>JALIZF010001799.1:0-480000 GCA_029948255.1 Telmatactis stephensoni
AACGTAAAACGAGGCGAATCTCCGGCGTTAGAAGAAAATAACCCACACATCCTATTATCTTGAGGGTAAAATGTTATTGTATTTCAGTGATGGCTTTAGGTTTCACGATAATATCTTTTGTCTTTCTCGACCTTTTCAAGAATACAGCACAGTTGATCTGAATCGATTGATTAGCTTATTACGTGGGATTCCTGTGGAATATCAAGTCTACATCTGCAGTCATGCCGGCTCTGAGGACCAATCAGTTGAAGTTATGTAGACTTGGTATTCCACTTGACATTTCTCATATAATAAGTTTGTTTTTGCATCCCATGGACAATTATAAGGCAAAACAAGTATTTGTTTCTTTGTTGTAGTAGTTTTGAGCTCCATTCGGAGTGATTTTCCACAGGCAAGAATGATTTTCTTCAGACCATTTCGAGGCTTTTTGTGAGTTTTCGAGGTTCAGTTCCCACCCTTGTCATTTATTATTACTACATGTATTAGGGACTGGTCATTATTTACTGGGAGGGGGGGGGGGGGGGGAGGGGGAAGGACTGGTGCAAATGAAAAAAGTAACGGGCTGAAAGTAAGTCAAGTAGCTGCTCAATTTTTGATGGCCCCTTCCCCTTTGTCACGAGGGACTACTCGGTCCAAACATGTAGGTTCCATGCAAGAGCTGACGAGACAGTTCCTTCGCTGTAGTCTTTGTTTTATTATGTTCAGTTTAAAGACTTGTACACACGTCTAGTTCTTGGTCTAAAAGGGATAACTATCTATTTGAGTAACTCTCTCTTTTATAATGTCCTGTAAGACAGGCCTCAATTAACCGCAAGGATGGGTGTTTTGGTAAACACAATCAGATTGGACGGCGCCTTTTCCAATGTGATTGGTTGCACGTGAAAACATTGCCAATTATGGGAAACGGAGGCCAAATGAATGATGTCTGCTAGGATTTTCCAGAGATGTCAAGGTTAAACTGTTTCTAGTTAGTACTTTGTAGACTTTTAAGTCTTAAAAGTACAGTTTGGGTTTTCCTATTTCTTTCATCGGTGTTATTCTTATCGTTATTGAATAAGGTTGTTCTACGTATTACAGTAACAAATTTCTCCAGAACGACGATAAATCTTTAATTTGGTGCGATCTAAGCTAAACATCTTGTAAGCTGTCTTGTTAAAAGCCATCTATTGTTCTTTAAGCCAGGGGATTTCCCTACTTTGATATTCTATACTTTGATATTCTAGCTAAACTGAAATTACTCTTGTCAGCAAAATGACAGCGAACTGAAGACTATAAACCACTAAATTATTAAAACTAACGCGGTAAACCAAAAACTAATTAAAAATGGAAAAGTGTATCATAACATATCGATACATGTCGATATTCAATACTCCGGTGAAGACTACCTATTGCTATATATGGGATCTTGTGACAGTGAACATGGAGTTGGTTTTGTTTTATTCCCAAAGCTCAAGAATACTCTAAAAGATGCCTACTTTGTCAGCAACAGGCTTATTGGAATCACTCTGAAACTATAAACAGACAATGTATTGATATTATCCAAGTCTATGTACCTCAGCAAGGCCGCCCCTCTGAGGAAAAGGAAGACATTTTTGAATCGCTTCAGGACCTTGCAGATCGCATGCCAAATCGCGAAAATTTAATTATCCTTGGAGACTTCAATGGTCATGTAGGTCAGCGAATACATGATCTAGAGAATGTCATTGGAGCTGTTTCAATTTGAGACCTGAATGCAGACGGTGAAAGAGTAATTGACTTTTGTGTTGGAAACGATATGGCAGTCATGAATACCTTTTTCGAATACACACCCGAACATGCGTGTACGTGGTGGTGTCAAGAGCCCCGGAAAAAATCGATGTAAGTGTAGAGAACACTAGTACTGAGCTTAAGCAGGTGGAACAGTTCAAATACCTTGGTGTAACAACAAAGACTAAAAGCAGGGTACAAGCAGCCTAAATGAGAGTATTGCGGCTAATCAAAGGAGTGACAAGGCTGAATAGATTGCGGAACGACGATATCAGGAAAGATCTTAAAATCCAATGTGTGCTTGTTTACATAGAAAAGGCCCAGCTTAGATGGTTTTGGCATCTTATGAGACTGGATGAAACTTGCATTCCCAAAAATGGTAGAGCTGAAAGCCTGCTACAAATAGACCTGTAGGGAGACCCAGGAAAAGATGGATAAAAATATTGATGAAGCTTTACGACAGCTAAATTCTTCGCTAGAAGACGTTACATCAAACAATTAAAGCTTATATGGACCGTGCTGCATTGAGATTGCTTTGTAACTGACAGTGATAACCTACCAGGAGTTGGATAGGTTAGGATTAAGAGTTTGTTTCAAAAATCATTTTCAGGTGAAATAAACAGTATGTGCACAATGATATTTAAAGATAGCAACCTTTCTTTTTTACCATTTTCTTCCTCAGATTAATTGCCTGTTAAGTAGTGACTGGGCTCCCTGTGCTCAGTCTCAATCGATGACCAATCAATAGTTCACACGAAGTTCGTCCGCTAATTACATCGATTGGTATCGATGGGCATCGACTGACATCGGTTTTCATTGCACACAGACTAATCGCATGGTCCCCAAAATTCTATTACAAAGCATTACACAATAACACATAGTCACAGTGTTGTGTGTGTCTTTTGTGCGTGTTTCTTTTCCAGTTATTAGTGTTTGTATGTGTGTGTGTGCCAGCTAACTACAACAATAGTTAGTGGCTAGGGTTTCACTCCATTACCTATGCTACACAATAGAACAACGATCTGTCCATAGCTACTTTGCCTCATTAGCTTTTCTAGCTATTAAAAGTAGCTGTGCTCAATATCTATATTATTATTTTAACATGTAGATAATATGTGTTCTGTACATATATTTTTGTATAAATTTTTCATCAAAGAGTGCAAATAAATTAAAGTTCTTCTTCTTCTTCTTCTTCTTCTTCGTTGTGACGAACGTCGGAACCAGCACGTCAAGCTATATTACTCACTTCCATGGGAAGTTTAACGTTAGCCACGTTCTCAGTGAAATTTAGCGTGTTGTATACAGCTGGTTTATAGTTGTGACACTTATTCCCTGAAGAAGTCTCCGTTAGAGACGAAACGCGAGGAAATACAAAAGAACGTTTTACGCAACTACATACGAGTTCTTCTCTGTGCAGTCACTAGTTCTGGTTAAGAAAAATGTTTGTTAGTGATAACCTAAACGTACTTGTGTATCAAGTCACCAGCGAGCAGCAACATTTATCTTGGTGGGTGTCCTGTGTACAAGTGTGACCGAGTGATGAGCGTTCCTAGTCCAGTCCCAGACTCTCTTTCTTGCCGCTCCAGGACTCGCGGAGAAAGAGAGTCCAGTATAACTTGCATGCGCATGTGCAAAATGAGCCAATCAATTAATTAATTAGTATTTTGCGAGCTTGCAATATGCAAATGTCACTGTGTTTGGTAGCAGTGGTAGTGATGCGTATCGAAAAATTCACAAATACGTCTTTCACAACTGTCCATCCGTAAATGGCCTGTAACTGCTCAAACTTTGGTAAAAGATTATAGTTGGTTTTTCCAAGTGCATAGCTCACTGAATCAACAAATGGCTTTCCGAAATGAGACTGATAGGTTGAATCATTAGATGACTTTAGGATTTGTAACCACGCGATCACCACATGAATGTGGTGATCGCGTGGTCACTAAACTGACATGCGCATGCAAGTTATACTGGACTCTCTTTCTCCGCGAGTCCTGGAGCGGCAAGAAAGAGAGTCTGGGACTGGACTATGAGCGTTCCCGGACCCCTATATGCGGCTTTACAATAAAGTCAAAGTGGGCTGGTGAACTAGCGATGGATGCATATGATTTTCTGAACATGCAATTTATGGTCAGCGGGAATTGTTTTCTAGTTATGCGCTACGCAAGCACGTTTGTTTGGGAACTTTTTCTGGAGTTTTGCAATTGAGCTTCGTATTTTTTCTATACTTTACAATATCAATCGTCATTTTTGCTGGAAGTGTTCATCAAGGTGACGATCGCTTTAGTAATGTTTCGAGAAAAGGCAATGTGAATTTGTGAGTCTTTCAATTGCTATACATGTCTGAAAAACGGAAAACTCTAATTTCAACATAATTTTTGAATTCTTTCGACAAAAGTCGTCAAACTGTTTTGTAGAAAATGCCACTTAATTTGAGTCGCACTGATTAGTCAATAGTACGCCAAATGTGATTGGTTTACATTTGCGCAAGTTTTGAGAGTTTTAGTTTTGATCAGAAAATAACACAATTTAATCGTTCTTAAAATACCTCTTGCTATATCATAAAAGCAATAGAAGATAGTTTTCTATGAGTATACCGGTGAATTTTTATATAATCTGGATAGTAAGCAAGCAGTGATTGGCCGACAGCTGTGCTTTATTACTGAACAGAGCACAGTTCTGATTTCAGCAGTGCGAGATGGACCGCGTGCGCATTTCGAACTTTTGTACGGAGGATAATCAAACATTTTTCCTTGAATATTTACTTATTTTTCATAGTAGTAGTAGTACTTTATTAAAAAATTAGCAAATATATGTTAAACAGAGTACTTGTGATGTTTAAAAACAATAGCTATTTGTTAAAGACTTACAAATATTTTCACTGTATTCCATGGGTTATTAAGCGGTTGTGTAAATATACATTAAGCAATCCATTTATTAAAAGAAAACGCAACACAAGGAAAGGGGAGCAAAAAGGGGAGGGAGATAGGAGAGTGGGGGATTCACCTCCTCCCTTCCCGGCCCCCCTTAATTTCTTCAATGTTGCAAACAAATCCCAGATCCGGAATCCCAGATCCGGAATTCTATAAGTTGAAATAATTTATACACACATGGCGATTTTAAAGCGTTTATTGACACTGAAGGTAGAATCTATAACACAAACATTGAAAAAGATAGGGAATATTGTCGCAACTAGTAGAGCATTTGAACAAGGATAAATTTATCTCTTCGCCGTACCAAAGGTAAAAGGTTAATTTATTTTACTTCGAAGAGCGGGGAGTTGCCCAATTCTCCCGAGCCAGAGGCTCGTGTTTAAGCTTTCGAAGGTGCGCCCTCTACCCCTCTATCCATCAGTGCTCCTTTTACGGGTATTTAAAGCTAATTAAAGCTACACGGAAAGGAAAGAAGTTGAAACAAGGATGTGAGGTCACTGGGAATCGAACTCGGGACCTCTTGCAGCGAAGACCGCGCACTAACCAACTGTGCCATCCTTGCTCTTAAACTACTGTGGAATCCCGCCTTACTGCCACCCCGTTACTACGGCCACCCCGCTATTACGACCACCAATCACACTTAATCTTTTGTAGACTAAAAATACCCCGTTAATACGGTCAACCCGTTATTACGGCAAGTTATTTTTGGCCCATAGATAGCCGTATTAATGAGGTTCCACAGTATTGTGACAACAATTGTGTTTTGGGGAGGGATGGGAAAATCCAATTCGAAGACCTGATATAGCACATTTCGGGAGTAAATGAATAATCTTGAAATATTGAAATAGCGTTAGTTCTTTTATTTGCTAGAAGCTCAAGGTCTATATTTTATTTCCGCGACAATCAATGTAGTTGGGAGGCTGTTGTTCCCGTTATTATCATTACTAGCTTTTTCAATGAATCGTATAGCTACGTTTTTGCAGACCTTCATCTGTACCGGTAGTGAGGGATACCCGAGCGGTCGTCCGAAGCAATGATAAATCTGCCAAGGGCCACCTCGATCGATCTTTTCCTCTCTGCTATTGACGTCCTCTACGCCAACATCTTCGACTTGATCTTTGACTAGTCTTTGACCATTTTAAGTGTCATTTCGCTGTTCCATTCTGTATCGGCGTCAACTGCAAACTCTGGTTCGACGGAGTGTGCCGACCGGCGTACGGACTAAGTCGGAGATCTTCGGTCATTCTTCGGGTCATCATCGGAGTGTCTCTGCGACTCCCAGGAATACTCTGCATCCCTTGATGTATTGCAAGGTTGTGAGATTCGTGGCAGCATAGAATGCGAAGAAATTCACTGCGATAATTTTCTGAAAAGATGACATATAAACACGGATTTAAAGCAATGTTTGTGAACCCAATCCAAGGAAGAACAATTTCTACTTTAATTGGAATGTTTAATGCATTTTCGTAGAATTTTAAAACTTCGCGAATTTGCAGTGGAAGCCAACAAAGTGCAAATACCAGGACGACAGTTATGAGCATTATAGTGGCTTTCTTGTTGATTGCGTTGACTTTCTCTTGCGCGAGTAGGTTTTCGTTGCCGGGTAATTTTCTTTTCCATAATCGTATCCCCGTCACTAAGTAGACGACGGCAATGATGACCAGCGGTATAGAGTACGTACAAACAGAAAATACGATGATAAACGATCTCTGCTTCATGAGAGGAAAATCGTCCCAGAATTCATTGCAAATGGAACCAGTGAGAGTACGTTTCGTCTGTGTGACAATAATCATCGGGATGCTGAACCCCAGGGCGGCCAGCCATATTGCTACAATGGTGACTTTCAGCAGCCTTCCACTGAATACCTTCCTTAGAGGATATGTTATAGCAAAACAGCGATCAAAACTTATTGCCACTAAAGTCAAGACTGAACTAGTAATAGAGCCAACCTGAGCAGAATGGAAAAACTTGCACAAAAATTCCGAGAAGAAGTCGTCCCCGAACCACGAGTCGAAGACAAAAAACCACTTCACAACGTAAGGTATGGCAATTGTTAGCAGTAAGTCACCAACTGCCATATTGGCGATGAGTATATTGGTGGCAGTCTTCATATGTGACCTTGTATAGACGATATAGATTACTAGGGCGTTGCCAACTAGAGAGGATACGAACAATATGGCAGCATACATGGACAAACCAATTTGCAGGTCGAGGGTGAACGGTGAAATGTTTGGCGTTCCTGATGAAATGTTTGACATTTCTGGAATAAAAATAACACCAGAAATGAAAAGTGAATAAAAAATGAATAACAAATGAAGTGAATGGATGGATGGATGGATGGTTGGTTGGTTGGTTGGATGGATGGTTGAATGGACGCACGCACGCACGAGCTAACGAGCAACCGAGCCAGCGAGTGACCGAACGAACGATCATGAATGAACGAACGAGCGAGCAAGCGAACGAACGAACAAATAAACGAACGAACGAACGAAGGAATGAATGAATGATCGAACGAATGAATGGATGCATGATTTGAACAAATGGATATATTGAATGAGAGAAAGAACGAAGAAAAAATAAATAAATAATACAGAAACAGCGAAGACAATAGGACCACACTGACCTGTGGAGTTCATTGGATGAAAATCTCTTCAAATCTGTGGATAGAAAAAACTAGGATAGGTCTCCCCTCAAAGCACACAAATATTACATATGGTAAAAGTACTCTCACAAGTCAACTACTTTCCCGTACAACACAAAATAGGGCAATAAATTCCCAAAAATCAAAAATGGTATTTATACTATTTGATCCAAATTAACCTCGATTTCCTCCACTCCGCGATGTAAACAATTTATTGGTCCCTTTTTTGGAAAAATTAATCTAGATTCTCGAGTCACTCGAACTCTGACGAAAACAATCAGGAAAATAACAACCGTAATGATTAAAAGTTTGCACTTGAACTGGAAGTCGACGCGTGCGTCAGAACTTTCGTCGTTAATTTGGCGTGAGTTTAGCTTTACAGGAAGTTCTAGAAAGGGTATTGAAAGGGGGAAAATTAATTCGACAAAATAAAGGCCAGGATTTCAAAATTTTATGGAACGATAGATTTACTTTCATGCACAGCGAAATGAACTTATAATTAGAAAAAGAGGATAAAACAGTATACGCAATCACAGGTTCAAAAACCTACAGTATTTGATCGACCTTTATTATAATTACAGAAGAGTAAAATAGGAGAGAAAAAAGAGCCAACTTGAGTGTAGATAAAATATTTAACCAGGTGAATTTAACTTAAAGTTATCGAATTCAAGCCGTACAATTTTTAGTAAGATGGAATAAACTACAGGACAAAAAATGAACAGACGCTAACTCAGACTCTAAATCACTGAAAAATGCGGATCCAAAGCACGACTAAAATCTCTTGTGAATTTTTTTTACAAGTTGAAATCAGTACCTTAAAGTGATTCCTGAGGTTTTTCTCGTATTTCCGTCCTTTTTCCCTTTTATCGAAGGCAAAGTGGCTACAATGCTAGATGCGTTGAGAATCGCGGCTTGAAAACACAAATAACATTGACAAACGAGGAAAGCCTCTAGAACTAGGGTAATGACTTGTAGCTTGGTTTTAACAAATATTTTTTATGTGAACCAAAGCATCTGGCATTATTGATACTCTATGAATAATTATAGAGTTTGTAAAGAAAAACCGACTTAGAATAAAGCTTTTAGATCAGACAATATTTGGTTCCATATGGGCGAGGAGAAAGATCGAGAGAGTGAATGGAAGGCGGAATGGAAAGAAATAGAGTTCAAACAATATATCCGTGAAATACAAATTAAGTAAGTAGTACCAAATAGTGCTTATTAAACAATAGAATTTACATAAAATTGCACGATTTTGTATTACAAATATTTCACGGATATACTGTTTGCACTCTAAAGTTATTAGTATTGATACCATGGGGGGAGGGAGGGGGGAGGGTTAGGAGGAGGAGGGAGAAGGAGGTTAATTTAATTGTTAAATCCAAAAGGACATCCAAATTCGCTTCAACGTACGATAACAATGGATTAAAATCGAAGTTACACACAAAACAAAACAAAACAAAAACAAACAAAAAAACAAAACAAAATAGCAAACAACAACAACAACAACAACAAACTCAAACTTGCCTTCAACGCTATTCAAACCTTTGAACTATGGATAACCACAATTTTTGAAACTAAAAAGAATTTCCCACCACAACACCTTCGAGAACTATGATATAACAATCCTGGGGGATGACCAAATACTTGTAGTTTGTAGTCAAAACCGTCGATACAACAAATCCCAATCGTTAGACGTCAATTAATTAAATAGGTATGTGTATCGTGGACTGCGACCTCATGCATACCATCTTTCATTATGGTATAACCTTGTCTAGGTCTTTGGGACTGAGCCACGATTTAACGTAAATTGAGATAAATCTCAGATGTTCATATTGACTAATGAATTAATCACATTAATCTGTGAAAAACAGCTTTAGGATAATAATAGGGTTAGTCTGGGTCACTTTTGAAAACAACTTCAATATGTCGACGAGCCGGCTAAATAGTACAACGTGGAGAAGTTGTGCGAGTCCGAGAGACGTTGGATTGAGATGAGTTTTTATTCGCTCAAAATGTGTCTTGGCTTGAAATGGCTTCGCGCTCGTTTGACTTTTTTTCTGGCATTTTTTATCTTCACCTTTTCGAATAATTTACTTCCTTTTCTATGAAATCCTTTAAAACTGCTCTAAAACTATTTTCCAAAACGTTTTAAAAATCATTGGAAAACATTTCAAGGCACGATCAGCTAGCTACTAATAGTTAACTGTACAAAAATGTTACAGCGTTGTAGACAGAAAAAAGATTTACACTGCAAAGGAGCATGTATAGAAAGTAGCCAAATTATAAAACTGCGTGAAAATCCGACGGTAGTGAAAAACGTCTTTTAAGAAATGTGTGAGTTTTAGCTTGAAATGAAATGCTCGTGTTCTTGGTGTATACATAAAATTTATCTTGTATACTTTTGTGAGACAAAGATATTGCATTAATGAAGACATTATGTGAATACTGGCCCTAAGTTTCAAGAATGAACCTCAAGTTTTGACATTTTGTGAAAACCATTGTTGAAGGCAAGCGTAAATTTGCACAAGTTTACAAAAGCACGAAGACGTGACTACGAGCATGCGCAGACATTTTAGTGTCGCCCCTACCTTATAACGTTTCATATACATACACCTATTTCAAAAAAGGTTGTCGTACGAGAGGCCTCAAACCCACCCGACTAGACCGAAAAGGAGTATGGGTAGTTGCAAAACTTCACTCTCTTTTCAGCCTTGGTCTTAATTTTCAACGTATACAAATGAATCTTCTTTGGTGTATAAGGTCAAAGGCAAGCTAGATTTGAATTGTCGTGTAGATATTTGTAGTGGTTTTATAGCTTTAGTAATTTCTACCCATGCTTCCTTCCAGGTAAATCATGTAGGCTCGTGGCCTTTCGCCCGACAGTGTTTATTGAAATAAGTGTATATACACCTAGCCACGTCTTGACGACAGGAATCCCAAGCAATATTTTAGACCTTTTATCGATACATTCTTCCCATATCATATCTTCGAGCTAATTTTTAACATTGGTACAAACAGGAAAGTAGCTTGGTGTGAAAGACATGCGACAGAATACTCTACAATGTACTGAAACTGCTTTTTTGGGGGACTAACTTTGGCTATTGTAGCTTAGTTTTCGCCGGAAAAGTACACAATCCGAATTTTTTCATTGGGATCACAAAGAGCGCATGCGTAGTACATTTTTTTGCGGTGTCTCAATAAAAGATGCGATCTCAAATTTATCTTAATTAGTCTGGACATAAAGTAAGCAATATAGAGCTGGATCAAAGATTGTACATTGATTTCGCAATTTAGTAGCACTTTCACATAAAAAAAGTCAATCAAAAAAGACACCACGACGGAAGACCAATCTTGAATTCAGTGATTTAGTTGATAGTGGTACTAGATACAATACAGCTAGAGACTTGACAATGATAGAAGAAACACTCACAATATCGCTCATTAGCAAAATAGGAGCTGTTATATTGATAAGTAGTTCAGATAAAATGCAACTTGAATTTGGACTTCAGTTGACATTAGGAGAGATCGACAATACGTGGAGATACTCAAATAGAAATCTGATGTTGGAAGAAACATATTCATCATATTTAAAGAGTGGAGGTTCATTCATCATATATCACTTTTATGAAAAGAGAGCTTTTAGTCAGCTGTTAAAAGTCTATGAATATCATTATCTCCCCTTGAATGAGAATCTAAATTGCCCGGCCCCATGTTCGAGTTTCCATCCAGGAGGAATTCTTTTGAAAACCTGAAGTTTAGCTAATGAAAATTCCACATAAGAAAAGACATGATGTCTGTTGATAGCAACTCCTATATTGGTCATTAGCAAACTGGAGGTACTATATTGGTGAAGCTTGATTAGGAGGATTAATGTCAACATCATTGATTGATTAACTTGGGCGATACAATAGAGGAATGACGACATACAGGGTGAAAAAAAAAAACGGGAAAAAGGAACGGGATAAGATACAAAGCTAGACGGACAAATGACAAGAATAACGGGAAGAAAACTGAAAAAAATGGAATAGAAAATGTCAAAAAGAATCTTACATGAGAAAGAAAGGAAGAAAAAGAAAGAAAAGTAAGAAAAAAGAACGTAGACATGCACAAGAAAGAACGAAAGAAAGAAAAGAAGGAAGGAAGGAAGAAAGAAAAAAAGGAAGAAAGAAAGCAAGGAAGGAAGAAAGGAAGGAAGAAATGAAGGAGGGAAGAAAGAAAGAAAGAAAGAAAGAAGGAAAGGAAGGAAGGAAAGAACGAAGGAAAGAAAGAAAGAAAACAGGAAAACATTTGAAGTAAAAGAACGCGTTATGCATATGATTCACCCGTGACCTTCAAAGTTAGAACACATACCATAAGAAACATTATTTTAGAAGGGGTGCATACAAGGGGTCGGTACGTATTGGGGATCAATTCTAACAGCTGTTCGCTCTACGGTAGACCACTAAGTACAGCAAATCCTCGATCTCTATCAGAATGCAACAACTAACCAAGTTTTTAGCCCATTAAATCATTGAAAATATATGGCAAAAGTTCACGACGGTGATGGGTTTTTGATAACATACTCTCGAAAAAGTAGACCACTATTCATGGATCTTGAAAAGAGGTATTGAATTTCTCATGGTTTGTTTGCCATAGGAAATAGATAGAATCAGAAATAGGAAAATATAAATTCGTTACTTTAAGAATAATCACACATTAAGTAGCCATATCAACTATAATGCACAAACACGTGATCATAATACCATATAAGGAAGTTTTTTGACTTCAAAGAAATGATAAGACTATTCCAATAAGAAGGTTACAAATTGATCAGATAGAGGCTATATATAAGTTTTAATTGGATTTTCAGTAAATAAACCTCAAACTATAAAAGCTGGAATTACAGATTCCAATTCTTGTTCTTTCAATAAAATAAATTAAATGGATGACGGAACCATTCAGAAGGTTGATATTCAAAAGAGTATGTTTGCTTTCACAGCAGATGGCTTCGCTATTAAAGAATGAGCTCGAATGAATTAAGGCAAATAAATCCAGGACGAAACTATTGAATAATTTAGAGTTGAAAATTAATCCAACCTTAAACGTACAACACTGCTTATAGGGATTTATATCTCTTGGTTGGTGTTTTAATACCGCGCGTGTTCGGCCCTCGTTCAGGTGTCTCTGAATTGTGTAGCAAGTGATAAACTTTCAATATGAAAGCAATTCGCATGTCTCTGGACAAACACATTGATTGGCGGGCTACCGATTAGCAGAGTTTAACGAACTGAAGCAAATATCGAGGGATTTTTCATTTACGTCCTAAGAGAAAAACAGCAGACTTAAATTTTAGATTGCAAACAGTCCTTGAAGCATAACAAAATAAAACATGGTAGCAACAGTGAAGGTTTGACACGCGTATTGAGCAAGTTCAAATGCATACTGACAGCAACAACTCGATAATTTTAACTTTCATTTATTCTTAATATATTTTCATCAAAATATTTTGAGAAATATTACCGTTGTTTTTTAAATTGAGGTTCAGGTAAAATATAAAATATTCAAGCTAGATTCATAATCAGTCCGTTGTCCAATTCAAGGATCGCATTTTAAACTGAGACAGCAATTATTGTTTGGAAAGGGTTTTCACAAATAATCTAAATGAAAATAATAAATGATTAATTTGGGTATCTGTAAAAATAGGTTTTTGTAGATTTTGTACAATTATCCAAAAACAACATTCAACGAATCTGGAATGAAATGGCTGCTTTTTTTGTGAGGCACTTCCTTGACCTTGATAACGTAACCAAATACACACCAAATCGAAAACTAAACTGGAAGAAAACATATTCACAATTGAACAGCAAGATTGTTTGAATTATGTAATGTAATTATTATGTAGCTGGAAGGTAAAAATGTCGTCCTGACAACATTTTCTAAAAAAGAGAAATACTTTTTAAATTCTGGTTGAATATACTATGAAAACACGCCTATTCAATATTATACTTTGACGAAATGAAACAGAGAAAAACCAAAACGCGGAGATGACTTTGTTAATAATTTCAGGACGTGAAAAATGCCTGCCTTGTTGTAAAAACTGTTTATAATCTGGATGAATATATTTTGAAAAACACGTTTATGTAATATTATACTCTGACGAAATGGCTACAGCCCTTAGGCAAAAACAGAGAAAGAGCAAAAAGACAAAGATAATTTCAGGAAATATAAAAAATGCACGCATACCTTGATGGAAATTGAAAAAAGAATAACAGTTAAAAGTCAAGTAGAATAATAATGAAGAAATATTTACCTCTGGTGAACTGACTCAAGTTTGGAAGGCTTTTTTCTTATCTCGTCGATTTGAACTCGGCTGCAAGTGATAAAGTGATAAGCATTAATACTGACAATACGCATGTCTTAACTTTGAATAATTCATGAAATTAAGAAGGTTTGATTATTTAAACGCTAAATATTTTACCTGTGATATGAAGAACGTGGCAGTCTACAGACAACTGAGTACAAAGGTCGTTTTTGATTGTAATAATAGATTGATTTTCAAGTCATCCAAATGATGTCAAAACAGCCTACATATAACGTAAAACTTGAAACCTGCCAGTCTAACAACACGTTTTCCACTGAGCGAATTTGTTGAGCCAGTCATTGGGCGCCATTTCCCATGTCAACCAATCAATGAATTTAAATTAGTCATGTGACGCGAATAGTCAGGTCATGTGACTTGCCTTGAAATGGTTTTATTCTTGTGCCATTGTTCAGAGAACACCCAAAAGATAGTAACTTTTTTAAAATGAGTTTTAGAATATAAATAAGAAGTCGTATTTATTTTATCGACTAAGTCGTTGTTATTTCAAATTCAAGGAAATCATATTCATAGAATTTTCCTTGATTGACAGGCTAACAGGTTGCCATAGAAAGTCTCAGATTCAATCGACAAAGCAAATAAAAAGCAAAGCAAATAAACCTGAAAACACTCCAAACCATTTCCACGACATCCCTCAAAGGTTCTTCTACTAATAATACAATTTAGAGAGTTTTCAAAATACTATTCTATTCGATTCCATGAAGTCAGCCAATTTTCCGTCGGATGACGCAGCGGACGAAAACTTTACATCAACATGACTGGCTTATCTATTCTTCTGATTCTTTGACGCAAGAAAACAACTATTCAAAAAATTAATTAGTTGGTGGGTAAATACAAACAGCATACTCGTGTTTGATAACATTTGAGAAATCTTGGAAAAAGCAAAACCAAAATAAGAATTGCAATTTGGGTAGCCTGGTCTTTTATTGTAGAATTATATTCGAGAAATACGTTCATTTGGGGTTTACAATGGGACTACATTGACCAAGGCCACCCAAACAAATTTTAAACCCAATTTGCACGCGTCCGTTGTATACGCTGAACAACAGTATATAATTGTCGCGAGTTCCCACAGCCTAAGGTGCTCCTTGGTCATGCATTCTTGGTGCATTTCGTACACATATAAATCAATTTATATGCATTTCAAGCGTAATATTCCAATTCTATAGAGATGTTATTGTTTATATATTCCGTCGTGATTGGATAATTTACAAAAAAAAAAAAAAATTGTTCGGGTGGCCTTGGTTGGTGTAGACTGCATGTGGTTGGTACTACAATTGGAGATTTTTCCTTTTTTCCTCTTTCTTTCCTTCCGTCCTTCCATTTTCTTTCTTTTCAATTTATGTTGAATTATAAAAATTATACTAAACGCTACAGCAGAAATAATAATAATATATTTTTGTCAATAAAAACGGAGATACTTGAAAGGGAAACTGAACGCTAAATTAAACTTTTTTCTTTAAAATCTTAGATTCATAAAACAACTTTCTAAAATGCATTGAACCAAAACGCACAAACCTTCCGAGAATATAATTGATCGGCGGCTCAAAAATTAGATGTCAGCAGTAACTGTAAAAATTTGTGACGTAGAGATACAGACGCTTGCGAAGACTGAAGTGCCGGTGTTTCAAAATGGTCTGTGTGTGGTCTTCGGGTGTTCAAATAATTCTCATATAAAATGTCAAAACTGTTAGTTTCCATCGTTGGTTTCCAAGGGATAAGAATGTTCGTGTGCAATTTGAATATTGCGAATATTTAGTCACAGCAGGCAATGCTCACATGAACACCTATTAATATTACCTACAGTAATTGCTCAGTAACTTATTCATCAATTCAGGGACATCTGGACACTTACACACGGCATGGGTTCCCTCAAACAGGTTAGATTAAACGTAATAAATATATCGCCACACGTTCACATGTAACAACGCTGGGTGTCGTTCTAAATATAGCTCACGTAATACATGGTAATACATGAATACATTTTATTACAATCGATTTTGTTAAAACATTGCTTAAAGCCATAAAAAATTGGGTTTGTTTGCCTAAGCTGTGACGTCACGGACGTGTCCTGCTCATATTGAAGACGTTGAAGATCGTAATTACGTCATAGACTCATTTAATTACCGCTGATGTCTTTATGAGCGCCCACGGATTTTTTAGTCCAAGCGTGTGGAAACAGCTTGTTAAACATTTTATTTTTCCGAACCCTTTCGCAATGTATCTTGATAACAATTTGTTCTTGGAAGTCTAAAGATTCTAAAGATTCTAAAGAAAAAAGTTTAATTCAGCATTCAGTTATCCTTTAAAGTATACACCTAATCTCAAAAATAAATGTCATTTCTTATAATTCTCTAAGGAAAAGATCCATAAAAATATGTGGTATTTATCATCTTATATAAAATGTTTTTTTGTCATTATAAAATGTTCTTTTATAGCATCTAAAAACAGCCAACAAAATACCGCGCTGAAACATGTGTCCTATAATCACAAACTAGCAATATTCAAGGTAAGGTAGATTATTTTGTAGTTCAGAATGCGTCCCAAATTCTTGTCTATGATTCAATTTGCAGTAACTGGTGTTTCTTCATGGTCCCCTATATCCCTTCGCAAAATGAAATCACGCAAAAAATATTTGGTCTTTTCACGCGTCACGGATAATTTAAAAAATCTCTTTCACGTCCACAAAAAAAATCAAAAGTTGCTTTCACGTAGACGCAAAAATATTTTAGACCTTAAATCACGTTTCACGTCAAAATAGAGATCAGCCATTCACGTTTCATGCAAAAGGTATAGGGGACCCTCTTTCTTTTGGTCTGTGGTTGCAAGTGTAAAAAAACTTGAGTAACTGAGTCTTTGGTAGTTGTCCTTCAGCGACAGTCAGTTTGTTATATATTCAGCGTATTCTTTCCATCAGAAATTCAAAAAGACTGTGTGACGTGACACTTGTGTGTTCGTCAGATTGACAGTAACGTAAGACAATGTCCAGGACGTCACGAACTCCGTTATGACGCTCTCTTAAAGTTTGCTGAAGCTTGGAAAACTAAAGGGAAAATAAAATAAGGGTTATTAGAAAACACGTATGGAAAAAATAATACTTTGCAGTGCTTAAGTTCTCTATATACTAGCATGTACTTATTTCAAAAACCGTTGTCACGGTTCAAAGCATCAAGCGTCAAGACAAGCCCGAAATGAATGCTGGTTTTGTACTGCTAAAAATGTATTCAAATCAGACTTGTTATCAAAAGAATTGAGTGCGGTGTACCAACAAGGACTTGAAAATACTCACATTTTGTAATTAGTTCAATAGAAACGAGTCTGATTTGAATACATTACAAACAAAACCAGCATTCACTTCGGTCTTAGCAGTTGGGCAGGACACTTGTTGCTCTGAGCCGCGACAAAGATTTTTGAAAGAAGTATATATAGGAGAGCACGTAGAGCTCATATATTTCGTATGACTGATAGACCAAGGATCAACCCATTGACAGATCCACGCGATTAGTAGAGTTCTATAATCGAGTTCCGTGCAATATATATACAATAATTGCGTCCAGTCCACGTAGCATCATGGTATATTCGTGCCGTCAGGTTTGTGCGATGATGTCTACAGTAATAGTGTCACGTCCGTTTCGTAACGTGCTGTCATCGTGTAAGATTGGTGTCGTAACGTGCTGTTATCCGGTATAAGATTGGTACGTGTCGTAACGTGCTGTCATCGTGTAAGATTAGTGTCGTAACGTGCTGTCATCGTGTAAGATCGGTGTCGTGCTGTCATCGTGTAAGATCGGTGTCGTAACGTGCTGTCATCGTGTAAGATTGGTGTCGTAACGTGCTATCATCGTGTAAGATCGGTGCGATTTCGTGTGTAAAAATTTCACGAGGCTTTTTTTTCTGCGAGGCTAGTTTTAAATCGCGAAATTAAATACGAAAATAAATACGAATAAAGTACCTTTTCAAGTCTCTCTTCGCACAGTGTACGAAACGTGACTGCAGGACAACCCACAATGGAAGCTGCTAACCACTGCAACACGGCTTCCATCTCTACATCGATTCCAACATCTTCACTGCACCATGGACTAGTAGCAATAGGGTGTACAATTACACCAACCCCATCCCGTGAAGCCGTGACTGTACCAGCAATTGCTATACTTGTTTCTAACAGCTGTTCGCTTAAAACTTGCGCATACTGAACCAACTCTGTCGGCGGGTGTGCAAAATGGTTGCTAGTGTTACTGTCGCAGGACGTTCGATCTTCGTCTGATTCTTCTTTTCCTGTCGAAGAGTTAAAATCCGTCGTACTCTGAGATAATGGTGTTAGTAAAGGTGATGAATCTGTTTCAACGGAAAACTCTTCAACAGCACTTTTGACAATATCTGTGGAGAGATCCAGGGCGTACTGTTGAAAGAGACCAGAGCTTTTGTCGCCAGCATTTTGGCCACCTGAATCAGTGGTTTCACTGTCACTTTCTGACGTAATTTCTTGGTTATAAAATTCATTTTCTTCTTCTTGAAAATACTCCACAGTTGTGTCCATGCTATCGAGTTCACAGGTGGCCTCAGAGAAGGCAGCATCAAAGACCTTGCCCAACATATCGTCAGCCATTCCTTCCAGGCTTGTTTGAAAATCGCCGTGGGCGGTGTCCTCTTCGTCTGTCAAATCTAATTCATAAAACCTATCTTCCAGTTCTTTATCGATATCCATGCCATACCATTGACCCTCTGAAATATCACTGTCGGTGTCCGTGAATTTGTCAGATTCCGTCTCGTTAATGTTAATGGCATTTTTTGTGCCTTGAAAATCAGCATCCCCATTTAAGTCCGTTAGGTTTTCACTGCAGTATTTATGCTTATTAAGATTGATATGTTCTTCATGATCATCAATATTGTCAAGCGATGCGTCGGCGATACATCGAGTGGAACTTTGAATTATCGAGCTTGCTAGCTTGGAGGCAAAATTCTCAAATAAATTCAGCGCGAGTTCATTGAAACTTCTTCGTCGAGCCTCCAGATCCTCATCTGAATCAAATGAAGATAACTCTAATGAACTGTCACCCGAATCTGCCTCGCCATTGGTTAATTTATAAAAAGACGTATTATCAACATGGCGAAAATTTGAGACTGCACATTGGTCTGGAGAAAACCTCGGTGACCGTAACAAGCGATTATTTGGGCCAGCGGCGTCGAAAGCTTTCTTCGGACTATTTTGGAGCATCTCCATGGTAACCGAAGTGATCGAAGTCGAATCTAACGCCTCTGTTGCTATGGACGTTGCTAAGGATGACGAAAGCAAGACGCATGACATAAGAGCTTCCGCAAGAGAATCTGCAAAGCTGTTGGTGCCCACTCGTAATTGGTCAACAAGAGGGTTACCCACGGATGACGTCATCAGGAATGAAGGCTGACTGCTACCATTCTGGATAGTATCCAGACCTCGCTTGGCGGGCGTTGAAGGAGGAGTACTCGGTACTATCGGGGAACTGAATTCATCGTCAGAATGAAAACGGAGTAAACATTTTGGAAGCAGCGGAGAATGAATTATGCTATCGGTGAAAATCTTTTCTTTCTCCGGCGTCTTCCAGAACACCTCGTGAAGGGATTTCTTCATGAGGTTTTCGAGCGTGTCCCGACCATCATCTGAAGAGGCTCGCGAACTGATATCGATCTCACCTCGCGCCTGCCTATAGGCAAGGCCAACGAGCGAGTCACAATAGGTATCAATGCCTGGGATTGAAACGTCACCGTTAATGTTCGTTACCTCAATTTTAACATTTGTTGGCTGATTTTTCTGAGGAATTTGAATTTCATCATGGGCGTCATCTTCTTGATCTGACGTTGTACTTCTATCCTCGTTGTCCACTGAATTTTCTAATTCACCTGTGGAATACAATATTGTGCTTTATACTTCGTTGCTCAAACAAATAAGAAATTGAAGAGGTACATATGAAAACGGTTGAAGTGACCTGTAAGTTTGTGAGTTTATATCAATGGTTTTCCTATGCCAAAGCAATGTCTGGACAGCAAAAAGTCACTTAGGTCATTTTCATGGTACACCTTCAATTTCTTAATACAAGGTGCGTCACGTGGTTTCCATTAAGATGCACGATCTAATCACGTGCATTCATACCCTTCACAGACGATGTATGAGAACACGTGGTTCGCGTTAACGGCACGCCTTAATGAAGATGAGGCTTTCTATGCTTACGTCCCGAGTCCTTGAAGACGACGCGGGCGGAACATAAAATGTCCGTTATCCCTACCACGTGATTGGCTCTCATCCAATCAAAAAGTGAATTTGATTATGGGGAGGTATATGTGTGTGTGCGTTTGGTGGTGGTGGTGGTGGGGGGGGGGGGGGAAGGGGGTCGTAATAAAAGGTTAATATCTAACGCATGTGATCTTTGCAGGGAGCCTCCCCTCATCAGTCCTTCGCTCCGCCCAACAGCCTAACGGATGAATTACGTTGATGCGGCTTAACGAGATTGGGTCAAAGCCCCTTAAATGGCGCATAATGCTGGCACCAAACAACCCATGTCTGACCACAGAGAACAGCTCAAGATCAAAAAAGGGTTGGTTTCACTGGAGGAAGAAAAACCAGAGTACCCGTAGATATATAGGAGCACTTTGCTACTTTAACTTAAGATCGTCAGATGTGAACATTTTTGTTCATTAACAAAACACATGTACATGTAGATATAGATGTCTGACAAAGAGGCACTTGATCCTGATCGCGCTGTTTCCTATGACGCACGACTGTCTAGACGTCGAGGATTACTAAACCTACAACTATAACAAGCCGCGCACAAAATTATCGATGTCAGAAACGCCGAAAAGCAAAGTACGACGGCCAACAGTACAAGTACGAGCGGACTTAGAGTGCGTTATCACATGTAAGTTCGTCTGGGACCGAGTACGTTGCGAGGCGTATTTCAGCCTGAGATGAAAAGACCTTCATGTTAGGTAGAAAAGTAAACCTAGCTTCTGGATTCTTGCCAGCTCTCCATTTAAAGGTACTTGCCGGCTTACTTCTAAACTGTCAACCCCACCTGGGGTATAGGCCGTTGATAAGGGATCTCCAGAGAACTCTACTGATCTTGAGCTTTGCCTAGCAGCTGAGGCAAGATATAACCAAGCTTCTTGACATCTATCTGCAAATCTCTACGCCAGGTGTTCTTAATTCGGTCGGCCTCTTCTTCTTTTTCCTTGGGAGTTCCACTTAAGGGCATGTCTAGTGATATTGTCCTGGATTTCCTTAAACTGTGTCCGATCCAGCGCCATCTTAGTCTTCCAATTTCTTCCTCTATTGATATTTGTTGCGTTTTCAACCACAGCTCTATGCTGCTAATCTTATTTGGCCAATGTATCTTGAGGATCCTTCTTATAGGCAGTTGTTGAGGAATGTCTGTACTTTGAGACCATTTAAAGGTCTCTCACGAAAAACATGTAAAACTTGATGACGAACTCATTCCGTGACGCAATCGCCCACGTAAACGCATCCTTAGTACATTTATGTACTTGTGATGCCGTATTTACGTTACCTTTTACGCGGAGTGGACGCTTTTTATAGGATTTTCAAGGCAAAAACAGAAACAGCTTTCAAAAACAAGAAACAACTTCTGTCTTTTTTCTGCCTTGTCAAAACAGCTTTGTCTCATCTCTGTATTTATGATGAGTACTGTTTCCAGGGAAGTATTAAATCTCGTACAAGCTACAATTCTTACCATTTTGTCTCGATTTCAACATTTCACAATTGGAATCCTGACTCTGAAAACAGACAAGCGCTTTGTTGAGATAACTCAGTACCAGTTCCATTTGTGAACGCTCGGTCTGTCTGTCTGTCCAACCAACAAATCTTTCAACATGTCCATCACCCTCATCCTAGAATAAAATGTTTTACCGAAATAAATAAGGCAAAGGCAAAGGCAATTTATTTTACTTCGAAGCGCGGGGTTATAACGCGTTAGAAGTTCGAAGCGTGCGCCCTTTACCCTCTCTCTCTCCAAGAGTACAGTGAACTCCCTGAATGTGGACACATCTGTAAGGCGGACACATGTGCCTGGTCCTGTACTTCTAAATAGCCCCATATTGTCTGCAACGAAACTCCCTCTAATGCGTACATCTCTCTAAGGCGGACCCTAAGAACTGGTCTCGAAAGTGTCCGCCTTACAGAGAGTTCACTGTAAAAAGAAATGAAAGGGACGAAAGAAGAGGGAGGGAAGAGGGAGGGAAGAGGGAGGGAAGAGGGAAATCAAATAATAAAACGGAAACTATCGAGTAAACTAGTTTGCTAGGCTGCGTCGATGATCTGAAATTAAATTTAAGCAATGTAAAACGCGCGCGCGTATATCTCTGTACTGCTGTACTGTGATATAAACACGATTAGGAATACGAGGCGTAGCCGAGTGTTTCTTACGTCTCGTGTTTCTCTTGCTTTTCGAGTGTTCTTCATCTACCATCGTGCTTATATTACAGTACAGGGACACAAGGCTTCGTTTTATATTGCTTTTATAAAATATTTTTGATGTTTTAATTCAAACCATGTCTCCATCCTCTGATATAAAACACGCTAGCCAGCCAATCAGCGCGCGCGTTTTTATAATCAGCATGTCTTTGTACTAAGGAACACGGCGAGACATAAACTACTTAAAGTACTGAGGTTTCTCGAGCCTTCGCCGTTCGTCCAAGTAAAAGCGAGTAAGTGAATTTATACATGTGTTTTTACATAAAAGTTTTTAACAAAGAGAAAAAGATCAAAAGATAACGGTAGGGAATGATGGTTTGATTGAATGATTATCGTCCATTAATGCCGAGGCCGTTGAATGGCAAATAAGTAAGTCGTACAATTTAAAGTTCCAGTTGTTGATAAGACCAACCTTAACTATAAGTATTTCATTGTCTTCTAAAGGTTCCATGAACACCATGGCAACAAATGCTTCTGGCTTTGTTATAAGGTGGCTTCCAGTCTTGTTAAAAATGAAAATGATGAAAATCAATACAAAACCAGAGGCTACAATTTTCAAATAAACCAGTACCATAGTTTAGCCTCATCTACCGACAAACCCCTTGGACTTGGTGCCACAGGAAACCCATCAGCAGAAACGAGCCCTAAGAGACCCGCTGATCCTGCAGTAGGAAGCCCACCACACCAGCTTTTTAAGTGTCCAATCAGATTTTGTTGGGGATTAATTTGTAGCTGAAGTATGCAGTGAAGGGAAGATGGAAGACTCTTCATCAGTAATACGTACAAAACTCAACATTTACTGGACTTCATAAGGAGCAATGGCATTAAGTGCTTTGTTGCTTTTTATACCACTGGAATCTGTTCTGTGCTCTGAACCAATGCTATATATATACACATAGTTTTTCACAGACAAATCTACTTATGACAACAGTCCAGCAAGATAGCAGTTGTAAAAGTATATGCTGAATTCTACTGATATTTCAGTCTAGATCCACAAATCTGGACAAAAAAATCAGGTCTGTTCTGGAAAGCTTGGATCAAATTACTGTCAGTGAGAATTAGCTCCAGTAATTGGACTGAAATAGCACCAGAATTCTGGATATACTTTTTTTGAAGGAAACTCCAGAGGTGGCTGTTAACTGGCAAAATTGTACAAAGGATATCTAATTACTTACTATAACATTACTATTGAAGCAGCTACAACAATCAACCTTAAAATAAACAAAAATCACAATAAGCCAAGAAAAGGTCAGTTGGTATGGGCTTCCTGTGCCCTGTGCAACCAGCAAAGAACAAGTACCTCTGGTAAACTCATTTCAGAGTCATGTGGGTTTTTTTCTTGAACAACAACCAAAGGGCACAGCTCACTGTTAGCACTCTGCCAATCTTCAATTGATAGAGGAAAAGACTCTTGGATCACCTGTAAAATAGAATGGGATGAAATGAAATGAAATGAAATGAAATGAAATGAAATGAAATGAAATGAAATGAAATGAAATGAAATGAAATGAAATGAAATGAAATGAAATGAAATGAAATGAAATGAAATGAAATGAAATGAAATGAAATGAAATGAAATGAAATGAAATGAAATGAAATGAAATGAAATGAAATGAAATAACTAGACAATCTTAAAAATCAATCTTGTCTAGGAGAGCTGGTGGCTGTAATTTTTGCTGACTTACAATTGTGTCTCAAGCACTCAATCAAGTGACTTTCCTCAAGCAATTGATTTACAAGTGCTGGCTCTTTCAAGCTTATCTCAATCCAAACATTCACAGTAGACAAATGTCTTTACCTGTCTTTGAAAGACAATATCCCCAGATGTATTGAGTTCACTCAGTGAGAGATTATCAAAATACTTCAAGAAACATCTCAGGGTAGCTACTGCTTTATCTTTGTATTCAGATCTAAAATGAGCAAATTAATGGGTTTTAATTAAATTACAGTGGCAGTTGGATTGATTGTCTATTATGTACTCAAAAATTCCAAATGACTAAAGCTAAGCCTTTGTAAACACTCTTTTGAATTTCTCCCCACATGAAATCTATAAAAGCATATTGGGAAAGTTCAATTGACCAACCATAAACTAGTATTTAGGGATATCTAAGACAAGCCTCTGAACCTAGTTTTTGGTCTTCCTGTGTTATACTTCTTTGATATTTGCCATATGAAAGAAAATTGAAGAATGTACCCCCCTGTCTCGCCACCTTCAAAAGCTGGCCAAATTAACAGGGTTAGCTATAAAGCAATGTTATAGTCATGCACAGTAGCAAGATAAGTTGGGAGGACCTCTGAAGTGGGGTGGGGGTGGGGGTGTCAGTTTTCACTCTCAGAATATATCCTATAGATTGAAGGGGATTTTATTTGGGGGGGGGGAGGGAGGGGGGTTCATTAAGCCTTTAAACCAACCCTGGCAACGTGCCTGACAGGTGATGAAAATTACAGACATCAAGAAATCATACCTTTGAATATCACTGTAGAGACTGATGAAGTTGACTCCCCCAGCTTTGGTTGAAGAGGAGGGAGGGAATGCACAAAGGAAACCTGAAGCCAAAATGGATGCAACAAAGTTCTTGCTTAACGAGGCTTGGAAGGCTGAAAAAAAGGGGTTACAGTCAATGAATAATTAAGTTACGAAGTGAAAAAATGTGTTAAACGAAAAAATGATAAATAATTGAAAAAAAGAATTTCACAAAAACATTCTCCATAAATTAAGTACATGAGCTCCTGCTTCTATTTAAGCTTATAGTTAGAATTTCTGGCCGAAATCTTTGGGTATTTTCGATATATAGAGCATTAAACGGCACGGTAAATGGTAACATTCATATAATTTACATTGAATTTGTTTCACTCATCTAAGATGTGTAAGGTGAAGCGTAAAGACTTTCATGACATTAGAAGAAAAACAAATCCAACAATTTCGAAAGTAGTAACTTTTATCATCAAGTGAAAAGTATACTCTCTTTGAAATTACATTCTTGTCATTAAAAGTGTCACGCACTCAACTTGTAATGCCCCCGTACCTTTTTGCTGACGAGATAGGAAAACACCACTTGTTGATGCATTTCTGTCCAACAGAGATGACAAACTTGTTATTTTAGGAAGAACTGACTCAAAAAAGCAAGACCTTTCTGAAGTCGTTGCGATGTTATCAAGGAATATTTTCAAACCAGAGAAAGGATTCCATTCTGCGTGACTGCCACACGGGACAGTGTGTTGCTCAGAGAAAATGTCATGGCCGCTGGCTTGGTAGACTTGCAGCAAAACTGAGACGAGAGTTTCAGTGTCTTTGACAGTTTGTAGGGTTTTGTAAAGAGACTGTAGTCTGCGCCATCTTAACTGGTCTTCATGAGGCAATTCCACGCGGCGGACATCATCGAATTCCATCACAGTTCGCTGGTTTGAAAAAAATTAACTTGGCGACATTAATTCATTATCTATTAATAAACGTTCTTTAACTACAATAAATAACAAGTTGCTCGTCTGTAAAGGCCAAAGTGAAGGTATTTCGGCCAACAGAAGAACATGAATGGAGTGCTGTCAAGAGGTCGACACGCGAGTAACGCCACATTCCAATGTCAACGTCGAAGTGAGGCATATGAAATACGATCCTGTTCTAGAATGAATATAGCTCGTTTACAAGCGCACTTGGATTTAGAGATATTCAGTCATTGTACTTTGTGATATAAATAACTACAGTATCCAGTGATGCATGAAGTATTTGTGTTTGATGAATGAAAGCCTTTTAGGCCATTGTAAACATGGAACAAAGGGATCCCAACTTCAGACATGGACAATGTAAACTCAATATTGCAATCTTTTCCTAAACTGATTTTTTTGATGTACAATAAATACAATATTATAATTTAAGGCTTGTTCAGGATAATTCATACATAGGAGCAATTTGTGTAGTGCAAATGTGTCAAAATCAATTGTTTAAATTTTCTTTTTATAGCTTTTTGAATACCACAATGCTATATTTAGGGTGTTTTCCATTTAGTGGAACCAACCGGCCAGAACGGCCAGTTCTTAAAATTAATGGTACATGTCAATTCCTAGCTCTGGCTTGAATCAGTCCTAAGAAATCAGGCCATTCTGGCTGGTTGGTTCCAGTAAATGGAAAACACCCTTAGATAACTGATATCTATGATTTTTATTAAAGTTATGGAATCATATCTAAAAATAAACACATAACTCCATTCTTAGAGTAGATGACTAGGATGTAAAGCATGTAAAGTACATTTGACTGTCATTTAGGGCTGTTTAACACATATTAAACCTTTTCACCAAAAAGCAGACAGCTCAAAATTCAAAGTAGCCAATTTTTTAGTAGGTTGCTGGCACTTAACAAGAACCCAAGGCCCACACACACAGTGGAACATTTCTGGCCAACAGTTGAACCGTGATCGTGTGTCCACCCCAGAATGTCCAAGGAAATGTTGCAGAACCTGCAACTGTAAAACACATTGTGTGCACCATTTGCAGGGGTGGAGTCACACGGTGCAACATTGTTGCATGCAATGTTGCAGAAATGTTGCATTGTGCAAGCCTTAATTAACTCTCAAACATTTTTTTAGACATGATATTCAAAATATTCATGGTAGCAGATTAGTATTGTATCAAGTAAATACAGTGCTGCAACATTGCAACTGTGATTAAAATCTGCTCAAGAGAAAATGATAATTAATTGGAAGAAAAAATGTATATCTTTATGAAGTAAATTATATTGTGAAGTATAAAACCCTGAAGTACTCTTGTAGCTTTGGCTACAAAGACGGTAGAAAGATTGCTGCAGTTTTTGATATTCTGCAAACTCCAACTTTCAAACACCAACTGCTAATTTGCACTTTTGCTTCTGTCAATCAAAATTAAAAATCACTAATACAAAAAACAATTAATTCCAAAATGATATATATTGTCTAAAGATCGTATTTGGTCATTTTGTGGGATTTTAGGAGCTTTAAGTATGTTTTATTTTGGCAGGCAGTAGCATATCACCAAATTCCAACGGACTGTATATTTGAAGGTCAGAGTTTGCAGAATATCAAAAACTGCAGTAAGTGGATTAAAATGAGAATGGAAGGAATCAATGAATGAATAAACATTTAAGAAATTCCAACGCATGTAATTGAGAACTGCTGTAAGGTCATTTGCATGAAAATTATCAGTTCTGAATCAGCTTTTGCTGTGGTTTCCTCTTTATGGAGGTCAAACATTGCATCAGAGGTGGCCCTTTATTATTAATAAATTAATCAATTAATTACCTATAACTTTAAAAGGAAAATATACAGCTCTGTATGCTTATCACCCTTTTAGTTAGCCTGTGAACAGGGGAGGGGGAGGGGAGGAGGAAGGGGAGGGGCTTGGGAGGGGAATTTCCCTTTCGCCTCCCCAAGCCCTTCCCTCTTCCTCCTCCCCTCCCCTGAGCCTGTTCACAGGCTACCTTTTAGTTCACCTGACATTCTGTTGAAAATTGTTCTTTTATGATAAAAATGTTTACATATAAAAAATCAACTCCCAAGAATGACATCACTGAAATGGAACACCAAACAATGAAGAAAAGGGTCTCATGAAAAAACCTTTTTTCATAAATCTTATTAACTTATTATTTAATTAACACATCAAAAGAACACACAAAAATCTTCAACTTTTGTTGCTAAAGTTGGAGTATGTTGGAAGACAGGATAATTTAAAAGGAATTCATAATGAAAAATGTGGGTGCATGGATTGATTAGATGGAGTTGTGATTGAAATGCTTGGCACATAAGTGGCCAGAATCTAAAATTGGGCCTCTTGAACGACATGAGTGTGGTTTTCAAAATACAGTTCCAAGTGCTTCAAACCATGACAACAATGTACTATCATTAGCTACCCAAACTCTAAACTCCTCAAAAGAGATTTCTCCATTTTTATCAAGGTCAGCATTCTTGAAGACATTATCAACCATTTCATCAATAGCATCTTGAGACATAGCTTCCATTACTGGCCACATTCCATTTTGACTTTGTGATGATGATGCACCTGGATTAATATAATGCTGGGTGGGTTTCCCAGATGACGACAGCCCTCCCTGGTTTGGTATTGGAGCATTGAATACTGCCGATACTGGTTTATCAGTGGCATCATCAAATGATGCCATCATCTCTTCTTCGCATGATTTCACTACATCTCTGACCAACTCCAAACTTACATTAAAATAAGCCTTGAACATGTTTCTTAGGTTCTCTCTAGTAATATATCCTTTATTTTCAATATCATAACCTTTGAAAGCAAAAGGGATTTTTTCTTGTTGACTACCTTTGACTAGAATTGACAAGGCATGGATGAATTCTTCTAGATCAATGATGTTGTCTCCTCCTTGGTCATAAAACTTGAACATTTGCTCCATTACTAAGTTTTTATGCTGTCCTAAGGGACCAAGACATTGATCAAAGACATCTCTTGTAATGCCAAGATCTTCAGTGGCGAGAGTCTTAAATTGCTCTGTTAAGGCCTCTATCTCCACTTGGTCAAAATGTGTTTCATTCTTTATCTTTTCAACTTCATCCCACGTTAATTGACAAGGGTGACTTTTCTTGCCTGGAAAATTAATACAGAAGATTATTTTGAAATAAAGATAGTTTGAATTTAAAGTTAGGTATATTATAGAAGAAACAAGAATTTCAAAATAGATACTATGAAATGAAAACTAAATAAAAACAATTAATATGAGAAAAGAAAATGAAAAAAAAATGTTACACAATTTTTAAATTTCAAACAGAAATTATAGCTGAAGAAAATGTATGAGATTTGAATAAAAGGGAAGAAAAACTGTATCATACGACTAATCATTTCTTTTCTACGAAAGTGTCCCGTACCTGGATAGAGGACATTGGAGCAAGGTGTTCGGGGGTTTGACAAAGGCGGGACGGGAATAACAATCTTCAAAAATACGTGTGTTCTGTTGTGACAGTCTTGAGCCTCGCATCGCTCACAAATATCATAATCTACACAATTAGCACACTTGTAGCGTACTCCACAGATGGGACTGGCTTGACAGCTATTGCAAGTAATTCCACGATGGACAAACCCTTCCTTCTTTGCCTGGTCCTCGGCGATGTTGTAAAGCAAATTCAAGATGCTCTGACAGTCGTTTTCTTGTCTCCCCATTCCATCTTCGTCTTCTGGCGATTCCTCTGGACGGTGTCTCATGGGAGTTGCAGCAGTGTGAATGGTATGGAGGACTCTCTCTTGAGTTAGACTCTCTCGATTTATGCCTTCACCTCGAAAATCATTGAGCGTCGTTGTCGAAGTGCGTCGTGGTTGTGTGGACAAAAAATTTCGTAGTCTTGACACCGTGACAACAACAGCAACTCCAACTGCTGCTCCACAAACAAACTGACTGATTGAACCCATGTTTAAAATCTTAAAACATCCAAAATCGCTATCTAAAGCAAATCAAGTTGACAAACGATATTTTTTTCGACATTATTTTTTAGTCAACTTGTTGCGTCAAAAAATGGATTTGAGGATGGCGCCAAGAGCCCGCGATAATTGACTTGCGGTTGTTCGTACGCATGCGCTGTAGCAACTTCAGATGTTTTCAAAATGGCGGCAAACAGTGGTGGAAGTTTGAGAAAAGCACTTTTTCGTTCTCCGCCAGTAGACGAAACACCGACTAAAAATACAGGTACCTTTTTATTACATGATAAAATCGGACATCTGGTGTATCTTTGACTATTAATGTATCAGAATTCTAGATACTCTTCATTGAAAAAGCCCCTAAACAGCCTTGACAGTTGTTCGAACGAATTTTTGGTCAAGGGCACCGCAATTCTATTACAGTCCTACAAAACTCAAGAAATAATACTTTGTTTGTACCAGAGAAAAACAAACATTTTTGTTTAAATTTATATGTTTTCAGACGTGAATGTCATGATCCCGAGTAAAAGGGAGGAAGAGATATGTTTTGAATATTTTGCAATTTAAAATTTGCTCTATAAGCTTAGGCCCTGTTCAAACGAGCTCTCAAGTCGATTCAAGTTTTGACTTGAGCGAGCTTGCATCTTCGTTTGAACACCAACTTGCATCGACTTGAGTCTACTTGAATCGACTTGAGAGCACTTTGAACGTGCTCAAAATTTTTCTCAAGTCGATGCAAGTTTTTCCTCGTTTGAACAGTCACCACGCTAAACTTCATAAGTTGTTTTTCATATTTTTTCGTCCGAACTTCTGCACATTTCTTCTCCTACAAATAATTCAAACAAAAACAAAACTGATTTTCTCGCTGTCCTTCAGCTAACTGATTTTTCTTGAACGTTTTTGAACATTTTTCATCGACTTGCGTGGATAGGTGTTCAAACGAGGACGCAAGTTTCAAGTCAAAACTTGAATCGACTTGAGAGCTCGTTTGAACAAGGCCTTAAATTCCTTAAATTCTGCAGATGGCCTTGAAACTCTATTAAACAAGATACAAGTAGATATTGAAGTAGAAAATCATCTGAACTCATTAAAGAGAGGTGAGTTTGTAATTCTTCTCGGATAAACTTACTTAAACTAGCAAAGGAAAAAATGGTATTTAATACATAGTTGGGTGGCATGGTTGGTCGATTGGCGAGACCACCGTCCTTTCACTGCTGTGGTGCGGGTTTGAGTCCTGGCTCGGGCGGCATTGGATCATATGTGAATTGAGTTTGTTTGAAGTGTTGTTCTCTACCATGCCAAGAGGGTTTTTTTCTCTGTTTTTTCCTCCCTCAGCAAAAATCAACATGTAAGTTGAGCAATGTATGCAAAATATTTAATGTAGAGGTTAAGTGCCGCAGAAGAATAGCCACAGTGTGGATCTGCTGTAGATAATTTATTTATTCATTCATTCAATCACTCATATATTTACATTTGAACTACTAAATGGGATTTATCTCATTCATGATTTCAGAAATGCATGAGCAGAGAATGACCAAGTTAAGACAAGAACTAGAACGCATTAGCCAAGACCAGTGGAAATACAAACCTATTGATAAACTCATTGGTTTCTGAACCACATGTTGAGGTATAAGGATTCGACAGCTCTTTGGATTCCTCAAATGTGTAATTGTCTATGGATTTGACAGCTCTTTGGATTCCATGTGTATTTGTCTAAGGATTTGACAGCTGGACTTATGAATGTCCATGAAAAACTAAACCAAGGAGAAAGATTATGACAATCACATATTTTGCCAAGTTTGAACTCATGTGGGATTTGACAAGTTTGTCTCAGTAAAGGACACCGATTCCTTTGAATATGAGCTGGTAAGCTACATGTATTCCACATGTAGTCGGAGAGTATTGGATGTATTGTTTCAAGAGGAAATAACATTGCCTTCTAATAAATGGCAAGCTCTTTTTTAGTGAAGATAAACACCTCAGTGACAGTTACAGTTGTAGTGCAGTCTGTTGTGGAATGAATGAATGAATAATAATAATTGTTTATGTCTTTAAATGTCCTTAAATACAAAGTAGTATGTGAAGTAAATAATCTAGAATCCATTTTAAATATCTTTTATTTTTTCATTTTGTTTCGTAAATTTAAAAAATGTCTTTGAACAAATAAACTATACAGATTCTTATGAGTTATGTAATTGTTATAAACTTAAATGATAATCATTAATGAATGTCCTGCATTCCTAAATAAGAGATGGATTTGAATAACTAATCAAAATACAGCAATTTCCACTTGAGCTTGCTGTGTGCTGATTTTGTTTAGTTTAAAATGTTTATCAGTTAGTGTGTTTGACTGTCAAACTGTGTACGTCCCTACGGGGAAAACACGACCTTCACCAAATGATCAAGTCAAGTTGGGTTGACCAAACAAACACAATTAATAGTTCAATCACACGTACTGATGTTGAACATCTTCGAATTGGGAAAATCAGTGTGTAGTGCACTGAAGTGAAAATTGCAAGTGGAAAGAGCAAATTTTGTGTACAATAGAATTAAAAGGATTCATGTCCATGCACAAACATTGATCACAATCTAAGTTCTCCTCTCCTTGGAATTCCAAAGGAGAATTGACAATTAGATCAGAGTTATCATACCGTATTTACTCAAATAAGCGCCTCCCCTGAATAAGTGCCTCCCCCGAATAAGCACCCCCTTTGGACAAAAAAAATTAATAAGCGCCTCCCCCAAATAAGCGCCTCGCACCTCGTTATAGTATACTAATACCAGTACTGTCGTAGTAGTATAACATTGATATTATTGATATTAAGAATAAAGCATACTTTGACAGTTGTGTACACGTTTCCTTCCGCTGAATAAGCGCCTATCTCGAATAAACGCCTCCCCCAAATAAGCGCCCTGTTTTAGACATGAAAAATTTAATAAGCGCTGGGGCGCTTATTAATAACGGTATGCTTTGTTCTAAGTCCTTCAATTATTGCCAAACTTAGTATACCATTTTAATTTGGAATTCTGAATGGGTGGCATTTTCAACATAATATGTTATATTATAATACTATTTTCTTAGTCTCCAACTAATATAAAATCTGATCTAAAATCAAATGAAGATTTAGTTTGGTATATTCTGCAATAATAAATTTTCTTGACATTACTATGTAAATTAAAGACTACTCTTGTCCTAGCTAAATCTTTATGAAGATAATACTAGAATGTCTATTGAAAGTTACCAACTAAATCTTAAAAATTATCTGAGATCAAGAGTTTATGTATTTACTCTTACTCTAACATAGCAAGATCACTGCTGATAAGTGTTCTCCTAGAAGACAGACACACAGCTGGTAATTTCCACTAACAACTTGAAGGAAGACTGCTACTTGAAGGAAGACTGGTGAAAATTAAGCCTTTGTACAGCCATTTACCACCCCTCCCCCTGCAGGGAAAATTCAGAAAATCCCCCCCTGAATTTTCCCAATAGGGGTAGTTGTGGAAAACAGCTATACACAGGCTATGAAAACTGGAATTTAGTTTAATACTTGAAGTTATCTATAGGGCCTAAACATTTACACCAAGCAAAATACACCTATTTAAAAAAAGTTGTTGGACCAAAGACCCCAAGCATACACGACTCACCCAATAGAGTATCATCGGTAGAAATAACGTCATTTCTTATCTCAAATCAAGACTATGTATATGTATGTATGTAAGACAAAAGCCAAAAAATGAATTGTTTTGCATATACCCAATGTGGTCTAGTTGTGTGGAGCCTTTAGGTCTCTCGTGCAACAACCTTTTGTGAAATAGGTGTATTATCTTCATATTGAACAGAGATGGGTAAAAATTATTAAATATTTTTCAACTGTGAGTAGATGACATTGTCTACTGAATTTTTTTCCATTTTTTTTACTTTTGAACAAAAATGTCTTGGTAATAATTCACTTAAAAGGGGGTCATTCCCTTCAGATTGTGTGACTGTAAGTGCCAGCTATCTACTGCCTTTTTGAAGCTCCTGAAACCTTTGGGGAACACTGACTAGTATAATACAAAATAATAGAATTTCATATAGAGAAACTAGAAGAAAAATAGCTTAACAAAATTATTTTATCATTTACTTTATATACAAAAATACCTATAATTTAATCGATAATCATAACTAAATCAATAATGATTATTGAGTAGACCCTTTCTTTGCATTTAGTTTTAGTGTCAAGGACAAAATTAATGTTTGCCAGAGAAATGTTACAACCAAAGTTATGGCATTGCAACCCATATGTTTCTTAACTTTGGTTAGATTTATGTGTTTTTCTTTCTGATCTACCATTGCATCTTTGGGGGTGGCTGGAGGAGCTTCCTCATACCATCCAATGATTTATGTGGATTCACATAAGCTCTGACCCCTAGGGTTATTGAAACAGAAAGAAAAAAAAGTGGAACCAAAAGGGGAAAAAAGAGCTCTGATGCAATAATTTCTGTTGTAGCTCTCTAAGGAGAAGGACTTTTATTGCCCTCCAAACTCATCCAGAAATAGTAATTCAAAAGGTCTGCTTGTATGGCTTATACTTTTCATATGAAATGGTTGTATGTTGCAAATCGTTTTAGATATAAGTTCATATAACAGTATAGCAACATTGGTTAGGCTATGGATGACAGACCAACAATGTATTAAATACAGATTTAGCAAATGTGATGGTCACAACATCTCTTGCATAAAAGCAACCACCACTGTCCAGCCTCAAGACCTCAAGTGCATCTTGTGCTCTGGGTGTGACAGTTGCAGCATTGGCTGGGTATTTTACTGCCAAAAATCATCTTTGGTTATCTTACATAATGTGCCATAAATGAGATGCCTCTCTTGGGTGCCTCATATGATGTTCAATGTGAAATGGCTGCATTGCAAGCTAGCATCATCTCTATGCTGAGTGGTGGTAAGTCAGTGGCTCCAGATAACTTGCTGGAACCCATCCTTCCTGCTGTGTCATGACATCTCTTGCATACCACCAACCATCACTGCCCAGCCGCAAGACTTCAATTGCATCTCCTTGTCGAATGGAAAGTTCAGTTTTCTCCACTGCAGAGTAAGAAGCAAGGACGCTGTACATGTATCCATGTTCTACTGGTTGGACCTAGAGAAAAATGGACAATCAGAATTCAAAGTTTTGTTACCAAGTAGTCCCAGTACTTGTAAAGATGCTACTAGCTTGAGTTCCTGGAATCCAGATTTGTGCTGATCCAGGTACAAAGCTAGAGGTTTCAGTCATTTTTAAACTAGGAGGATTGTTTTGAAAAATAGCTGGCTTATGTAAAAATGAAAATATGGAATCCAGTATAAATCAGGGATGATAAGATCAGGTAAAGTGTCATATAAAGTGGGCAGTGGGAAACTGCTGGTAACTGCCTATTAATGAAACCTCTGAAAAAACATTCATTCTAAGCTTGGATTAGCACTAATCAAACTCTCAGGAGCCAGCCCTGTAATGATTTTCCACTTATATAATGCTTGGTAATAGTATCATTATGTAGAATTACTAGAAAAGGTGCAGAATTATTGTAAGAAATAGAATAAAATAGAATTAGTTCCTACCTTCCTGAGAAATGAGAAGAGCAAGAATAGAGATTACCCATTTTGACCCACTAATGAAGAGTTCTGAATAGACAGTAGAGTCAGATTGGTAAGAGATTGACATAGCATTAAAAAGACATTATAGGAAATAATTAGGTCTGAGGCATAGTACAAGTACAAGAAATATTAATATAGGTTTTAGACACCATGTGCTTCTCCAATGGAAGAGAGAGCAGTTTTGGTAGAGTGAGAACTAGAGTATGAAATGATGTACTCCTCTTTGGCATGGTTTTCACCAGCCATGGAAGCAGAAGCAACCACAGGAAAAAGATGTTAATTCCAGCCATTCAAATATGGGGCTTTCCTGGATCCAACTTGGGAATCTGTTCTATTTTTACAAGTTTGGGTATTACAGATTTCCCAGGTTGAAACAGGAAATATAGAAGAGATTCCCAGGTCAGACCCAGGGAAGACCCAACTTGGAAAAGACATCTTTTTTCTGTTAATTAACACATGTAGACTCGGTGATACATTGCCTGTCTTTCTCACACCTCTGTGAGAAATGCTACACCGAGTCTGCATGTGTATGTTGCTTCCTCTTCTGTTTCTTGTAAGTTTTAGTGTTATGTTGCTAATAATTTAAACTTGAAATTACTGTAGTGATCATGCAGTCTCTGTGCCATGCCTTTCCCCAGTAGTACAAAAACTGATGCACGTGCATGCCATGCACCATTTCGGCACCTTGACCACTTCCAGGTCCCTATTTCTGTAGTTGGGAATTTCTGTACCCCTGCCACCTGTGCAGGGCAGATACAGTATATTTATCCTCCAAGAGGGGTGCAGCAATATTATAGAAACCAGAAATCACCTAGAGAATCCAGAGGATATTTTGGGAAAGTATTGAGAAGAAAATGATCCAAAGTTGTCTCAAGAGGGTGTGTACACCCACTGGGCCCCTCCCCTAAATCCACTCCTGCTGTGTTAATGTTAGGTGATATTGCTAAAGATGACAAAGTACCTGCATGTTTGCATCTTGAGTATCACTGTCATCACTATCAAACTCATCACTCTCAAATCCATCATCATCTTCATAATTCTCTTGACCTCTGTTAAAGAAAAATGGAATTGTGATTATTTTGGGGGTACTGTATTTACTCGAATAAGCGCCTCCCCAGAATAAGCGCCCCCTTTGGACAAAAAATATTAATAAGCGCCTCCCCCGAATAAGCGCCTCGCACCTCGTTATAGTATACTAATACCAGTACTGTTGTAGTAGTATAACATTGATATTATTGATATTAAAAGGAAAGCATACTTTGACAGTTGTGTACGAGTTTCCTCCCACTGAATAAGCGCCTCCCCCGAATAAGCGCCTCCCCCGAATAAGTGCCCCATTTTAGACATGAAAAATTTAATAAGCACCGGGGCGCTTATTCGAGTAAATACAGTACACTAAAACAAACCATCTATCTATCACCAAGCTGATTTGTTTGATAACATTAACCCAACTTGTATTTATTTAATTTCTGATTAGTTTTCTTATATATGTATGTACATTTTCCATTATGTTAAAATGCAGTGTAAATGGATTAAATTAAAATTAATTAAATTAACTAATCCTTGTGTAAACAACTGGCCCCTGGTTAACACAAGGGGAGCTGTAGTGGACCCAGGGGTGGTTCTGTGGTGGTCCCTTTGTGAAGCTGATTGTATTCTTTATGCTCAGTAGAATGAAATTGATAATACAATCACCTAACATACAGTATTTATAACCTACTTACAACATCGCATCCTTGTTTCTGTTGTCTCTTTTTTTTTGCAAAAAGTTTGAGAGACGATTCTGAGAACTGCACTGACAACATGTTTTGCAAGTTTTGGAATCCCCTTTTGAAAATCCTGGATGATCACTGGGGAAGGTACTTCCCATAAAAGGATCGGGTAATTTTAAAAAATACCCCTAACAGATACCAGAAGTCTTTTAAGAAGGGCGTGGCTGGACGATTTTTAACCCCTAAGAGATACCAGCGATAACAAGCTAATGTTATGCTATGTTGAACAAGCTATGATGAACACAAAATTGAACGGTCGACATGTCATTGGGCAGATTTCTTCCATTTGAGAATAAGATAATAAGCGATGGGCTTTTTTAATATCCTAAGAGAGACCAGGAAATGCTAAAACTCTAAACTTCAATTTTAACACCCTAAAGATACCAAATGGCTGATTTTTACCTAAGAGATACAACGAGCATACCCAATCCTTTTACAATGGAGTCCCCCCACCCACCCCCCCGAGAGGTACTCCCATACTTCAGGCATGGGAATCAATGTTTTATCATAATAAGATTTGAAAGCATTAATTTTCCAAATGAGTATTTTAACCAAAAAGAATATAAACTAAAGTATCAATGAAATCCATATGATTTTTGTTCACCAACCTTTCTTGATTCAGTGACAAATATGACAAACTCTTTGTGGACATGTCATCCACATCAGTTGTGTCATTGTCTTCACCCATAGTTGGAGCAGACTGCCACTTTCCTTCTACAAAGCAAAAAAATGCAGGTGTTAATCTTAGCATAAAACAAGTGATTTCATATACTTTTTAACAATTTTATGCAATAGTTACCTTGTGTTTTAAAGGCTTGCTCTTCTACAAAAGAAAGATGGCAGTATTATGTTAGTTTTGTAAAGCTAATCATGACATTTGAATTCAATAATTGTTTTTGGACTGTAACCATGACAACTCTATATTTAGTATTGTGCTGTTACCATGACAACATAATTCAGTGTTGTACAATCACCATGACAATAACATAACCATGACAACAATTCAGTGTTACACCAATAGCTCTTTGAAAACTACCCATGACAGCACTTATTACGAAGTCTTACAGCCATTACCATGTAACAATTCAGTTTTGTATAATCACCATGGCAACAACATTACCAAGATAATTCAGTTTTATATAGTCACCATGGCAACATTTTCAATTATACAACACTATGACAACATAATTCACTATTGTATTAGTAACCATGACAACAGTCAGTTTTGACTATTACCATGACAACAACATTCTGACAGTTTTAATTTGTCTTTAAAGGTAAAATTAGTAGAGTATTATGCTTACCTTTTGCCTGATCAAACTGATCAAGTAAGACATTCCTTACTTGTGATATCCATCTTTCTTTTTCTTCTACTGAAGTTGCCTATGAAATAGGGGAAAAGTATGAAAAAATATCATCATTTAATCTAGTATTCAAGAACTCTCCCAAATTGGGTATGAATACATGTAACTTATAGAAGATGAGGATCTAGCCCTGAGTGAGCTTATAGCTATATCATTCATGGTTTTGGAGAACACGAAAATTTGTGAAAAAATGCAGTGTAAAGAAAATGAGATGATTACTTGTAAAATGAAGACTTCTGATCTGTTGTTCAACCACAACTCAAATCTCAAAGGATCCTGCTTCACATTTTCAGTGATACCAATCTCACTCAACTGTAGAAAGCAACAACATATAAATTCTGAGAAAAGTCTTATGTAGTGGCATCAGCAAGAGATGCTTTAAACTGAAAGATGGCATTATTCAAACATTATTATGGTCAAAAAACATACTACCTAATAAAAAATTAAGCCTCAAGTGTTTGGGAAAAGAAAGCAGTTTGGGTGAAGTAAGAGTAATAAATAGGTAAAGGGAAACCAATTTGTGCAGGTAACAAAAAAAATTATTGCTTAGGAGAGCTTTGGAATGTTCAAGAAGGAAGAGGGCAGCAACATAAATGCATGTTATTTATATGGGTAAGTTGCGTAAAAATCAAATGACCAGAAAAAGTCTTGTAATGCCCAAATCAAAAGGGGGTCAGGACTCTTACTTTCAAACTGTTTTTAAATCGATAGCACACAACATCTTTGCTGTTGAGATCTTCCTCTCGTTTGGTAAAAATGACCATTTTTTGGTAGAGGAAAACCTGTCTTCGTTTTGCAACAAGAGGTAAAATTCCCCTTTTGTTTACATGCCAAACATTAAAAGACTCTTGTAGCAACAGTTTGCCGAGGTCTGCTAGGTTGCCATGGTAACCACGGAGCCCCCTGGAATGCATGACGTCATTTAAGTGACGTAAAACGCTCTGCATGGACTGAAGTGCTTCCTGGTAAATGAAAGGAAGTAAAAAGCATTTAGAATGATTTAGAATGAGACAGAAATCAATGATCATCTCAGTAGATGGAAAGTATGTATTGTATATTATGAGCTACCGACTTAAAATGTGACATTTACCTCGGGTTTTTGAGCTCTTCGTTTTAATTTTTTTCTATTTTTTTTTTTTCTGTTTTCTTTTTTCTTTTTTGCCCTATTTCGTTACTTTACCTATCAAATGATTCATTCGTTTGTTTGCACCTTATCAGAGAACAAGTTGTGGGTACAACTGGGACTAATCAGTACGTTTTTATTTTAAAACTAATCGACTTGACCACTTACCATCAAGTTCATGTACGCCGGTCTATTATTTCGTGTGTTTTTCATCATTTCTTTTAATAGTAGTTGATATTTTGTTATTCTTTGTACAGGTTTTAGAAGATATGCTGTTAGTGGTAACTTGTGGCCGAGTTTTGATTGTAGTTCCTGAAATATGTCAAAAACATTTATGTGAATCATTCTTACGTCGGTTTGTCCGCTTACGTATTGACTACATCGCCCGTTCATCCATAAAATGGTATCTTGCTAGTCGTCTATCTACAATCGGCGCCTTTTTGAATGACACATTTGTGGAAGAAAAGGACCTATCTTACTAAATTGCTCTTCACTGGCAACTAAGTTTGTTTTATTCAGTCATTCCCCCCTCCCCCTATTCAATGTTGAAGTGAGAAAAGTCTCCCACCCTGGAATCTGAGCAGTGGACAACATTGCTTAGGGGGTGAGGGGGAAAAAGTCACAATTCATAAACGTAGAATTTGACCATTTTTTCGCAAGTGTGTCAATTCAAAAAGGCGCCGATTGTAGTCACTTTTTCTTTCCTATCTAATCGCTGGTTCATTCGTTGATCTCTACGTTGAAATATTATCACTCTTTCTTTCGTTAATCTATTTTTTGTCCTTTCTTTTGTAGATTCATTTACATTTTCGTTCGTTATTTAGTTATTTTGACAAGTCCGTTGTTGACTTCGTATGTTCGTTAATTGCTTTGTAAGCTTTTTTTATTCTTTCGTTTTTTCATTCATCCGTTCTTCTGGCGTTCAATCGTTTGTCGTTAATTCGTTCGTAGATGCATTCATTGTTTGTTCATTCGCTCTTATTCGATGTTCGTTCGTTCGTTCGTTCATTCATTCATTCATTCATTCATTCATTCATTCACTCGTTTGTTCGTTAATTCGCTCGTCGATTCATTCGTTGTTCGTTTATTCGTGCGTCTATTCAATGTTCAGTTTTCGTTCAAATCGCTCGGCAACATTTATTCATTTTACGGTAATTCATTCTTCCGTCCTTCGACTAGTTTGTTCGTTAATTATCTGTAGCCTTCGTCACATCCGGACCGGCAAACTCTCGTTAAGTCCAACTCGGGTACTAACGAAAGTTTTGTTCGGATGTGACTGTATTAATTCTCGTTGTTCAGTAATTCGTTCATTCATTCATTCAATTGTTGCTTCATTTGCTAGTGGGTCGATCCATCCATTCACTCTTGCTATCCTTCTTACAAAAGACTTTTCAGCAACTGAAATGTGCACATTTGCTGCAGTCCCCTTTAACTTCCAAACAACAGTTTTCGTCGCCTACCTTCACAAAGGGTAAATTCGTAAAATTCTGTTGCAACTGTTCCGACGCCGGTTTATTTTTACAGTAAGTCGCATAGAGTTCAAAATCGTCTTTCTTTTCGTGAAAAACCTCTCCGACGAGAAGCGGATTGTCGACGCAAAGTTCAAGTTCTTTGAGGAATTCCTCATTGTGGAATTGATAAATTTCTTCAATGTTCCCGAATATTAAGTTCTTTTTAGAAAAGAGTTCCTCAGGGATTCGATCTTGGGCCCTTTCAAACTCCCTTACGTATCCGCGAATAATGCAACGTAAGTCTTCTACGTAGTCACGCTCCGTTGCTACGAGTTCCATCATTATCTGCATCCTTTTCTTGATGATTTCAGGAGTATCCTCACCGTCGATGGCATCCTAACGGAGAAAAAGCGTAATGGGTAAGTTTTGCGTAAGTCATTTGTGTGTCATACGTAAGTCATGTCGTTCATAAGTCACAAGTTTCGTATCGTCAATAAGTCAAACGTATCGTCATACGTATAAAATACGTGTGAGTTACACGTAGCCCGCATTAGAGATGCGTGCGTAAGTCATTTCTCACTGAATTAAGACATGCATCTGTGAATTACTGGGAATTTTTGACCATTTTTAAGAGAGGGAAATAGCATCTAACGAATCTCTGACAGCCCAACCATTAGAAATATCAATTCAATTTCGACCACTGCTTGAGATATGTCAGTGGAAATTTTCCAAAATTGGACAGAATGTTGGAGATTTACATTTACATATTTAATAGTTGGAAATTTGTTAGACGTTACAATTCCCATGCAACTGTCGGGCACCGATCAAACGAAAACACAAGTCGACGCAAATTTAGACCTGCCTTTCGTTTAACCTCTACCTTAATAATAATAAATAGTTCTTGATAGCGCATCATACAAAAGTCTCGATGCTCTTACCGATATCTTACGGCTACTTGCATCGACTTGCGAGCACTTTTTTCACGCGAAATTACAGTGTCGCGAAATATACAACCAGAATCGCAAAATTAACGTCTCGAAAGATTTCATGTAACGAGGAATCCACTAAAGTCACTAAAGAGAGTAGTCTACGGAGGAGACTAAGTTAGCGGTAATCTTCTACTTACCAAGAGATCAGGTATAGAAACAGCTTTAGCATAGTTTTTGGACAGCGGTACTGGTGATGGAGGACTAGAGTCTCTAGTTACTACAATAGACAAGGGTCGCTTTGGCGTTGGGCTTGATTTTACTTTACGTTCCTCACCTAAAACCACACAACAAAATAGCATTGAGGGCAGTGCTAGTCTGGTAAATGTTGCCCGGGTATTTTTGATTGGGTAAGTAACTTTTATTTAATGCGGTTTTCGAAAAGTCTCAAAATCAAAAAAAAAAAAAAAAAATCTCGAGCCCGTTTCTCGGACATTTCGTTGTTTATGGATGATTTCTATTAAAGCGCGAGCTCTCTTCAATCTCTATAATTTTTGATGTACAGTTAAGTTTTCGAATAAATTTTCTGCTGACCGCAAACAAAAGGTGAATGGATTTTAACTCCGTTATAACGAACCCCCCCCCCCCCCCCCCTTATATAACGAACCATTTTTTCCGCAGAGAAAACCACAAAACGTATATTAAGCCCGGTTTACACGGTACAATTGTCGGCCCGATTTGAGTTTTATTGTTTTTAGTACTCCTTTTCATTCAAAAAATCGGCCCGACACGAGAAAAATCTGTTGCACTGCACCAGATTTTTGCCAATCGGGCCGATTTCTCTCTTTTCCCTAACGAAGCTTAATATCAAAAATCGGGCCGACATGTCGTATCGTGTAACTCGGTCTTATACGGAGCGGTTTCCGTATGAACGGAAACTTAGCGCGGGCCTTGCCGTGACCGTGTCAGTGCCGTAATGTCTATAAAAACATTCGAAATCCATGCCCTAACCGTACCGTTTTCCTATTCATATGAAATCTGCTCTAACGAGGTGCACTGTATTTGGAAAGAACAAGAGACCATAATACTAAGAGAGCGAAACTCAGTATTGATGTTTGTGCGATGTTCGCGGCGACTAAGGCTATTTTTAGTAACTTCGCCATCGCGCGCGGAAGGCCCTCAACCAATAGAATTTGATTTTTGACGTGCACGCGGACGGGACCGTTTGAATTCTATTGTATATTAAGTGCCTTGCGCGCGCGATGGCGAAATTACTAAAAAAAGCCTTAGCCGCCACGAACATCGCACAGACATCAATACTGAGTTTCGCTCTCTTAGTAGTATGGTCTTTTGGAAAGAATCATTTAAGGAAAGTAGAACTGAAAAGAAAGTACAAGAAAGAATGTTTCTGGATGGGCGTCTTACCTGCCGATACTGAGCTGATTTTACGTTTTGTGTCTTTGTATGACGCTGGAACGTCGAGGAAGAGAAAGAGGAAAAAAGGTTGAGAATGAGAAGTGGAAGAATGAAATAGGAAGGGAAAATAAGATACGTACAATCGAACAATCAGCTGCACATCAAAAGGTGTGAAACCTTTCAATGTAATGTAAACTGAGAATGCAATAATAACAGCAATATGTGACTGTATTACATCAAGAACAAAAGTTAACTTGCAAAATAAATAATGTATGATTCTTACTGGTCGATGTCGTGCTTGTTTTACGCTTGGAGTCTGTTTTAGGTGTGGTTTCGACTTGCAGAGCCTTGACTGGCTGTACTGGTCTCTTAGCAACCATACGCTTAAGACTATAAATAAAACACATGCACGTAAATTTATTCATTGATTTGTTCGTTCAATCATTTGCTCATTCAATACTTCACTCTTTTTTTTTTCATTCCTAATTTCAATTATTCATTCATGCACTTATTTCATACTTCTAATTCATTCATACATATATTTCTTCCTTCTTTCCATCCATCCTTCCATCAATAATCATTCATCTGCAGGTTCGTTCGTTCGGTTCATTCGTTCATTCATTCTTGACAACAACTAGATGGAGATTAAGATATCCGACACATAAAGAGCACTAATGGATGGAGGCCACGGTTCGTGGACGATCATGTGGGCGGGACAAATGGACACGGGTCAACCTTTACTTTAAATCTTGTTGTAGATTAGCTAGCGATGGCATCATGTCAATGATTGAAAAGACGATCGCCGACGACGACGACGACGACGACGATGATGATGATGATGATGATGATGATAGCAATAAGTCGTAAGGGACCGGTCATTATTTACAGGGAGGGGGGGGGGGGGGGGGGCTGGTGGAAATGAGAAATGTGCTGCACAATTTTTGATGGCCCCACCCCCCTTTCCACATACATTCTCTTATAACAATAATGCAGTGTGTGCATGAAAAATGATGACCCCCCCCCCCATATTTCCACCAGCCCCCCCTTCCCTGTAAATAATGACTGGTCCCTAATGGTAGTTACCTGTTCTCTCTTTTGGTCATCATCTCGTTGACTTCACCAATTCTTTTCAAACAATCCTTGACTTTCTGTATAAGGTATTTATTCTCTGACTCTTTACTCATTTTTTCCAGTCGATTCAGTTTTTTCAGGCTGATACCCTGCCGGTCTTTAAGGAAGCCCTCGATTTCTTCAAGACATTTTTCTGCGCCTTCGATGGTTTGGAATTTCTCGACTGGCTGCGTCGCTAGGAGATCGCTTCCCTTTGTGCACCATTTGCCAGCCTAAGAAGTTTAAAAGAAAATGTAATATCGTGCAAAAGAAATGTGTATGTTGAAGCTTTTGCTCCCTTGCATCGCCAGGAACCGACAACCACAGGTAGCCCAACCAGGTAACAGACCGACTTCTGATCAAACTTTATATGATCTAATCTTATGCCCGCTATAATGAACAGCTCATTTTCTTAGAGTCGACACTGAGATTACCAATTAAAGACCAAATTTGTATTATCATGTAATCTTTTGCAATCGACCACCATGATATCATGATCGCTCATGGCAAGTTTGCGTAAAGCTTCAATTCGCTGTTGCGTTCTTTGACCCGAACGCAAGGTGCAACGATGCGCGCACATATTCGATTCAAATTTTATATTTTATACTAGTACTAGAAAGACATGGTCGTCCAATCGTCGCTTGAAAGCGTTACTGGTACTATAGATAAGCATAGAGGAGATAAAGGCATGGAGTAAGTTATGAGAAGGAGGGGAGAGGGAAGAAAGAAATTTAAGGAGCAAGGATGGCACAGTTGGTTAGTGCGCGGCCTTCGGTGCGAGAGGTCCCTAGTTCGATCCCCAGTGACTTCACATCCTTGTTTCAACTTCTTTCCTTTCCGTGTAGCTTTAATTAGCTTTAAATACCCGTAAAACGGAGCACTGATGGATAGAGGGGGTAGAGGGCGCACCTTCGAACGCTTGATACATGAGCCTTTGGCTCGGGAGACTGGGCAACCACTCCCCGCGGACTCGAAGTAAAATAAACTAGACGCACACGTGCGTTCACTCGTGCCCCTGGAACCCTTTTTAAGAGTGAGGCTCCAATGACCGGCTCCGTTCGTACTCTTCCCCGAGCCGTTTCACGCATTCTTCACCATTCCGGGAAATAGCTAACCGTAACATAATGACCTTTTTTGAATCAAACTAAAAAATATCTTGATTAGTCAGTTTGTCTGTCAACAGCTCTAGTGTTTCCCTTTGTCTTTCTATTATCATGCATGGGTATTAGATATCTCCAACATGCAAAAATATACCAGTTTATTCAACTTCTTATTTCACTATATATCTCAATTGTTTGCTGTAAAGACTTCTATACAACGGCATATTTAAGACAATAACAAATCGTGTATTTTTTCGTTCATTTTTCAGATGTTTTATATATGAATAAAAGACGTTACGTGACCAAACGCGAAATACAAGGTCAATGGAATCTAGTTTCATGCCATTCCGATATTAAATTAAAATTCAGTACAAAAGCCTCTCAAGATCTCTTGAATGCTTGAATGAGGAATATAATTGACTTGCTTCTATGTATGTTCGTTTAGCAACGTAGGATGAGAAATTCGTAGTTTTTCAGCTCATAGGAAATAGTCGTTATCGCGAGGGCCTCGGCTTTCAAGTACTCCATTTAGAGTTCGATATTTGGTCAAAGTATTGGAGATGAAGCTCAAAATATCAGCCCATTCTGAAGCTCTTATGAGTATATAGGTATATCTCGAGTTAAAAGCTCCAAATTAAATTGTTCTATTGCAGGAAAAGCCTGTCTCTGAAAGCTATTTTCTTTGTCGTCGGCCATCTTGCATTCCTAAAGTTCCTGGCTTGCGTTCGCGGTCGCTCAAGGGTGATGAATGAAAGGCATTGTTTTTACGTTCTTAACCAATCAGAAGTTCCTCAGGACGAACAGAGAATAAGAAAAAACATTTGCAGTTTATAACTCGTTCCCGGCCTAAAGGCCTGGGCACGAGTAATAAGCTTTAAAATTTTTTAAACTTTTACCCACCCCACCCCAATTTGTGGTCGCCTCATACCTGGTCTAGACACTCGTGGACATCCATAGCAGTCTTTAACTGGTTTTCCCGTTTGTCGATCCGTTCGTTCAAGTCTTTACACGATCTCTGTAATTCTTTAGCGCTCATTTCTATGGTCACTTTCGATAAATGTTCACTACTGTCCTTCATATCGGTCCCTCTGGCGATAAGTGTATCAGCTAGACTAATGTGGTCCTATGAAAGATGAATAGAACGATTTTATCAGATTTATAGGTGCTTATCATAACAAATCCCAGGCAAAATTTAAGGCACTTTCACACGAACGGTGCGTGCGACTTTCACCAAATCAGGGTCCCCTATACCCCTTTGCAAAATGAAATCACGCGAAAATATTTGGTCTTTTCACGCGTCACGGATGATTAAAAAACCTCTTTCACGTTCACAAAAAAGTCAAAAGTTGCTTTCACGTGGACGCAAAAAGATTTTAGACCTTAAATCACGTTTCACGTCAAAATAAATCAGTTATTCACGTTTCACGCAAAAGGTATAGGGACCCTGCCAAATTGCGACGCCTTGTCTGTGATTTATCATCGCAAAATCGACGCCGCTGGCTATGCACGCAATATAAAATGAAATGCAGTCTCTTGGCGTCAGACAATACGTCCACATTTATCTAGAAACATTTTAGCGTGGAAGGCGTAAACTATGGTCTTTGAAAACGCTGATATCACAGTGGTTTATCTCCATCTGAGCATGCTCAAGATTGATTTCAGCAATTTCAAGGTCTTTGAGACAGTTGGAGGGAATCTACGCTCAGTGCGTACGACATTTTCAAATTTATCCAGTTTATTATCAGAGATTCTGAAGTTACTAATGTGGCAGGGGGAAAATTAGAGTGATTCGATTCGGTAAGTCACGGTTTTCACTCTTTTGCACTGGTAGGTAGCTCACCACAGGAAGCCCAACTGAGGAGTGAACAGACCGACAATAAGTCTAGGGGAAATGCTATAAACGTACACGAATTTTTAACAGTCACACGAGTGACTCGCCTTCATGACATGGTCTTACCTGACAAATGGTTCTAAAAGTTTTCAGTTCTTCGCGTAATTTTTCAGCAGCCTCTTTAGAATCTCCCACATCACTTGTAGCTGTAAGTTTACTTGAATCAGACAAAAGCAGCCCTGTTACCTACAAAGAACAAAAACTTGAGTCAAATGAACAGGCTCTTACTGAATATTGCTTGTGCTTGTCTTTTCACTAGTGGTACAAGCATATGCACAAGCAACATACACAGACTCAGTAGAGTACAAACACTAAAATCACTCAACATAAATAGTACTAAATGGTGCTATTTTATGATAATTCTATTGTTTTCTTTTGTTTAATTAGAACTATTTAGTACTAAATACTACAAAGTGTTGCACGATGTTAGTGCTTGTACTTTAATGCATTGCTCATTTAATATTATATGATTGAGTTGGTTTTCTTTGTTATTTGTAGGGCTTTATATCATGTATTTCCCTAGTCATTATGAATTCAAGGGCATTATACAGATAATTCCCCTCGTACGAGGGCATTATACAGATATTGCCCTCGTCCCATACTTCCCTAGGTCATCTACAATTCACAGATAAAACATATGAATATCCATATATTACTAGTGTACCCAGGAGTCATTTCGGTCTCAGCTTCTAGGTTTGATGATTTTGAAAGGGTCAATGTTTGTGCAAATAGCTACATTCATAAAGATACAATACAAAACACATAATACAATAGAACGAAAGACAATAGGAAACAATAGATTTTTTGAATACATTACACCAGCTGAGTGCTATGTAGGCCGTTTCCCGATGCGATAAAAGCGTTACTGAGGCTACGAAAGTTGTCTTACATCATTGGTGCTATTACGATGTTTTGGTAATCTCCACAAAAATCTTACACTGCGAACATTTTACTCCGAGTGTTGGGAAGAGCCAGTTATGTTATTGGCACTAATAAACTGAAAATGAAACTGGCAGATAAATTTGAAAATGCTTCTTATTATTTTCTCCATCCTCGCATCTTTAATTTGACAAAAGAAAATGCGGTTTGAAAGTGTCGATCGAAGGCCCAACCATAGCAAAATAGATGCATTTTCAAATTTATCTGTATTAGTGCAGCCAGAGTTTACGTATGTTGCTTGCAAAACAGGTCATATTTTTGGAAGAATATGTGTTCACGTAAATTGAATCAGTACAGTGCTGACAAACATTCGGACATGTCACCGCGGACTACGTAAACAAAACTGACCAATCAGATAATTCCCGAGCAAAGGTAACTGACCTCAAACAACTTTTGTTGGAATAGAGTGATCGCACTTAATCCGTGAAATTGTAGTAGCTAAACAATGCAAAATAGCACTATTTTTACTATTTAGTACAATTTAGATTTTGTACTTTTTCACGGGTTAAGTGCGATCACTCTAATTGTTTTCAAACAATATAGAGATCCTTAAGTTTTCTCTTATTCAATAGTCTTGCCTTCTTTTGTCGCAATATTCAGAATTCTTTTTCAAGTGTTGTTGATACGTAAAGTAATGGGTTTTAGAAGATGGCGGTAAAGTTTTTATCGTAGCGATAAACTTTAATTACGGGCTGACAAATCGCGACTTCAACACTAATCCAGCTTACTGATTAAAGTTTTATCTTGGCGAACATTTGGTGTCTTTTAGCTTTCAAGCAATGTAGATAAATGTTTTTTGAATAAACATGCAGTTTCAATCATGTTTATCTACGCATTGGCGCATTTCACTGTCTAGCAACGTGGAAAAACATATTTTTCAAAGAAATTGAGTTTTTTAGTTATGTTTAGCTTTTGTTAATTATTGAAGACCTCATGCACATTGAAGTGCATTTGTTGCACAGAAAAAGTGACTAATGGTCGGAAATGAATCATTTAAGAACAAATCGTATTGGAATTATAAACTACAGAGTTAAAAAAATAAATAGAATACCTGACTGACTTCTTTTTCAAACTGCAAAAGCTGCATCCCTTGTCGAATCCGTTTATCATGACTTTCCCAGAATTGTGCGAACGAATCATCGGAGTCTTGAAGTTGTTTGAAAAGTCCATCGAGTTCGCTACTGTTAGCTTTCACGTCTGGGCCCACAGCACTGTCATTCGCATCGTCTCTATGCCTATTTGGGTGAATACACTTTAGCAAAGCTATTCCAGTCGTTCTAGTGCTAACAATGTCCTCCTTTATGTCTTTCCACATTTCTCGGTGTGAATCTAAAGTGAACTCCATTTCTTCGATGTTCGAAGTAACCTCTGTCCTCTCGAATTTTTGTCGCATCATCTCTAGCTTGTTGGTTAATTGGGTGATCTTGAGTTCGAATCTTTCAATAGCCTGTTGGAAAAAAAAGAAGAAATCTTCGTATTATTATGAAAAGGATTCTTTTTTCGCCTTTTTTGAATGATTAATAGGTCAAGTATTTTGTTTTGGAATCGATCTCTGTAATGAACCTATCAATACGGAATCAGAACTCCAGACTGTTCCATGGTTAGACCAATTTTTGATAAAAAATAGTTATATTTTCCTTCAGACAACACAGATCTGATATACCTATGACCACCATGACTTTTTGGAAAAAAGGTTTCCATTACAATTAGACATTCGTGGGTGAGCTCGGAATATTTTTGATAAATTAAAAACAAGAACTACATCAAGATAAAAATTGCATATTACAGAATTTCAAATGTAAATAACAGAATGAAAAAATTCCTTTAGATGGAAACAGTTTAGATGAATGAAAAATTCAATGCGATTTTTTACAGCTGTCAAATGCCAGAAATAATATTTGAAGTTTGTTTGAGGAATAAACATTGGTATACAAAACAAGATGTTTTTGAGGTTATTTATCTCATCCAATATACTTACACTCCGATGTTCGATCCACTGCTCATGGTCATACTCTAATTTTCCTCCCAAATCAACAGACAGCTGCTCACATTTGATGTATCGTTGTAAATCAGTGACATTTCCGAGCACCACAATCTAAAACCATCAAATTTAACATTCAAATCCCAAGATTACTTCGAAAATAACATAAAAGCTTGTACGACCACTCAAGGAGTCAAAGAAACAGAGCGAAACGTTCAGACAATAAGTTTTTTTCTAGAACTAGAATAATTATCACCCACTAGCAAAACAGGCAGCCAGCTTGAGTCAGAGAGGTCGCCAGAGCTTCCCTAATTGGAGGATTGGTTAGAATAATAAAACAAAACCTCAGTCACGTTACACAGAACATTTCAATCTTTGCTAATAGCACTGAACTGGCTTTTTTGAAAATTCAATTTTTGAATTCATTCAAACTTCTACTCTTTATTTTTCTCCGTTTGGTTGAATATGCGACTTAATGTCTCCAATTTTCATAATCAGAGGTGAAGGTTTTTGCATATATTGTGGAAAACACTCATTAATATCCTAGTCTTTCTGGCAGCACCTTTAATGTAAGATGGTTATGAAGCAGTTGAAAACAAAAACAAGCCCAAGTTTCACGACCCCACACAAAAAATGTTAAAAAACCAGCAGAAACTTAAAAAGCAACCCATGGCGAAGCTAATGGCTGGTTAAAAGGCTGGACAATAAAAAACATCCCTATATTTAAAAGTGAGAAGAAAAACCAATAAAACTCAATTGCGGTACTTTACACATTCCGTTTTGAGAAAAGTGGTAAACTGAGAAACACCTCAAAGAGACGTCATTCTTTGAGGTCAATATTCCTGAAGTTCAGTTTTTAGATACCGTTAGAGACCAAAGAGACCATCTTTACCAGTGTCTAAAAAAACTGAACCTTGACCACCAAAGATCTTGACAACGTCGAAAACCAAAGACCAGAATTACCTTGAAAGCTGCTTGCGCTTCTTCGTTTGAAAGGCCTCCGCCGACAATTTTCTGAAGTATTCCCTGTGGCTTCAACACGAAGACGCAGTTGACAGGCGAAGAGAAGGTCTTCTAGAAGAACCAAGGTGTCAAAAACGTCAATATACAATGAGTGCCGACCGAGATAAAAGCGTAAAGATAACTGACATTAATTGGCAATTAATTCATGAAAAGGACATTTTATGAAGATGCTGCTTTTCTCTAACGTCAGCAAAACAACAGAAAATTACAATTTATGAGTTCTCCTTGAAAAGAGTTGTAATAGACATGGTCTTTTTGTGGCACTAATTCAACAGTTCTACAGCAAAAACGCAAAAACAATTTTGTATGACACTCCCAATTTTTGTAATTGTTTTTCTTGAATATAGATGGTATGATGAACAAAGGTATGCGCGCGCTCTCTCTCTCTCTCTCTCTCTGTTGGGATATTGTCATAATTGATAAGCATTTTCTTTCACTATTTATATATTTTTTTTTCAATAGAGCAATTTTCTTGCTACCGTGGAAACCGCACAGTTACAGGGAGGAATTTCGAGTGATTCATACTGATTACGGCACAGACAAGATTAAGGCACGGCGCTGAAATGAAATCTATTCTATTGCGGTAACAAGTTTGCAATGTGAGTTTCAACTTCAATCAACCCTAACTGGTGTATGCGACATGCATATATATAAGCATAAGTGCAAGCAACATACGCAGACTCAGTAGCGCATTTATCACTCAGGTGTGAGGAAAAAAAAAACTTCTAATGAGCAGTACGCTAGTGAGTCTGCGTATGCTTATGCGGTGTGTGAACTGGCCCTTAATTAACGATCGCAACGAGGAGACAATTTTAACTGAGAAAAGAGATGATTTTATTATTTTTATTTTCTCTTGGTAAAGTAAATATAGAAATGTAAAAAAATGGAAGCAAACAATCATTAACTTTGCATTTTCAAAAGTTTCATCGCATAAGAATTAGCTAAAATTTGCATTGAGCGTCACGTTTGTAACATTTTCAACAATGTAACAATTTTGATCATATAATAATTGGTATATTGTGTGCGTTCTGATTGGCCCAGAACCGTGTGTGATTACAGTACACACGCATAGATGACGTCACCGAATCTTACGCGCGCTCTGATTGGTTGAAATGTTTCGATAAATATTATATAAAACAAATACTGATTCCATTTTTCCGTGGGTCTGTATTCTAATAGATGCACAGAAGACGTTAAAATGCGGTGAGAACATGAACAGTCATGCCACTCGACTTCGTCTCGTGGCGTACTTTTTTGTTCTCACCACATTTTGACGTCATCTGTGCATCTATTAGAGTACAAACGCACGGAAAAATGGAATCTATCTGTTCAGCATCGCCATCGTCATAGCAACCACTGACACACACATGCCGTCAAAAATTGGTCTCATTCCCCAAAAAGTTATTAGAAGCAAATCGGAAGAACAACACCAAAATACGCCGCAAACGCACACACAATCCGAGCCATATATAAAATGAGGACAATGATGATGATGCCGATAATGGTGATCGGAGAGGAGGGCGAAAATGGACAATAAATGAGGGTGACACTTCGCTCTATGACTATTATATGCTCTTAACTTAAAGGGTTGGTCACGGAAATCAATGTCACGTAACTGGTTGCAACTTACAGGTGTGACAAAGGGGCACGTTCTTGCGTACCGGACACAATTGACGTGATAATGTCGGCGTTCACCACACCCCTTTACAGGGTGACCCAAAAGTTCGTGCCCCAGAATTTTCATTGTCTTTTTGAGGAAGAGCTATTTCTAGACAATTCAAGACAAATCCTGTAGTCTGTTCTTAGCTTTGATGGCTTTAGAAGTACATTTTCTGGCCAAAACACGTTATTTTCAAAGAGTTAATTTTTGTTTCCTAACATTTTTTTTGTTTTTTTACAATTAGCAGTCTTGAGATTCCTAATCAATTCCATTGATTTATTTTCTAAAGATATAACAAATTTAATTATTTACAAGTTCCAAAATCTCTAGCTACACCTTCTGCAATGTTTGACAAAGAAAACTAAAAAGACTCCAAAATGCGAACGTTGATTGGGAAAGAATGCAGAAATTAGCTATTTTGAGCATTCCTAACCTGAGTATCAGGCCCTTTTTGGGAGGAGAGGGGGAGGGGAAAGAGGGAAAGGGGACTGATACCCAGGTTAGAGCATTTCAAAAAGCTATTACAATACTAATACCACTCGAGAAAGTCTCTTCCTTCCTTCCTTCCTTCCTTCCTCCCTTCCTCCCTCCCTCCCTCCCTCCCTCCCTCCCTCCCACCCTCCCTCCCTCCCTCCCTCCCTCCTTCCCTCCCTTCCTTCCTTCCTTCCTTCCTCCTTTAGCTTCCTTTTACCATTCTTTCTATTTCTTCCTATGTTCATGATCTTATCCCATCTGTTCAGTTTTTTATACACTACAAGATCAACAATTTTGTTTTTCATACTTTTCCTATATTTTTACATTTAATTACCAACCCAAACAGATTGATGGTTAACCATATTATCCCATCAGCAAAATAAACACTTATCTAATTATTTTCAAACCTTTAATCGTGTCAAAGAGTTGTTTACACTGCTCCATCTTGATTTTCTTCTATCCAAAATGATAGAAAACTCTTGTCTTGTGCTTTCATTGTTATTGAAATAGCTAGAAAAGTTGACAAAGGTCTTAGAATTAGTTTAAGAAAACAGTTTGCCATGGGAAAGAGACAGCAAACTCAGGGAGTGAGCAGAAAAAAGACAGTTGTTGAGGCTATATTAGAACAATATGAGATCGAGAGACCATAATACTAAGAGAGTGAAACTCAGTATTGATGTCTGTGCGATGTTCATGGCGCATAAGGCTATTTGTAGTAACTTCACCATAGCTTGCGCAAGGCTCTCAAACAATAGAATTCAAAAACTGAAAGCAAACATGGCTGCGAGGGAGACTAATCCGCGTGCACATCAAAAATCAAATCCTATTGTTTAAGAGCCTTGCGCACGCGATGGCGAAGTTACTAAAAATAGCCTTATCCACCATGAACATCGCACAGACATCAATAGAGTGCATTTCATATGTCTGTGAAATAAGATCAAGTTATTTGTCCTATTTAGTTGCTATTTAGTTGTTATTTAGTTACTACCATTGAACCAGAACTTTCTTATAATAGCAATACACTGGAGACATCAAATACACAAGAGAATTGAGACAAATGACTTTGCATAATAGCTTTTAATTACTTTATTAGAATGCTTACAATATAATATATCCGTGAAAAACTTTGCAAAAAAAATTGTGCAATTTAGTACAAATTACAAAACTTAGAAATAAGCGAATTGTAAGAATGACAATAAACATCAAAAATGGCTCAACGCACCCTTAGCTTTATTCATAAAATCCCGCTGTTTCTCCCAAAAGAAACGAGTCAAACACAGCTGAATTAAAATAACGACAACAGACACAAGAAACGAGTCAAATGCACCCTTAGCTTAATTCAAAACTCCCGCCGTTTCTCCCACAAGAGACGAGTCAAACACAGAAAAATTGAAACAACGACAACAGACACAAGAAACGAGTCAAACGCAGCCTTAGCTTTATTCACAAATCCCGCTTTCTTCCTAACAAAATGAGTCAAACACTGCAAAAATACAACAACGACAACAGAGACAAGAGATGAGTCAAACGCAAGGACATTAACAAAACTAACCAAAAGTGATACGCTCTTGAAAGTAACTAGATGCATCCATGACTTGCTTCACGACTTAGTCTAGCCTAGTACTAGACCTGACAAACTTGTTGCTCTTGTACATTTGCACGTGCAAGAGGTACCTTCACGGCTCGCTTACTTCTTAACACTAAATAGTCTAGTGACAAAATTGTGCAAATTTGTGCAATTTCTTACAAAGGTTTTCATGGATATATTGTAAGCACTCTACTTCAAATGAACCTTCATTGAAAGAAACAACGAAGGTTCATTTGAAGTATATAATAAAGTAATTAAAAGCTATTATGCAAAGTCATTTGTCTCAATTCTCTTGTGTATTTGATGTCTCTAGTGTATTGCTATTATAAGAAAGTTCTGGTTCAATGCTAGTGACTAAATAGCAACTAAATAAGCACAAATAACTTTGATCTTATTTCACAGACATATGAAATGCACTCTACTGAGTTTCGCTCTCTTTAAATAGTATTATGGTCTCTTGATGAGATGTAAAAGAATTTGTGAAGATAGGTGGAGTCTTTCCTGGTATGTGTGTGTGGTCTGGCCTATTCCTCATGCTCATTAATGTGTTTGTATACATGCATCTATAAAAGGAGTTTCCTTGGTAAAGCTAACCTAAAACATCCCTTTAAACCACTTCCTGATTGGAAGTGAAGTATTTACAGATATGTTGGTTGTAAGTTTGGTTTTATAGATCAGAAAACAGAAATACATAATGGTTTCAATAAATTTTTCCACAGTTGGGCAGTGCAAGATAAACATTAGTTAAGATAATAGGGATCAGCTATCTTGATTGTTCATACTACAGGTATTGGGTTTCCTGTGTAATTGGCAGCAAGGCATATTGTTTCACCCTGGATGACTTGTAATTTTGACCTTTGCCCAAAAGTATGACCAGCTATAATGTATATGCATTTTTTTGAAAGAGCAATCATCCAATCAGCACTGGAAGACTCTATTATCTTTTCTTTTATCTATATATAACTACTAATTAATGGAGAATGGCAAGAGAAAAGTATTTGAAGCATTAACACTGGTCAGTTTTGAGCTTTGCACTGTAAAACACTACTAACAATAAGTAGATTTCCTATGACTGTGAAAAAGGCACCACATGGTTTTATAGACATCACAGCACTGACACAGTCACAGCACAGTGCGCACTATCCGTTTGGCACTTCTAAAAACTGCTCTAGGCCCATTTATAGTGAAAGTGAAAATTAGATGTGTCTTATCTTTAAAGTGACTAATTTTAAAGCATGAAACTGTCTTCACATAAACAACAGTCTTACTCTTAGACTAAGTGGTTTACAGCTTTCTGAGTTGCTCTTATTTTATTCTGGGTCTCAGGGGCAGATTAAGGGGAGGGGTGCAGTGGGTGCACACCCCCTCCCTTGAGATGACTTTAAGTCCTTTTTAATTTCTCAATATTTTTCCAAAATATCCTCTTGGCAGTTTCCAATTTATATGATGGTGCACCCCTTCCTGAAGACGGTGCACCCTCTCCTGAAAATAATCCCAGATCTGCCCCTGGGTCTGGTTGCTCAAAGGTGGGATAGTGACTCAAGTTTAAAGAAAACCTTCGATGTTAATCGTGGGCTAGAGCTAACCTGCTTCCATGCAAACAGGCCCTAGTCTTAGGACTAAAGGCATTGTCTATAAAGAGAGTTCATGTCTTATTTAGTCATATTTCATCTACAGTAAGATAGATCATCTTGTTTTCAGTCTTAGAAATGTCCTCAATTTGGGTAATGCAGCTGTCAATGTTAAGCCCTGGGGTGGGGGTGGGGGATGGGGGGATGGGTATACCTGGGATATTTAATATAAACTCCTCTCCCTTGGGTGGGGAATATGACTTTGGCATGAATGAAAATGTCAAATCCCTCTGGGTATTCCAAGCCCCCCTCCCATGGGGCTTAACACTGACAGGTGCATAACAAATTACAAATCATTATTATTGATACCCTGACACACACACCTTTGCAAACTTGCAAAATAGGTGAACATGATTTGTAAGTCTTCATCACTAACACCATTTAGTTTGGATGTGGCAGGAATAGTAATGATTACATTACTACTGTTGTCTTTCCCTCCTGGTGAAAGAAAAGTTGATGGACATGCAAACTCGGCCTTGTCATTCCTTCTAATCATAATTATAGTATCGTATATTATAATCTGAGTATCAGGCTCTTTGGCAATGGGGGACTGGGGACTGGGGTTTAAGATGCTCTCTCCCAATTAGGGCCTGATACTCAGGTTAATATTAGCATAATATTATAAGGACTAGTGTAGTGACAACCATTGGTAATTATAAATACTGTACTAGATCTGCATCATCATCATTATGGGGGTCCATTATCAACAACAACAACAACAACAACAACTTATAGCAACAACTTACCATTCCATCAATACCTGGCCCCTGGCACTAGCATATAACAGTGCGACAGACACCACCACCACCACCATCATCATCAACAACAACAACAACAACAACAACTTATAGCAACAACATATCATTCCATCAATACCTGGTCCCTGGCACTAGCATATAACAGTGCGACAGACACCACCACCACCACCATCATCATCATTATCACCACCATCATCATCACTATCATTGTAATCATACCCCTCCCCATCATTATCATTATCAATATTGTGTAGTTCCAGAAAATATCCATACCCAACCACAGAGGGAATTTGTAAATGAACCCCTATGTCCTCTGGAACTTCCAAACTCTATATTTATAGGGCATGCTTTAATTGGAGCCTAGCTCTGTTGCGTGTCCCTCACCTTTATATATTTTATATCTTTATTTATTATTTTATTTTTATTTGTTGTTTTAATTCTATTATTGGTGAAAGTTTAACAAATAAATAAATAAAATAAACTCTGTAATTTTGTTCTTTCTCTGACCCTCGCCCCCCCCCCCCCCCCCCCCCCTCCAGAATTTCAAAATCCCTCCATGGTGGGGGGTATGGATATTTTCAATAACTACACATTCCACTAACATGACAACAGCATAATATAACTGGCATATCACCATTATACTCATCATCATCATAATCATCATCTCCATTATTGCCAATATTATAACCACTTTTAAAAAGCAAAGTCTTTGCTATATGTATGCATACCTGTCATAAATGCATGCTTAGCTTGCAATATCTCAGCAATGTCAAATGCCCTAATCGTTTCACTGTTAGATGCAGAAGTGGAATCTGAAGAAATTCATAATCAAGAATAAAACCATTATTACTTTAAAGAAAACTATGTGCCCTGTTTCATAAATAATATCAAGGACATATGAAAGATTTATTTATTTATGAAAGAGGTTATTTTGTGCATGTTTGTACTTGCTTCCATCTTGCCTCTCCCCCCTCTCCCATTGTATTTTGTAAGACAACTTACAAAATTGCCATTTTTGTATAAATGTTTTCAAAAGCTTTCAAATGTCCTTTTCATTGACAAAATATTTTTAGATCATTAATAATTAAGACATGAATATAATTATTAATAAATAATTTTTATACTTTATTTGTTCATATATTTAATATCATATATTTAATAAATCCTATAAATTGAATTCATTTTTTGAGAGAAATAGTAAAATAAATAAAATGTTATTTCTTTGAAATTTTGGAGGTCGATCAACACTGTACAACAAGATTTCGCACCGTGTCGTCCACCGCCCACCAGAGGTGATGTGGAACAATAATATTGATTTCAAAATCCTCGGAAGAACTCAATACATTATTTATGTACTAGAGCAAAAATTAAGTGCCTTTTGAAGTAAACAAATTTATTGTTTGGGAATATTGATAGAGTTCTATAGAATAAACAAAAGCCGTTCCAGACTTTTCAAACATGAACTTAACTTACTCATCTACATGTAAGTTAAGCTTACAAATATATTCGCTATTTGATTTTGTACACAAATATAGGTTCAGGTTGGAGGGTAAAAAAATCTCATATTTTAAGATTGTTTTGGGGTTGAATTCGAAAATAGAACAAATCTATTTTGGTAAGGGTTAAGTTATTTGAAAAGAAAGAAGTCGTCGAAGACATGTTCTGGTCACGTTTCCAACAGATTAGCTGAACAAATAGATCTTTGAGTATTTTTCAATATGAATATTATAAACCTATATATTTGGTATCTCTTCAGGGTTTTCAGTGAGTCAAGTTGGCCAGTTGGCAAAATAGAAGATGTGGTCAAATTAATACACTAGTGTTGGAAGAAGAAGAAGAAGAATATTAGGAAGAAGAGGGGAAATTTCATCAAAATCATAATCAAATATCGAATATTTAGCCTCCATATTTTCCGACATTGTAAATTTCTCACCTTCGGAATGATCATTCTAAGGGAATTATCTAAAATAAAATAAATATATTATTAATTTCGTCTCTAAACAGACGATGTAGGCTTACCCTTTTCCTTGTTTGCCATCTTAACGTTGTGGGTTTTCGATCGTTTTCCAGATGGAGTGGAGGCGATCTGTCCAGTCAAAACCACATCGATTTCTCTATCTTCAGATACATAGATCTAAGGTATAGTAACTCGTTTCCTTCGATAAAAGAGGAAATTTCATCATAAGTTCGTTAGGTTCAGGAAATTTCGATTTCTGCCTCTGACGGCCGGTGACCTCTTGGCTGTGGTAGTGACTTGCTGCTCATTTGCAAAACCAAACAAGTTGGACCAATCATAGCGGGGTACCCCGTGACAGTCGTAAATTACCAAATAACTTTACGAGATTTTTTACATCAATCAATTAGCATCAAAGGCGATCACGAGTAAAATTAAGGACAAACGCAAACGTGAAAATTGTGATTATTTTCCTCTGTGTACAATCACTGCCTCCTGCAGCTCCTGTTAGGTAAATTGCTTGGACAAAAACTTGTAAAGTGGATTTCTGAAATGGACCACTTTACGTTGTTATGGTAACGCAAGCTGAAAATGTCTTAAGGCCGATTTACACGGTACGATTATCGCACGCGACTTGACGTATACAACACAAGTCGTGCCGTGTGAATGCCCCTACGACTTCTCTAAGACAGTCGCGCGCGACCCAAAACTCAAGGATCCTTGCCAAAACTTGTCGTAGGGGCATTCACACGACACGACTTTGTTCTAAGATGTGTTGTATACGTCAAGTCGTGAGCGACAATCGTACTGTGTAAATCGGCCTTTACAAGTATATCTCATAAATGTCAATTGTAATGGAATAGCTTGAATCGAGTTTTTCCTTTTAGTGAAATTAGCATACCTCGCAGACAACAACAATCTGATTTCCTTACTTTTATATCTTTTTCATATTTCTTTCACTTTGCCGACGCTGCCGTACGCAGCAGTCGTCTGTGCCAACGTGGCTGGCTATTTGCGACAACTAAATTTACAAGCGAAAATTCTTTTTATTTGTATTCAGTCGGTAAACCATTTTTCCCCTCGGCAAAAATGTCATGAAAATTAATATTGACTGGCGCCACACTCTATTGTCGACGGAGCCTTTTCGTAAGTGTTCGGTTCAAGTATTGACGCTCATCTGCTTGCAATCACACTTGGCACTCAAACTGAATTTGAAATAAAAAATAAAAACTGAGAAAATGGACAAGAAATCGCAAATATTGTGTCACAAATTCTATATCTCACACAATGAACTGATGTTTTTTCATCAATTTTTTTAAAAATCGTGACGAATTTGGCTGCTTTTGTGTACGTACTTGAAAAGGAAATGATTAAAAATGAAAATATTGAAAATTGTACTCACCATGGCCAAGCTTCGGTTACGTTACAAATCTAAGTTTCATAAATCATTGATATTTTCCTTCAGCTACAGAAATATTTTTACTAGATATAGTAAACAGTTGTTCCGTGGGTAGCTGAGTTTTCACATAAGCGGGTTTATCTAGCTCTTTGAATCAGCTCTCATTTAATATTGAAACAGATAAAATGACCTATTGAATTGACTGAGCCAATGACATTGCAAACACTTGAAATACACATAAAAAAGAAACCTTTTAGCCATATTTTCCAGCATCACTGAACATTTATTGTCTTTATTGACTTCACATTAGCCGGACGGGAAACTCGTCTCGGACAGAATTTCGCTGCACGAAAATCTCAGCTGATAAACTGAGAAATGATCCTTGACTAATGGAAATTTAGGGCGGTTAGTTTTCATTGAGACGAATTATCTGCCCATTTTTCTCGTCGTTTTGGCCAGGAAAATAGGACGAGTTTCTTGTCAGACGAGTTTCCCATCTATAATATGAATTTAGCTTCTAGCATTGCAAATATATAATGATCGTTCAGGAAAAAGAAAATCGAATATTGGGCGGGTCAATCATAAACGATCTGGAGTATGTTTATAGAACAGCCCCAGCAAGCCACTTTTCACGTGGCTTTTTTTTTTCTTTTCTTTTCTTTTCTTTTTTTTCTTTTGTTTTCTTTTGTTTTCTTTTGTTTTGTTTTCGTGTCTTGTAATTTTTGTTTTGTTTTTCTTTTTGTTGTTTTTGTTGTTGTTGTTATTTTGTTGTTGTTGTTTTTTTTTTTGTTTTGTTTTGTTTTTTCTTCCTCAGGCAAGTTATGGTTGCTCGCGCACGGTTAATCTTTCAGGTAAATTTATCGCAGATCTTTTATAAAACGGTCCTCAGGCATCCAGACTAAAAAGACGGAAAAAAACTGACACAGAATGAAATAAATGAAAAATGAAGGGCAGAAAGAAAGAACGCGAATTGTGCACGCTACTATAGACACTCAGCCGGTTGGTTACAGTGTTGCTAGGGCTGTCATGTTCTGTAACAAAGTGTCCTGAGTCAGGCCTATTTTGCTGTAATTCTTGTTTTATTCGTCTGTACAAGACACACGGTATTAGCACGTCGTTTAGACGCATTAGGTCCCAATAATTGACTTCACTCTCAACATTGCGTGTTCCGCCATTGCAAACCATTATAAAAACTGATATTCTATAGTGTTAATTGGACAGTATTTGTTATGAAAACTCATGGAATAATAAAGATGGAAAAAAAAAACCAAAAAAAAAACCGAGGGTTCACACAGAAACAGAGGGAGACAAAATTCCATGATATTTCTCTCTTATTAATGAATTTTGATCCATGCCAATTTCCTTATCTCAAAATTGACAATTGCTCTCCACCAACAGGCTATTGTACTCTGCATACAATTTCAAAATGTTCTCATTTGTGAAAATCTAAAATTCCATGACGTTCCCATTTCTTAGTATTTTTTCTTATATTTCATGACTTTTCCAAGCCTGGAATTAGAATTTTAAATTCCAGTAGTTTCCACGACTTTCCCATGGCTGTGAAAACCCTGTCAGACACGCTCAGATTTAGTGTTTCCGTGCCAATTGAAAAACTCCCGTCGAGTTCACCCTAAGTTCCGCAAACACGTCTGCAATCAAGGAAACATTAGCCTGGGAGGGGGTCTACCCCAGCCTAGTCCCCAGGCTATCCCGTCTCTCGTTTCAAAACGTGACGTCACAGCGCTCCGCACTCGCAGAGGACGCCTGGGGCTAGGCTGGCTTTACCCTACTGGTAGACATGGTAGAAATATCACGAGGTTCGAACAACCAATCATCATCCTTTATTAAAATTCCACGGTTAATTCTTAACCAAACTTAAGTACAATACATGAGAATATCACTTGAAAATGAAGCGATTATCGAACATTTGTAAATACATGCATAAGTCTATTTCACGCAGGAAATCCATGTTCTTTTAACTTTCCAAGCAAATCCTCGACTGTTTCTACTTTAACACCAGCGCTACGGACAGGAGGGTCTTCGACATTTAGAATTTCAATATGTGGACTGATGTCTACGCCTAGATCTCCAGGGTTCTTCTTGTCGATCTTTTTCTTTTTCGCTTTCTGTGGGGAAAATAGGTCAAAAAACACAATTTTATAGACGGTTTGTGTTCAATTAGGATTTTGGTTCAGAGGAAATTATTTAACTGAAAAGAGAATTTAATTAGGCAGCTTTTAGAGTTGGCGGGTAACGATTCTTAGCGCAATATCATTGATAGGTACTTTAGGACATTTGATGTCATTTTGAAAGTTTTCATTATTTTCTCGATATATTCAGTAGTAAATGATTTCTATGACGTCGTTGTGACGTCACAACAAGAGTCGATTTCAATGTACTTGATAGTTTTGAATAGCTCAATCTTTGCCTAGCTTATGGTAGAAATGTCTAGTCTATTGAATTTTGGTATAAGAGTTATAACCGTTTAAAAGTTGGTAGGTGCGCTCTGAAAAAATTGCCGTCAGCCACCTTAATATGCAATCAGCAATTACTAGATTTGTCCTGGCAAATCTGATGCATAAATAAATTACCCTCTTGACGTAATTACTAATGATTAGTCCTCAACATTTATGTTTTGGTCCGCTTAGCTAATGTAATCTACGATTATACTTCAATCGCATGTCACGAATAAGCTTTTCCCATTACAATAAGTACTATCTGTCAATATATTTTTACTAGTTTTATCAGCTATATTTCTGAAAATGAAGCGATTACAGAGGCTTACGCCAATAAATATAAGAGGTGTAGGCCCCTGTAATATAAAGAAATATATAGCTGTTAAAACTAGTAAAAAATATTTTGACAGATTACCGATAGTACAATGTACTAGTTGTAATTGTAGATTACATTATCCGGTTTATGACGTTTTCGCCCTGTCTGGTTCATGTGGTCCACTACTGACTCAGGATCCCGTGAGCTACAATCTAATACAAGTACTGGATTTTCTGGTTTGCAACCATTTTGGTTGATTTACAAATGGATTTCAGACCAGCAATAATATGAGGGGCAACCAATAGGTTGAACATCAGCTCTAAAAATAACTTGCGTAATAGATGCATGAGCAAGCACAAGAAAGAGGGAAATTAAAAAAAGCGTAAAGGAAAGAAGGAAGAAAGAGAAGTGAGAAAGATGATTTTTCATAATCCAACTCACCATAATATTTGGAAGTGTTGCATATCGTGGCTCATTCAATCTATGAACAAAAGACAGGACTTATTTATTCAAATTACAGCTACAACATTCTACCATATTCTACCATAAGCATAATATGATTAGAGTAGATTTCATATCACTGTGAAAACGGCACCGCATGGTCACGGCACTGTTACGGCAGGAATTTCGAATGCTGTTATTGACAACACGGTTTTCACACGGCCACGGCACGACACAGTCCGTTTCACACTCATATGAAATCTGCTCTACATGTACACATAAACACAAATTTTCCTTATATACTTTATGATAAACTCACCTTAAATCTGCTGATACCACACAAGGTAACTTAACATTAATAGTTTCAAGTCCTCCATCAATCTCCCTTGTTACTTGTAGTCTACCATCCTTTTGCTCAATTTTGGAAGCAAATACAGCCTATATAACAAAACCTTTGTGGTTTACTTATTCACACTGATGAAATGTTTACATTTAGGGATTCATGTAGACTTGCTTCAAGTCTAAGTTATGCCCTTCTAGTTTCAAGGCTTTCTAAGAGAAAAGGCAGAGGGGGAATCACTTTTCCTTCTAATATTGTCCCTGAAGAAGTTCTTGTAGTATGATTTGAAATCTGATTTTCCATTGGGGGAAAATATATTAATGGGACTCTGAGCAAGTCTAAGTTTTATGACCAGTTAGCACAGTATGTTTTAGATTTTAGAGTTAGTTTTAAAGTTTTTTAACTGAAAGCACCACATTTACTGGTAACATTATAATTATAAGTCAACAAGAACAAGAAAGCAGAACAACACCAGTGGAAAATGTGATAAATCAATATACCATTCATTTTGTTATACACACAGAAGACTTACAATACATGTATTATAATCACAATAATTGAAGACATCACTACAGAACCAACGTAAGCACTCTATACATTCTCCTGAAAATCTTTCATTTTCTATCGAGAACTCAGTGTTAGATCAGAGATCAATGACACTATTTTTGCAGGGACCTCTTCAGTTATAAAGGTAAAGGGCAATGATTTCATTATTGTTGATGATTACAATCATAATTATGATGACGGATGATGATGATGATGTAACAAGATCATACCTGAGGCCAGTTTAAAAGCCCTGAAAGCATCTGTGGAGTTTGATTGCAGTCATCATCAATAGCCTAAAAAATCAAATAAATCATGATAACTAAATATATTCTCTAGCACATTGACCCCCTTGACAATGGAAATATTTTGCATAAGGAGAACTTCCAATACTCAGCATACAAATGCACAGCAGATAAGAGCTATTGGTTTGAACCCCAGACTGACAATAAACCCCTAGTGTGATGACGTTTTGACCCCCTCTCTATACCAGAATCCTTTTCAAGAGCCTTTGATATTCATATTAAATTTTTTCGAGAATACAAATACAGTGGTTTTAATTAGTAAACAAAAGCTACTTGAAAAGGATTCTGGTATAGAGAGGGGCTCAAAATGTCATCTAGACTGATTCCATAAGTCGGTCCCAGTTCGCTCTCTGACGATTTTTTTTTTTCGCTCACGGGTCCGACTTATTTGCAAACATACTCAAAAATGATCCGTATCTCGAAAAAACGAGATAGCCAATGAAATCGTTTGTTATTGCCATTCAAAACATTTTGACCAATCACATACTATGTCTTATTGTACCGAGCTGAAACTTCACTTCCGGTAAGACGCCATTTTGTTTTTGAAAATGAATTACCAACTATCACTTTTAAAACGAAGATAACGTTAAAGCCGTTCCAAAGAAAAGCTATTGAACAAGTTCTAGAGGGGAAAGACATGTTTGTTTATCTTCCCACAGGATGTGCAAAACGTTTTGCCTGATTTATTAGATGTAAAGGTCGGCAACGGCAATATTTTTGTATCGCCTTTGACGCCTTGATGAAAGCTCAGGTGGACAGTTTTAGGAAGTTACTAGATTCCCGCTACCTTTGCCGGAGAAGGAGACTGTGACAGAAGAGGTCAAATTTGACAAATACAAGGCTACTTATGATTGTAATATTATCTGACAAAGCCCAGTGGTTTTCGTCATGCCCTCGTGAAACAAGTTGTGCAGTTATAGGTCGTTATAAGCCGTTTATCTCTCCGGAATTACATCGAAGGAGTTTAAAAATACTCTAGGGTGTATTGATGTGATGAGGCTCATTGTGTAACTCAGTGGTAAGCTTATGTTTTAATAAAATTTGAATGTTCCATGATGTGTTTGTTCTCTTTGCCTAGATCCGGGCTAGATTCACACCGTAAAGATTGTAACTAACTCTTCGTTCTCATTGCCCACAATTCTTCTTTTTTCTTTCTGAGAACTGCCACAGTTTAAGCAAACGTCCTCAGCTTGATTTAAACAAACATTATAGGAGTACTTTTATGAGAAAACATCGAGTTGTAGCCGATAAAGAAACGTTGAAATTATGGAATTTTACTTCCGGCCCATTAGATATTCAAGAGCCTCGTTTTGGTTTGTACAGCAACAGCTGATGAATGAGATAAGTCGGACCCGTGAGCGAAAAAAAAAATCGTCAGAGAGCGAACTGGGACCGACTTATGGAATCAGTCTAAATGTCATCACACTTGGTGCTTATTACTACAAGTGGTCAAAAAAGGAAAAATACATGTTGATAGCTTGCAGTGCAATGAAATGTGTTCCATCAAATATCTGACCAGGCTGATCAGCCCAGCCCTAAGACTATCTATCCTTATATACCTATTTCAAAAAAGGTTGTCGTGTGAGAGGTCTCAAGCCTACGCGACAAGGCCAAAAAGGAGTATGGGTAGTAGGTAAAAAATTACTCTTTTCAGGTTTGGTCTTGATTTTAGTACTTTAAACAAGTGTCAGAAGTTCTTTAGTGTTTAAGGTCAAGGTAAGCTATTTTGAGTTGTCGTATGGCCGATTTGTGTGCTTTTATAGCTTTAGTATTTTCTACCCATACTCCCTTTCGGGTGAGTCGCATTTAAGCTTTTACTGAGAACATTAATTGAAATAGCTATATTTAGGGCTCCTATGGATAGACAGCCCTCCAGTTGCTGAATGGGCTACCCTGTTTAAATAAAGTCTACATGGATCTTTATCTTGAATGCCTTTTATACTTTATAATCAGCAACTATTAAACTGAACACGTTATAAACCTACTTGTTTTCCTAAGAGTACTATGTCTGGTTTTTCTTGTTCAACTACTTTAGCTAAAAGTTTAGCTACAGCAAGAGGCTGAAGTCCTTCATATTCCTTGTCACCAATCACTACATGAACTCCTCTATCTGCACCCATTGCCAGAGCTGTACGTAGAGTCTCCTGTAACCAAAATCATTACCAAATAAACTGTTTATGAGTTTTTGAACGTCACAAATGAGCAAATAATGCAAATAACTTATGTATCTCTTAATTCTAAGTCAATCCCAAGCTTTGCTTTGAAGAGAAGGCTATTAAGAATATAGATTCTCTTAAAGTTTTTGATACATACAAGTATCAAGTTTCATTTGAGAAGAAGGTTAAAAGAATATTACCTCACTCTTTGCAGGCCCACAACTGACGGCAACAATTTCAGAGGCAATCTTGCTTTCTTTCATTCTGACAGCCTTGAAATAAGATTGACATATCCTTAGGGACTTGTCAGAAATTGGCAGGGGGAGGGGGTGGAGATTTTAAATTGAGTGATGAAAATGATGTGACCCTCTCTAGCAATGGGAATGAAATTTCCTTACCCTCCCCTGGGAATTGGCCTAAAATAACAAAATATTCCCTTTTTCAGTTCCCATTTTTTCATGACTCTCCCTTTTCACAGGCTCAAAAAGTTATGACTCTCCCCAATTCCTCCCCCCTGCTAATTTCTGACAAGTCCCTTAATCAAAAATTGTACAACTAATAATAATAATTTATTTCTTATGTAGCCCTATTTACATGTAGAGATCAATAGCGCTTTACAATATAAACTAGAGCTCGTAGCTTAGTTTTTCTCAAGCTTACTAGTAAATATTTCATGTAGAAAGACTTTGCCCTGACTGGCTAATGAGCTTTAATCCCAACACGTTTTGAATTATACAGTTTCTAAACTTGTTAAGTGTTTGTAAATCCAGTATTTATATAGCTACAAATAGAAAAGTGATAATCTCAGCTGAATAACTAAACTGATTGAGCATTTCTTCTCACCTCTTCTACAGCAATTTCATCAAATGGGTTCATGCTATGCTTGACTCCCTCTGTTACAACACCAGTTTTGTCGGGTTTAACGCGAATCTACAACGTAAAACTCTGTCAGTACTATGGCAAGTTATTTGTGATGTCAATAAAATCCTTAAAGTTGAATAAATGGCATACTTTGACGGCATAATCGATGACTCTTTTACAGCCAACAAGGACACGTAGAGACGCCATCTTGATTTACGTAAGAGAACTGTATGTACTGAGCATGCGCAGCTAGAAAGCCGGCAAAACTTGTTGGTAAAACGGGTTGTACACAGGGACTCCAAGCATGAATATTTTTGTGCTATAAGAGATTATTTAAAAGTATAGGAATAATCTTTCAATGAGATAAAAGTGATTTACCTTTTTAGAACAGAAATATATAAATTGACAGGTAAAAATCAGTATAAAAGTATTTCACAAGACCTGTGTGGTCAGCCCTGTGTAATTTCACAAGACTTGTTGTGGTCTTCCTGTGTACCCCATTGCATGACAACAGGAAAGCTGTAAACAAGCCATTTGGAATCGCATCTTTTACCACCAAAATGCCTCCTAAAAAGAAGAAGGGAAAAGGAAAGAAGAAAAAGAAGAAGGATGGTAATGTTCTAAGTCACCAATGTAGCCTCTAGGTTTGTAAAAATTGAATTCTGTGCCGATCTAACGGAGATGAAATTCTGCCATTCCAGAAAAGACAGAGTTGACTGTTGAAGACAAATACAAACGAACGCTACAAGAAATTGAATGTCTACGTGATGAACTCGGTAAGATTTCAGATGGTTATTGTAAGGTATTCATGCAATTTCCAGAGGCAACGTAATTGCTGTTTGTGTCTAAAATTTGAGTGCATTGGACATTTCTTTCAGCGTCAAGAACTGAGATCACACGACGTGCAAGAGATACAGCATCAAGAATGAAGGACAGAATGGTAGAAGCCAAAGAGGAAGTTGCGGTGGAGCAACAGAATAAACTTGATATATCATCAGGTTTGTATAAAAGCAAAACTAGTCAAATATTAAAGTGTCTGATCAAATAAAGAATGCGTAATTTACAAAAATGAATCTCTTGGGGTGGGGGTGGGGGGGACTGGGGTTGGTCTAGATCTCTCATATATCTACTGGATGATTATTGGATGGGGGATGTTCATCATCACAGGTCAAGACATGAGACTTTTATGGAAATCATAATCAGTTTGAGATTTTGTATGTATTATTTTTAGAGGTAAAAATAACTTGGGCCGTGCCAATTTTTAATTAGTTCCTTTTAGGGTTGAATGAAATGAAAATGAAAACTCCCAATGATTATCCCCGACCAAAGATATGGAAGTCTCCCACCCTCCGCTGTTAGTTTCTTAACTTGTAAATGTGTTTAAATGTCTTGGAAATTGAGTGAATGTGAATGAAATGGAAGAACAAATGGAAATGACAAATGTGAAAAAAGAGGAAAGAAGTAATTTGTCTTACATAACTAGTTTCTTTTTTATAGATTTAACAAGACAGTATAAAACCATGCAGTCTGAAATGGCCCTCAGAATTCACATGCTAGAACAAACTGTTACTAAATTACGAGATAATCTTGGTAAGTCTTAGATACTTTAAATCCATTCCTATGTTTTGGCCATTTTCCAAAGGGATTGTCATTGTCCAATAAAAAATAAAAAAAACTGTCTAAAAATGGTGAAAAATTCAAAATATAACAATAATAAGCAGATTAATGTAAATATGTAAATTTGAATTAATCATTTTGGTGTATCAACTTACTGTTTAGAAATATTGTCCATATTTTGTAGCCAAGTCTGAGGAAGAGTTACGTAAAACAAGAAAAGAGTTCGAAGACATGAAAAGAGAAAAGGACCAAACTATAGCTGAGCTGAAATTTAAAATTGAGCACATGGAATCTGTCTATGAAAGCATCTTACATGTAAGTATTCATGACAATTTAGTAGGACTGTGGAAATTTGCCTTTTTTTAATGTTTATTTAAGTGCACAAGTCATCTAACGCTTGCGCACTCATTGGGGGACACTGTACTTTCACACACACTACCTCTACATTAAATATTTTGCAAATAATCACTCAAATCACATGTTGATTTAGTCAAAGAACTTTTCTTCTTGTGAGCTTGTCAACTAGCAAATGGGTTCCATTTGTCCAAAGGGTTGATATTATAGTGGGCCTGCCAACTAACTCATTATAAACCTCCCAATGAAGTTTTTCAGGTGTTTGTTAAATTGTGTACTCTTTTCAGTCTGTGATTTTGTGTCAGTTATGGATGCTCTTGCCCTTCCATAATTTCCTTACTCTTATCACATTGACAAATAGGCCCCTAATAAGGAACAGAAATTCATTATTTTGGACTTGTCCCCTAAAACTCATGACACATGGACCAGATTTTAGGTGGGTCCAAGCCTGACCTGTCAAGATCATCTTCAACATGCCCTTGTGTCACTCAAGTATTTTTTATCCAAGCAATTTTTTTCCTGCAACCTAGGTAGCTTCTCTCTCCCTGTTCTTTATTGATGTAAAATGTATGCATCTTATTTTCTGCCTACTGAACAAATCATTTTGTTTTCAAGGATGCTTTTGATAGGTTGGCTAACAAGGTTGAGGAAGCCAGAGGGAAATGGCAAACACAAGCTTTAGAGACTCAAGAGAAAAATAAGCAATTACTACTAGAATTTGGACTTAAACCCTCTAGAAATCTGAGGGCTATGCATTGCAGGCCATTTCCAACATCACAAGAATTACAACTTTGTTTTTTCATAAATGTTTACATTTAATTACATTCAACGTATGGTTTTACAGGAATACTGTTATAATTCTGATTAAAGTAGAACTGTTATAAATTATTATTTTGTTTGATGCTTAAAAGAAGATGGTGTACGTAGCATTAGATTACAACCAACCATTAATAAATTTGTATTCATGCACTACTTTTTAAAGCACTTCTGACATGAAGAATGTATTTTGGACATGTTTTGGAATATTATCTAATATATAAAAACATTTGGATAAAGCTGTGCATGGACAATGATCTCTGATCAAATCTTAATTTCTCCTACAATCTCTTGAATTTTATAGAGGAATTTAAATTTTGATCGAAGATCTTAGAGACACTTCTATATAAAATGTTATATTTACATGTACAATAATATCTCAGATAATAAATTAATGACGACTGTATGTGACTTGGTGCTACTCAAAGCTCATGGTTTGGGGTTCATTAAGGTTAAGTTGATCAGTTGCTGCAGCAAGACCATCATGGGTCATTGGATGACTGCTTAAGTTCATTTGATAACTGGTTGTCTTTAGCAAGCTGGTGAAAATGCTGTGAACAATAGAATTACATTATTATAACTCTGATAAACAATGGGGAAATTATGTACATCGATATTCAATGAGCAAATTAGCCTGGTGCTATTCAGACAGCGGTCCCTCATTACACTTTAGCAGTAGGTCCTTCATATATGGTACATTATAATGGGTCCTATTGTGTATAACATAATAATAATAATAGTATTTCGTTATATACAATAGGACCCATTATAATGTACCATATATGAAGGACCTACTACTTTAGCCACCACTGACTGTTTGAATTTTTAACTGTCTATTCAAGTGTCCAATGCATTCTAGCACTTGTGCACTAATTGGGGGACAGTGTACTCTCACACACACAACCACTACATTCTAATATTCTATGCATACAACTAGTTTGTTTTTACTGAGGGAAGAAAACTAAAGGACCCAGAGAAAATCCCTCAAAGCACATGATGCCCTGTCTGGACAAACCTGGAAACACATGAGGTGACAGACTGGCAATTTCACACTCTGTAACCTTTGCTTTCCCAAATACATTTGTATCAGGGTGCATGCATGCCCCATTTCATCAACCCAATAGTGTGAACCAGAATGTATAACTGAATGTATAACAAAAATAACACTTGAAAGAAGACACATGAAAACTGCTATTCTACCTGAGAATTTTTAAACTCTGAGAAGAGGGTAAAGAGTACATGCAGTGAGTGAATCCTGTTCTTATGTACTGGGATGTCCAGAATACCTGAAAGAGAAGCAATTGTGAATAGATGGCTAGATTGTGATCTAAACTAGACTGTTCATGATTTGACTCTAGGCAATGTGCAGATTTCAGACATATTTGTTTCCACTTTCCTCTTATCTGTTGAGCTCATCTGTAGGGTGGAGAACAGTGGTGGAGAAGGTGTAGATCGTGCACTACCCACCCCATGGAAAATCACTTTGGGGTGAGGGACATTGGGGTAAAAAGAAATTGATGTTTATGACCTAAGAATGTTCTTACTAACTGTTGAGGGTTCCTCAACAGTTGAGTTTAATAAGTATCGTAAATGTTTTTGGGTTCCCTGTGTAATTGTTAAGTGTGAGTAAGTGTTTGCCAAGAGCTAGTAAGTGTCTCATCGATTGGTGAGTGTTTTTTTTATGCTTCAAACTTGTAATTTCTCACTTTAGACCACAAGTAATGATCACTGTGTAATATGTATTCTTTCCTGTTTAGGATTTTACTGTGTGTGCTGTGTGCTTGCTATGCGTGTGAGCATATCTGTTTACAGAATAAATGGACTTCGATGTAAATGTATGATGTTTGTCAAGCAGTAAAAACTTTTGGTGAATTGTCTACACTTAGCTCACATGCCTGCTGTGTTTTTCCTACTACACTAACAGTATTATTTATGATATATATCATTATTGTCATTTTACCAAGTAAATAGCTGCAATTAGGGCTGGTTCAAAAAAGAGGATCATATTTTCAGCAAAGATATATTGTACTCACCACATATGAGATCAACATACTGAGCAAGATCTACGTCAAGCTCTGCTGTGGGCAGCCCTACAGTATTTAACAGATCTTCAAACTCTGGTGGCCATTCCTGCATAAGTTCTTCAATATCTGGCATGTTTCTGATAATTCCACAAGAAACAAAAAAACATGAAATAATAAAAATAAATATTGTAAATATTAAATAATTTAAAACTTTCACTAAGTAACAGGGTAACTATAATACATCAAAACACTAAAAATGTCCATATTTTTACCTTTGGTAATGAACAGTTGGTGCAGGTTTTTGCAGGTGTAGTTCTCTGAAAACACAAAAGTACAAGAATACTTAAAATTACACAGTCAATCATTTTCAATCAATCAATCATTTTATTTCCATTTTCAAAAAATACACTTAGAAATATTCACTGCCACAGTTAGCATAGCTATTCGAGGCAAGCAGTGAAATATTTACAATTTGAAAAATTTAGTTTAGTCAGACAATTCAAGTCGCTTTACAAAGTGGTTTTTAAGGGAACAAAGTGATGTACATGTACCCCTCCCTCTCCCTCTCTCTTAATATTAGCACTCTCATTCTCACTGAAAATGATTAACTAGACTGTATAAAACAACTTAGTTTATGGAAACTTTTAAAAACAATTAATTTACAGTCATTTATTTACAATCATTTACTTATGACATGTTACTTTATTTAGCATAAATTTTAGTACCTGATGCTATCAATCCATGTATCAATGGCTTTGGGATTCTTCTCAACATCATCAATACTTCTGACAGTCTAGTGACAACAAAATTAATCAATTAGTCAATGAATCCTTAACTTAACCATTCATTCATTCATTCTGTCAGTCAGTCGGTCAGTTATTAATTCTGGAATCATTTATAAATTCAATCTCTTCATGTATGAAAGCAAAGAACCTAAATCTTACCATGGCTTTCAAATTTGTTTGTTTTGATATTGTCCTGAGTTGAAGATCAAGAACTGTATGTACACATCAAACAATGATTTATTAGTAGTGTATAAAGTCTTTGCATTTAGGTGCTAGTTATTTATAATGGGTCGGTTAGTATATTTTATTATCATTATGACCTGTACAGCCTTGCTTGTGGGCTCTCAATAAAACCTTTTGAAAACATGACATGATTTAATAGGGCTTGACAGCTTTGTGCAAGTGGGCCAGAAAAGACAGTCCAGCCCTACTTATAGGGGTGTCAAATCGTCCCTGAATAAATAGTGAAACTCACGAAATTCAGCCTGAGTCTCAGAATCTCAGTGTCTAAAATGTGAATCTCAGAATCTCATTTTTGGGGTAAATTGATGGTCTTGGAAAATATGCTGATAAACAATCACAAAATCTCAGAATCCATAAGTGAAGGTATATCTTGAAATTTGCAAGCAACAATCTCAGATTAGTCATCATTATGCTAAATATAATCCTGTCTGTATATTGAAACAAAAGCATCAACTTGGTTTGTTTAAAAAGAAATACTTCAAAAAAGAGTCTCAAAATGTAAAATAATCACATTGTCTCTGGCTTGAGCATCTTCTAGATCCTGTGTTTTGCCATCTCATAAAGTCTCATCCGACCATTCACCACCCCTGCTTATTCTGTGCACTGTATTCATTTTATTAAAGGGTCTTTTTAAACAAAAAATGGGGGTGATATGATAAAATGCTTATTGACTGAGTGAGATCAGGCCAGATAGGAAAGTATATGATATCTAAATCACTACTGTGTATCAAATCATTTGCCATAGGCAATTAGTTGTTTAAATGATAAATATGTATGATTGATAATTTCCAAAATTTCAAACAAACTTCAGCACCAACTTAGGCAAAAGTTATGTGAAATGCAGTGTCTGTAAGATATCATCCATAACTTTACAAAATAACATACCAGTAGGATCAGATTGTTTTGCAGTGGGCTCATCCAGGACAAGAAGACCAAATGTCTCTGGTTTTCCATCAGGTCTAGTAACCTAAACCATGAATTTTACACCAAGTTAAAAATTAATATGATGTCAATGATGATTGATTCATTCTTGAGAACCAGAGAAAAAGGGGAGGAGAGGGAGGAATGGGAAGGAAGAGAAAGGAAGGGAAGGAAAGAGAAGGGGAGGGAAGGGAAAAGAAGGGAAGGGAAAAGAGGGGAAGGGAAGAGAAGGGAAAAGGATACCCTGAGTACTCCACCTAATAATTAAATTATAATGAGGTCAATCAGATCTTGGTTTAGTTTGGGTTTTAGAAATGGTTTGAGTAGATCAAATACTTGGGGCATCCCATTTGCCCTTTCCTACCCTTCCCCTTTCTTCACAAAGAATACACAGTGACTATATACCTTGAGAAATGCATCAATATCTCCAACAGCAGGAATGAAATCAGGTATAAATGGTTTGAGTTTGTGTTCTAGATCAATAGTCTGAGGGGTGTAGCGTGTAATGTATTCAAAAAGTTCTTTGATTTCTTGGCTTACTGGAAGGTGATCATAGTCTGTTGGGTCATAAGCCCTGGAAGATGAATAATACCAATGTTAAAAATAAAAGTTTAATATTGTATTTAGAAGAAAGAATACAGTTCAGAGCGAGAAATCATCTATAAAGTAAGTCATAGGTACACTGTAGTTTTTGTGGTGACCTCTGAAATTGTACATATAAGTACAAAGTCTTGTCTTTGACTTACCCTTCAACAGCTGGGCCATGATTGTCATCATCGTCATCATCATCATCTGAGCTATCACTCTGGTCATCTCCTTCATCGTCGTCATCATCATCATCATCTAATCCTTGTCCTGCTTTGGGTCTACCTAGATTTCCCTGGGGTTGGTCACCACCACCTCCAGCTGCTTGAGTGTAGCCTACAGGATCCTTTATGAGGAAAAAATCATTATTATACATAAAGGTTCGTCTTTCCCCTTTGAACAAGGATAGTTCTTTGGGGAGGGTGAACTGAATACTCGACTACCATTTATGAACTTCATAGAGCTACATTTCTAATATTTTTCCTGTACCTTCTTCTCTACCAAGTTGTCATGTTCAAATTCGTCACCACTTTGATCAGTCATAGACATGGATAAACGGCCAGGAGCGTTCGCCCGGCTTCCACCAGGTCTAGGGCTTGGAGTAAATGTACTTGCAACTTCTTCGTCGTCGTTTACTTCCACAGTTTCGTCATAATGTTGGTTGACTACGAGATTTGTCTGGCAAGTAAATAATAAATTCATATAAGCGACACTTCTATTAGCTATGGACAATTTCTGGTGGGAGAGATGTTGCAAAAAGCAGCCTTGGATACGAGATTTCTACACCTACTTTTGGTATCCAAGGGCATTTGGTGAGAAAAGTATGACAGTTTTGGGCCGATTTGATAAGTTTTTGACGCTTCAAGTGAGAAAAAATGCAAGGAAAATAGATGTTTTATCTTGTCTTCTGGCTCTTGGGTGTGATAAACGGCAGAATAAAGAGTATTTGGATCAAATAAATACCTTATTTCGATCGTCCTCAAAGTCAGCCATCAAAAGTACACAACGACAAGCTTACTTCCTGCAAAGAATTATGGGAGAATAGAAATTACCGCTGTACGAAATGATCAAACAGCGCCAAAAACCCGCGAAAATGAAAAATTGCTCAAATAAACTAAATCTGTAGGAAACATAAGAAAACCATAGAATGTATAACAAAAAGGATCATTATGATTGATTCTAGCTATATCTTCTTCTGAACAAACCGGGCTGCCTCTAGTCCGCGGAGACCCCAACCTCGTTCCTGGGAACGGGGTTGCGGAGACCCAGGGCGTCAGCCTGAAGGAGAGGGGAGCGGAGGGGAAATTCCCCTCTTTCCTTTCCCCTCTGCTCCCCTCTCCCCTCCCTGACGCCCTGGATCTCCGAGATCGGCTGCCTTTTTACCCCACCAGCAGAAACCGGGCTACCTGTGCACCACCTGTCAAACATTGAATAGCCAACAAAATTTCAACTCACTAAAAGAGCTGTCCGAAAAGACAGTTTTAAGAGGTATTTATAAGTAGGTATTCGATGCTCAATTGTTGTTTAAAATTTCTATGATTTTGTGACGGTATCTCGCTGGATCACCGACCACAAGCGCGCGCTATTAGTAATTCCCGGCGACAATTGTTCACGTCACAGCTCTATATCGTTAATTGTTCAAAATTCAGTTTTAGTCGTTTTCTTCCTATAATACTTTAGCATGAGAAGAAACCTAATTTTGTCCATTTTGCTGATCGGCTTGCTGATTGGATTCTGTCAATCACGTGATTTGCCCCACACCAGAATCTCAAGGTATGGATTAAGTTTTATCAAGAGACCATCCTTAATACTAAGAGAGCGAAACTCAGTATTGATGTCAGTGCGATGTCAGTTCATGGCAACTAATTATAAAGGCGGTGTTACACGAGACGATTTTTAACGACGATTTTCAGCGCAACGGCGTTGCGTTAAAAATCTTTCTCGCGTAACATGACACTTGGAACGATTTTTCTTGCAATTTTCGCTTCGGCAATGCGTTTGCGAGTTTTTGAATCCAAGTCAGAAACTCGCAACGCAAAATATAGCAAGTTGTTGCAACGTTGCGCGGAAAATCGTCGTTAAAAATCGTCTCGTGTAACACCGCCTTAAGGCTATTTTTAGTACTTTGCCATTGCGCACACAAGGCTCCTAAACAACCAAAGAAATCAAACGCCGAAAGCAAACGGTCCTGTCCATTCTGTTCTACTGTTCCTACTGTTCGAGATTCTGTTCGAGAGCCTTACTCCGCGATGGCGTTGTTACTTAAAACAAGGCGCTGTAATAGCGTTCACTTGGTCTATACAAGGAAGCCCGAGTAACAAAGCGTGCTTGCAAAGGCCACTTGGGTAATTTTGTACATCTGCATGCTCGGTCTATACGACAGGTAGCCCAGTAATGAACCTATCTAATAAAGATTTCGAGTTGATAATTACTTCTTATTAACCGAAAGCGCGATTATTATGGAAAAATTCCAGACCGAGGTCTTGACAGTGCGGACCAAGCCCGCAGGGCTTTAATTGATAAAGGAAGTACAATGTTTTAGTCTCAGCTGAATTTGTATGGGCTTCTTACGCGTAGAATCAACAAACTAACAAGCTTGTATGAATTATCCCAATTTTAAAACTGTTCAAAGTATTTAACTTTACTGACGTTTTAAGGTTGGTGCCTACTAATGGGAAGGTATTTTTTTTGGCCAAAAACCACATGGGTATCAAAGAACCCATCATAGGGAGCTAGAATCCAAGGAAAAAATTGGGGGTCACCGTGCATATTAATGAGTTACAATGAGTTCTCTGTTTATTTATGAAATTATTCTTACGGTCACTGAGCTTTGATTGGTTCTCCTATTTCCCCAAGGGTTTGTAACAGTCTATTAGCATCACAATGAAACTTCGCCGAATAGACTACCCCGATTAGACATTAAAATTATTAAGTGTCTAGATAGCGCAGCGGTTTAAGGTGATATCTAAAGGTATGGATTAGGGTCCGGATATCGTCTCCCTCCCTGGCCTTCGGGCCAAGACAACTGTTTTATGTAGCACCGGGATAGCGTGGATGGGGCCGAAATCTTCATCCGTAACGTAAGTCGATTCGATGTCTCAGCTTCTTTGAATGTCTCGGGAGAATCGTCCCGAACTTCATTTTTAGCTTTTTCCTATTTTTCATTTATCTGGTTATTCTTTCCCCATTTCCGGGGGGTCCAAATTATGGATTACAGATTCGAGCCCTGCGTAGGTCGGACTATTTTTCTTTTTTTCCCTTTTTTCCCTTCTTTTTTACTTTCTATTTTCTTTTTCGGTTTCTTAATACTTAGATTTTAGCATTTTCTGTCATTTTGGAGTATTTTCAATTGTTTTGCAATCTGTTCTAATATAAATATTGAATTGCATCATTATTAATTTATTCAAATTGTGTTCTATATATTTTTTTACATTTGATACTAATCTCGCAATCTGATTGGTTGATTAGAGTGACACGATATGTGTCAATCCGCAATAAGAAGACAGACACACTCGCTGCGCTCGTGATTCCACTTGAGTTTTGAACATTTTATGGCATCAAGAATGTGCCAATTTACAGACAACTCAAAACCATCTTCAATTTGTTAACTTGAATATGGTACCGATTTTTACTTGGCTGGTTCAGTATCGTAAATGTGTCTCGTGCATGAGAGATTTTAATAGTCTTCTTTGTTTCTAATTTTAATAGCAATCTGTCCCGTCATTTCCTGCCAATATAATGTCAATGCCATGTCATTTTAATCTCTTTTGAGTAAATTAAAGGTACATTTTGTACTGTTCTTTTTATCGAGCCTCACCTTGTTCTATGAGCGAATTAACGAACGAACGAATGAATGAATGAAAGGATGAATCAACGTCCAACGAATGAATAAATGAGGGAACAAACCACAGGCACTCCTGCCTCTGTTTCAGAGAGGGCGTTTTTCACGCTGACGCGCGCTATGAATATTAGTTTAGGTTAACCTCAGTGTGTCATGTGGCAATTTATTAGAGCGGTTTTCATATGAGTGCATGGGAAACTGACCATTTACGGTCAACTCGAGTATATTAAGGCCTGGGTCAATCACTAATTGTATAAATTTTGGATAAAAAATATTTTGAAGACAAAGAACATCTAAATGAACGTTTTTCTTCTATAAGTTACTAAACTCGACGTCCTTAAATTTTTGAGGGTACTTTTAAGATGTCACGTGACCTGATGACGTCACAGTGATGAAATATTGTATTGTAAACTTCAAAGCAAAATGCGGTCGTGGGTATAACCCCAGTCTTGAAAGTAACCATGCTTAACTATGAGCCTTAATGTGCTTCCAAACAAACAACCTGGAAAACCTGACTACAGTTTTTCTTTAGTGAGATAAAGCCCAAAACAGGTCACGTGACTTTTACATATTTCTTTTAAAAATGGAAAAACTCAACAATGTAAAGTGGATGACAAGTTTTTCGGGCTGTATGTTGTGAAGCACATCCAGGCTCACAGTTAAGCATGGTTACTTTGAACTCTTTAGTAATACCCGCGACCGCATTTTGCTTTGAAGTTTACAACACAATATTTGATCACTGTGACGTCATCAGGTCACGTGACATCATAAACGTACCCTCAAAAAATTAAGGACGTCGAGTTTAGTAACTTATCGAGGAAAAAAGTTGATTTAGATGTTATATGTCTTCAAAATAATTTTTATCCGAATTTTAAGTAATTAACGATTGACCCAGGCCTTAATATACTCGAGAATGCACGGTACGGTTACGAGAGGAATTTCGAATGTTTTTATAGACATAACGGTACTGACACGGTCACTCTACGGTATAGTCAGTTTTCACTCATAGGAAAACCACTGTAAGACCACCAAGAGACCATAATACTAGTCGCAAGGCTCGAATTGAAATGCCGAATTAAAGCAAATGGTGTCGTCCGCGCGCACGTCAAAAATCAAACGTTGCGCAAACGAGACTCATTCCGAAATCATGTATAAACGGCCCCTAATTTGGCCAACGGAATGATGTACCTGACAAGGTATAAGGAAACACACTTGAAAAACACTGGTTTTAAGCAGGGGAAAATTATTACTAGTAATTTTCCCGTTTTAAGATGTTAAGAAAGTCACATGCAGTCGTACTATGCGATGCACTATGAACCGCACTATTATGCACTGGAGCAGATTTTGTACGTGTGTGAAAACGGCCGTAATGCATGGTCACAGAATGTTTTTATATAGCCTGCGTTGCTGGCTCTCAAGGGAAGGGGAGAGGAGGGGAGGGGAGAGGAGGGGAGGGGAGGGGAGGGAGGGGAGGGGAGGGAGAAGGAGGAATCGAGGAGAGTCCCTCTCCCCTTTCCCCTCCTTCATCCTCCCCTTCCCTTGAGAGCCGCCAACGCAGGCTAGTTCTTATACACATCATGGCACTAAAACGGCACAGCGCGTTCCGTTTCACGCTCATACGAAATCTGCTCTATATGCTCAACGCATTATTAAATTGTACATCTTGCTCTATTTGAATCTTACAACTATTTCAACTTAAATTATTTTCATTTGTTTATTTAAATCTACTTTTCTTTTCGGAGATATAGCGTGTTTGAATAAATAAATGCTACTTTTCAATTCGAATTTAAATATCGATTAAATAAGTTTAGTCACGGTGATTATGGAACGACTTGGGGATGGCGAGAAAGTGTTACTAGTTGAGTTTGGGTGGAACGAAAATATGAACTCCGCGAAATATAGGCGATGAGGAATAGGGAAAATGTACAGGGGCACAAGGGACCATACCTAATAATGGGCCCCTGACTGAGGTAACTGCCTCAGTTCCTTCTATGCTGGCTGCGACCTTGGAAACTGTTGTATATCCCCTGATTTATGTTATGTGTTTATATTTTATAGAGTCATCCGTTCGTTGTCACTACAACGGCAAAGAATACAAACCTGGTGAAAAGTTTGATCATGGGTTGTGCAAGTGTACTAAATATGGAGCTGTGATGTGCGTTTAACTGCCATAAAAAAGAACATTCTAATCGACTTCTCTTTTCATCGAAGTGTAATTACAATTGATATTTTCTATCACTTCTCTTTTCATCGAAGTGTAATTACAATTGATTTTCTATCACTTATACAGAATACAAAATATTTACAGTTGACCAAGAAGTGGTGTCCACTTACGAGCAAGAGTGGTCCCCTTATGGGTGATATAAATGTAGTTTGTAAAAACGGACCGAGGGAGGTGTCCGGTTGTCGATTGTCATGACAGCCTTCCTTCTAACAGGGAGTGTTGTCCTACATCCATAAGGTGTTAAGAAGTCTTTCAATTCCATTAAGTCTCCCTGGCGTGCCCGTGGGAATCTAGACATTTTGAAAGAGAGGGGCACAATCGAGTTTTGGGGAATGGGTTATTTATGGCGCGCGCGCTCAAAAAAGTAATTTTAGAATGACTTTTACGCAGTCTATATCGTTCGCGTAAGAATGGTTGTTTTTCCTTCTAAAATAATTTTTCTGAAAAACCAACCAACCAACCAAACAAACAAACAAACAAAAAAAAACAACAACAACAAAGGATCCAACTGAATGGAGGGGGCTGCCTCGGCGGCTGCGAAGCCTTATGACGTTTCATTCCTACTTCCTAAATTCTTGTCGAATGAATTTTGCAATTGTTTGACTTCGTGACAAACTACCCCGTACATTCCAACCAATGCGGTTTCTGTTGACAAATATGGGTTGGACAAATATGGATTTTCAATACGCGTCCCCTCGATCAGTTAGCGACTCTGCCGACTCTGCCACAGAAATGATAAGGTAAAAAAAGCAGACGCTGCGGATTGTTCATATACTGAGAGAGGAAACAACTGATGATACTAGCTGGAATGGTTTTCATTTAATAGTCCGTGAAACAAAGAATTAGCGCGAAGTAGCGCTAAGCTATACTGTATTTGACGAGTTTATGAAAACCACTCTTTTACAAAGCGTACCTTTAGACCCGTGCATACGAGCTTTTTCTGCAACAAAGCGCATGCACATCAGAGTTCCAACGACGTATGCGCGCAACAGTTGCAGTTTTAGGATCGAGTACTACTACTGCAACTTTTTCAGAAACATTTGCAAGGGTGGACACACGTGGCAACCGTGTTGCGCGCAATGTTACAGAAAACCTAGGTGCATCGTTTGTCTGGCCCATAGAGCAGATTTCGTATGACTGTGAAAACGGCACTGCACAGTCACGGCACGGTTACGACAGAAATTTGGAATGTTTTCATAGACATCACGGGACTGACACGGCCACGGCATGGCGCGGTCCGTTTCACACTCATACGAAATCCGTACTAGTGATATCTCCACAATACGCTCAATTTTCAAACAGACTTCAACAAAATACATCAAAATCACAATCATACGGTGTATCGGCTATTGTATGGAATGCTTTTAATCAATTCATTTGTATAACGCTTTAACAAGCTAATATTCGTCCATAATTGAAGCATCTATGCATCACTCTAATATACATTTTATTGTCATACTCAGACCCCTCGTAATTGACTCGCCAAAAATCGAACTCTCCGTTTGAAAACCGCCAAGAGGCCTGGGTACAGTGTCATTAAACAATGCTTAAGTCACGTGATTCGCCCCAGTCTACTCAGCCGACTTGCAGCTTGAGTAGAGAAGTAGTTTTAGCCACTCTTTGGCTGACCTTCGTTGAAGCACTTCTGCCTCACAGAGGAACATCTGCCCGACACAGACGGGTCAAGTGAGTGCTTCATACATAGGTCAAGCGTTCGATGACCTCTACCACGATTCTAGGCAATACGACTAAACTATAAAGCATTCTTTACCCTCCCCTCCCATACACGTCTGTTGCACACACTACACATCCCTACCCTCCCGTCCCACATTCGCTTATCTAGAAGGCTAGGACTATTTAGCTGAAACCAGTCGAACCCCTCCATGACGTCCACCCCAGGGACAAAATGAGTGGTATTGTGGAGAGACGGCAATATAGAGTAAATGAAATATATGAATCGGGTCGACTAGTGGGGATGGAAAATGCTGACCGTTGGCAAGGTGACCGTTAGTAGAGAGGAGGCCGTCTGTGGAGATACGACTGAAACCTATACATCTTTTAAAACTTATACAGCGGATCTTCTTGTAAGTACTTTTGTACTTAAATTTAACTGCACAGTAATACAAGATCAATGTGCACACACACCTTTTAACCGCCTTGGGGATGAACGTGGCTACAACAATTTTTTCAGTTTTCGAGAAAACAAACACAAACAAATAAACAAACAAACAAAAAACACACACAAAAAATAAACCATCGAAAAACAACAACACCCAAACCAAACCAAACCAAACCAAAACAACAACAGCAACAACAACAACAACAACAAAACAAAAACAAAACCAAAAAATCAAAACAAATTCCCTTGAGGTTACTTCTTTTAGCGTATGTTTCTAAGGGACAGGGGAAATGACGGTTTTTACCACGACTGACCAAGAATACACAAGAATACTGGTAATTTTAGTGAATACAAAATTTAACGATTTTGAGGAACTCACTAAAATTTGCCAAATTATGTTGTCGCTAAAAAACGTAATCTCGAGGTATTTCATTGCGACAGTGAAATCGTAAAAGGATTCACATACGTTCTGTCAATGGTCTCAAAAATAAGAATTTTTGAGAAAAAAATTATTAAGAATATAAAGCTCTGAAGTGCGTTGAACAGACGCGCAAAGCATCTTGGACAGGCTTTCTCTAAAGATCACACATCACAAGTATAATGAACATGTATGAAGCACGTAACAATTTGAAAATGATAAATTATCTCTTGAAGTCCGTCCAATTAATTAAACACGTAAGTCGTTATTGTCATACTCGAACTACAATTACCCATACTGGCCGCGGTGCGAGTCCCCCTGGCAAACGTTTTTAGTCTCGCAATGTGTGACAATGTGTAATGATAAGAGCGTTGCGTGACGCGTTGCGAGGGAAACCTTTGAACTCGCTTTTCGTTAAATTAGATGCTGACAATTTATACACAGATATGTCACTCAAGAAAACTATTTAGCGAAATACTCCTCTCTCTATTATAGCAAAACTATGGCTAAGCCAATTTTTTACGAAACTTCAGCTATTTATATTACATTATATTAAATTCGCGGTGTGTGTGTGTGCATGCGTATCAGTTTCCAAATCTTCCGATTACATTAAAGCTGTTACCAGAGCAACAATCCCATCTGATGTCATCTGTTGACAAACAATTTGATGGCTCCTGTCCAATCAGCAGTGACCAGCACTTCTGACGTCACGGGCCTGCCGCTTGTGTCTGGGGCTACGATGAGCCAGGGGACTGGGGTGAATGTAGCGACTGTTACAACAGCAGAGTGAGCTGTGAAGTAAAAATCGAAAAACAATGTACTTGTTGGGCTGCCAAAAGATGTAAAAGAAAATACAATGACGATGATAATGACTATGAGGATGATGGAGATAACAGTGACGACAACCTGGATAGCTCAAATGCTTTGACTTCGGCCTTTCGTGTGGGGCCATAAAAGGGAAGGTCAGCGACTCAACTTCTGGTTTCGTTAGGGGTTTCAAAATCAATGAGGTAGCGGCGATAGGGTAGTGTTTATAAAGGGCAGTAATGCATGGCTTTTCGAAAATCCACGAATTTAAGAAAGAGCGCCTCGTGATTCACAATCACCCTGTTTGTAAGAAAGGTCGTTAGTGATGATGATCATGATGATGATGATGATGCTTTACCTGAGAAACTTTCATAAAATTCGTTTTTATCTCGTCTTGATGATGGTATACCATGTTGCGTTCTCCAAATATAAGCAAAATGATCTTCAGATCCACAGATCAAATATTGACCATCATGACTATAAATAAGACAATCTACACTTAGATGAACTATTCACATCTTTACAATACCTATAGTTCGTGAAGGGATCCGAGACCACTCAGTGCCGTACGGTTTAAACAAAACCAATAACAATAAACAATACGACAATAAAACAAAAGACAAAACTATCGGCCCCGATAACAATTTTCTCGGTTAAGGTCATAACTTTTGTCAAAGCGCGCGTTTTTCAGTTTTCTCGATGATTTTTGTTAAGTTTTCTGTACTTTAATGGGCCCGATAACTAAGTGCGCGCTTCGAGAACCAAGCCCCAGAAACCTGGTAGGATGGAATGTGCATGGATATCTACGTTTAACAAGATTTCTGAATATAAGGTTTCTGTAGATATATACTACATACCTGAAACTTGCTTTGATCTGGCTACTTGAGTTAGTACATCCTTTGTACTTGCAGGAGAGAGAATTATCTTTTAGATCGTAAAGGCGAATACGTGAATCATTGGATGTGATAAGAACCTGAAACAAAGCAAGGTAAGAGATCATCTTTATTGTCTGTACCCCTTGCTAAATACATTGCCTCCTACCAGCTCCCTCTTATTCTTCCCTTGGAGAACTGTCCCGTGGGTACCCTCGTTGAGAAGCTGACTTACGCACAAACTAACTAAGAGGGGATTTATGGGGTTTAAAGGGGATTGGGTTTCCTGTGTTACCCCATCTTTGGTTACACAGGAAACCCAATTCTCTCCTACCAGCTCCCTCTTATTCTTCCTTTGGAGAACCGTGGGTATCCCTCGTTTAGAAGCTGACTTACGCACAAACTAACTAAGAGGGGAATGGGATTTAAAGGGAATTGGGTTTCCTGTGTTACCCTGCCTTTGGTTACACAGGAAACCCAATTCTCTCCTACCAGCTCCATCTTATTCTTCCCTTGGAGAACTGTCCCGTGGGTACCCTCGTTGAGAAGCTGACTTACGCACAAACTAACTAAGAGGGGAATGGGATTTAAAAGGGATTGGGTTTCCTGTGTTACCCCGTCGTTGGTTACACAGGAAACCCAATTCTCTCCATTTCCCCAAAGAAACGCTTGCTACACAGGCTAACTAAGCACCTTTTGCCTCTAAATAGAATCATATTAATGAATAAGTTTAAAAAAAGAAAGCAAAAAACTAAACGAAACGCACACTCACACACACACGAACGAACGTAAACACGCAAGAACTAACAATTTAATGGACACAATCCTCTGTGAAGGAAAAAGACTTGCCTATCTGTCACACCTCCTTACGCTCTTACCATCTCATCGTCTAAACTACTGACCACTCCACCGTACACCTCAATTGTTTGATTGTGCAAACGGTGCTTATAACAAAATCAAAATTTACCTTTTCTTCACCTGGCATGGGTTCAATACCACTTATTTTCCGTCCACGTGATCGCTTGTTACGAGTTGGAGACACTTGCCACTGGGTGTGGTACTTGAGACGCTAGAAAACAAACTCTTGTTAAATATTACAGAAAGATAGTATTATTTTGTGGAATTAAGTGGTTTTATTTACCTCTGTCTCATAAAATATGCATCTCCCATCATATGTCCCAACAACAGCAAATCTTCCTTGAAGACAGAAATTGGCTGCTGTGATGAGGTTACTTCCTGGGAATTCAATGAGACATCAAGTCAGTAATATGTTACTAGTCACCATTAAAGCATCAAAGTAGTCCATCAGTTTATGGGTTATCTGCCTACATAGCAAGATTTGGTTGGGTTACATGTACCTGTGTGAGCAAAAATAGCACTTGAAGAAGATGTAACGTTCTTTTGTATATTAAGTACCTGAAATTCATGGCTAAGAAAATAAGAATATTTTTACCTGTTCCTTCAACTTCATTCCAAAGGGCAACTTTCTTGTCAGGGATATTCCACAGTCTAATCTTCCCATCCAGTGACCCACTCAAGAAGTATCGATCATCCTGGAAAAAGAATGGAACAAATGAAAATGAAATGGAAGTAGAGTTACCTAAGACACATTTATTCATAATTTTATCATGTCTTTGAAGCATAAGGCACTCCTTGCCTAGCTAGAGATTTAATGGGGGAAAGAAGATATTACACTAACCCTTGGATGAAAGACAATAGCTGTGACAAAATCTATATGCTGAAAACAGCACAGACACTCTGTTCTTGAAATATGCCAAAGCCTGCAAGAAGATGGGTTAAGTGTTAGATATAACTACAAAGATATGGTCTTATTGCTCTTCACATAATGGTATTGTGTTAAACTCTGATATTTTTATGTAAATGCTGCTATAATTACCTGACAGTTTTATCCATAGATGAAGAAAGGAGAAAATAATTCTAGAAAAAAATTACAGAGGTGTAAGTGTCTTAATTAGAGAGAAGTGTCTAATTGCTTTACTTAAAGCAATAATAGACTGATTTAGCCAACACAACTTGCTGCAAGAACAGGATATTTGTTCATATTTGCATGACTAACTGTGAGGATGTCACAGTGCCAATTTTAGGATGACACTTCACCTTTTCTGTTTTTGCAATATTCCTCTTCTTGGCACTAGCAACCTCAACAATCATTTCAAACAAAATTTCTCAGTGCACATGACATCCTCTTTACACCCAATTTCAAAATTACGCGACCTAGTGGCGTTGGCTTGTCTGGATTTTAAGCTTCTGTCAATCAAATTGTAACGACTAGAATTTGTAAAATTTTAGCTCTCTAAATTCACAAACAAAACAAACTTGAATTTTTTGACAGAACATTTAGTATTTTCCGACTTTTGATGTAAATTTAAGCTTGCTTCAGGGAGAATGAACAGTCGGAGATTTGATTGACGGTAGTCAAAACACTGAAAAAGCCATTCAAATGTCGTCTGCAAAGGTAGCATATTTTTGAAAATAGGTGTAGTGTTGCTTTGTGTTTGCCAAATCAGTCTAATAGTATATGGTATAGCAAAACACTAACAGTATGTGCAGCCCTGTAATGTTACCTTGGACCATGAAAGATCCAGTACGTCTCCAGTATGTCCACAGTATGTGCAGAAAGGTTTCTTTTTAAAGGGTCCATTGTCATCTTCTACAATCTCCTGAAAAATATAGCATCACAGATTAAGTCCACCTCGAATGAGACCTCTGCTATCATTTTAGCCTAATGGAGTAAGATTCCCTCTTCTATTTCCCATTTTTCCCTTTTCTTTCCTTTGCCACAATTTCCTCTGGCTGCCACCAAATGATGGCTCAGGTAAATCACAAAACCAAGAACTTTCCAAGTGAAGAACTGTACCTTCTTAGCTTTGTCTTCCTGTCCTTTCCCATTCTCATTTACATCTTCTTCTTCCTTCCCACTTTCTTGTTCACTTCCACTCTCTTCATCTTGCTCTAGAATTTGATCCACTTCTGGGTCAGGAGTAGTAGATTGACCACCTGATAAAAATGTACCAAAACTTTTTAAGATAAAGATTGCTTCACCAGTACTCTCCATGTATCTGGCTGTCCTGTCTTAGCTATCTATCTTATTAAGGTTTGTTGTAAGTGGCTTGACTCACTCTTAGGTCTTTAATACCTGTTTTGGAATATTTTTTCCTCATTTCTTCAAAGTATTCTTCATTTTCTTTCAGCACCCATACTCTCTAAAGTTACAAAAACAAGAGTGAGTGAGTGAGTGACTTCTTTGGTATTCCTGTTGCAGGAATAGTTGATAAAAGACTGGGAACCACCCTGCTTCTTACAACAGGAAGCCCGATACATATCAAAGATGAAGTGGAATTTATTATTGCTGCAAATCTTCACCACCATGTGATCTTGACCAGCTGTTGCCTAGACAACCAAATAAACACACCAAAATCAGTATTTCTGCTTGATAAATAATATCATAATGTCATGCCATGACCAGTTCTACTTCAAGTATACTTACCATGAGTCTTCCACAGACAGAGAATTTGACGGTCCATATAGCACCCTGTAAATCAAGTAATACTAATTAACTGGTATGGAAAAGCTTGACCAAGAAGTATCATTATCATTTAAACACATAACCACTGCACTCAGGACTCAATGCATAATACATATTTAAATTGCTCTCATAAATAATTATTTTAATCATTTTTTTGTTTTCTTTCTTCCACTTTTTTCATTTCCCTTCTAATTTGTTCCTCCAATCACTCACAACATGTTCACCACTCAGATCCTGTAACAGCTTCAGTTTCTCAAACTCTTCTGGGCCTTTGCCATGGGCTGACTTGATCTAAAATATATAGTCAAGTGGAACTTTGTATAAGTAGAAGGTTCAATTATAAAGTCACTTAGGCCATTTTCACATGGAACCTTTTAATTGACATATGGAGCAGTTTTGTATATCTGTGAAAAATGGGACAGTCACAGCACAGCACCTTCACAGTATTGATTTCAAAAGTTTTACATAGACATAATTTGACACAGTATTTCTTGCTCTAGATAGCTGAAACATCAAAAATTCCGAGACATTGGTACAATGCAACAGTATTAAAAAATATTATAGTCATACAATATCTGCTGTACATGTAGTCACAAAATGTTTCTTACTTTTCCAGCAAGGATTCTAAAGTATATGACTGTGAAAATGCATGTGTTATGCTGTGCTATGTCAACTGTGAAATTTTTGATTGGTCTACATAGAAACACAGTACAGCAGAGTATTAAATTATACCTTAATAAATGGAGTATTAGAAGACTCTTCTTCATCACTTGATGAACTTTCTTCTCCACGCTGAACTATATTGGGAGGAATTCAAAATAAAGTAATAATTAATTATTACCTACATGGTTAAAAGTGTAGATTAATTATTTGTGAACTGCAATATCAATTTCTTTTGTCATCAATTCTGATAGTCTTTGCTGACAGTGTGACAAAAGATCTCCTCAGTCAAAAGTTGGTGAATTACTTTTATTTGCTGTGAACAATAATTATTGATGAACAGTAAGTTGCTAATGGCCACCTGGTGAATGGGTGACAGTTGCAGAAACCTCAGTACTTAATAGGCTTATGTAACTGTCACTGAATTGCCAGGTGATAATTACATCACTAGCGATGTCTGACTGTCTAGCAGGTCAAGTACTAATTAGCTGTTCATCTCTGAGTTTGTCTTAGAAAATTGTGCACAGAAAAAGATTTTTGGTATTTTTGTATTTTTCTTGATGTTCTTCAAAAATGAAAGTCATTTCTCATTTTAGCATCATGTCTTTTTATTTATCACGTTACTTACTTTCTTTGACTTTCTTGTCAGCCTTCATCTTGTTTACAGTTCGGCCAAGAAAGCTTTTAAGTTTTTTCCTGCAAGAACAACATCAATGTTTATTTGGGACCAGCTCAATAAATACGTACTATTATAGCATACTATTGTCTATATTTACTTCAAACAGTAAACAGTAGATGATAACAAGAATTCATTGTTAGTAGTTTTTTGAACTTACGTCTTCTTTTTCACCTTGCTGCCAACTTCTGGACCATCCTCCTGATCAAGATGGCTTGCTTTGGAATTACTATCATAAAGAGACCATAGAGTATTAGATAGAATATGATGTTAGTAGTGATCTACAGTTAAACACCTCTAGAGAGTCCAAGGTTCTACATGCAAGTTTGATTCTTGGCAGCAGTAGATCCAGGATTATTCTACAGAGGATGCAGCATTATAGAAATGGAAACTGTCCAGAAGATCTAGAAAACATTTTGGAATTGAAAAGTATCAAGAAGAAAAGGACTCAAAGTTGTCTTAGGAGAGGGGCAACCCCCCTTCCCCTGTGCCCCTCCCTTAAATCTGCCCATGTTTACAATGTAAGTCATGTGACTAGGTTTGTTACTATGAAATCCACCGTAGTGTGCAATGAATACAAATTTACATGTCATTTCCTGCCCACTTTTAACTTATACATTCCAAGAATTCCTGTCTACTTGTGTACGTTTGAATCAGGTTTACACCAACAAATTCTTCCCTTTGATTACTTTAAAAAATTTCCATCTAAAAGACAGTTAAAACTCAAAAGAACTGAAAGCAAATTTGAATTAGCTGGTAAAACCTTGAAATAATATTGCCCTTCCAAGTCGCTTGTAATGGTTTTTGCCACAAGGAGACAGGAATTCTTGGAATTTATCAATGAAAGTGGCCATGGGTGGGGAAAGGACATGTAAATTTGTACTCATTCCACAATATGGTGGATTCCGTAGTACTGTATCATCAACAAAAATTAACAGCCCCCTTCAATTCTAATAGGTAGAGTACAAAAACAGAGTAAATGATACATGATTAAATTCTAAATTCTCTTTCAATTCCCAAGGAAAATCTTTCAATTCTATAGGAGAATTCTGAGTTTCATCAAAAACAATAATATTACTGAGTTTTGACATGGCTCATTGAATAAATAAATAAATGTATTGATTGTTGGTGGATGGAGTGATTAAAGGTCAACATACCTGGAATATTCTGAGGTCAATCTCATAATATGTAAAGCCAAGGGATTTGTTCCTTTAGGGAGTCTGTCCTCGGCAAGACTTAATGGAATGCTTTCACCTGTGTCTAGATTCTTGACGATTACCTGTTCTAGAATTTCCTGTAATTAAAAAGCAAATACAAAATTAAGTATCTTATTAACAACTCCATCTCTGATCTTGCATGGCAATCGATATCTCATCGTTGGCCCTCCCTCCCATTAATGTACCAGGAGAATGGGTTGGCGATGACTAAATGGCCATTAATGTCGAAGATAAAATTCCTATAAATATGTGCTGATGGAGATATAGGACACACTTCTCTTCAGTTATTTCAAGACCCTCGGTTTTAAGATTACTGACAGAGATACTGAACACTGCCTTCCTCTATACAAGACAAAGGTCAACCCAACTGAGTGGGATCTATATGATATTAGGAAGTTTTGACTGGAACTCAAGGAGGTTGATCAGTTGGTTGGATAAATCTGGCAATAAAAATATAGCCACCAGTAGGCTTAATGTTGGTGCTCTGTTTTGCTATTACAAGTTGGTAACATTTTAATAGCTTGAGTAGTAATATTTTATCAGTAACTATTTATAATCAATATTAAAACCCTGAGATACTTACAACATCAGACAAAGGTCGTCCAGACTCCGATCTTACTCTCACCAAACCATGATTTCCAGTTGAGTGTTGAAAAGCTTGATTGCTTGATACAGAGGTGGATGACCCTGTCTTATTCATCGTAGGACCATTAGATATTACACTGGAGACGCTAGCAAAACTATCAGGATCTATTACAAGTACTACCAAGAGATGTAACTGAGTTGGACTTGCGTCTAGCATCCAAGGTAAGGGCTGGTATGACCTCTGTGGAACTGGCCTTTTCTAAGACTTGTTTCATTTCTGTTGATTTGTAGTCTAGTGTGATAGCTGGGTCATTATCAGTTCCTTGCTCTGATGTGCTAGCCACTGGAGGGGTGGGGAGTTGTTCAGAAGTTACTGGATCAGAAGAACACGGGAGAATTTCACTTGGTGTAGTTTCAGGAGTTGAAGCTGAAGAGCTTGGTTTTTCTGGGGACTCCTTGTATTGAAAATGAAAAGAGAGAATGAAACAAACAACTTCAGTATTTTTGAAATCAATGTTTTTTGAAAACATACTGGCATGTACATGTTCTAAATGTGTCAATGATATTTCATTATTAATAATATAACCTAAGAAATTTGTGCAATTTGATTGGCTGAGAGCACTGGTATTTCAGCTTAATTTTGTAATTTCGCATGTGAAAATTACAGTTTCCATGGCAACTGCATTCTTTCTTTGCCAAAAAGGCTAAGAGAAAACGGCGGCCAGGTGGGGAAGCTTTCTCCCGCTAAAAGGAAGTGATTTAATCATGGAAACAAGTCAAAAAGCTATAAAATGAAAGGGAAACAGGTTTTTGATGGTTATGAAGAGTTCGTTTTTCCTTTTTTCTGCTGAAAAGATAATAAATGATCAGGCATAGCAACATGTGAAGTGAAAGTTTGTCAAAATACCTTCAAACTGAAGGATTGACATGGCTGAAAAGTTTATGAAAGGTAATAAAAACGTTTTTTCTACACTTATGCATTTATTGTCTATCTTATCTAGAAAGGTTTTTTGACATCTTTTTTTCAAACTATACTGTTTTTAGTCACAAATGACAATTTGTTCGTGAGTCTGTTTTTCACTGATTGATTTCAGTGAAGTCAATCAGACCAAATTAAAATCGAAAACAAAATTACTGGTTTTACCTTCTCAATGTAGTTTTGACTTTGAATGACTACTTGTCTTGAATATTGTTAGCTTTATCTTTTATCTGCACAGGCTTGAAAGCTATGTTTTCACTTTTTGAAGTAGTTGAGTGTAAAGCGATTCAACCTTGCAGTTGTTTTTCATCAAATTTTCAGAAATTTCTTAGGTTAATATTATTAACAAATAATAGCATGTTTTGTATGTGATATTTGGCATAAATACCACTCGTGATATTTCAAAATTGTCCCAAATTTCACTCGCCTACAGCTCGTGAAATTTTGTTTAACAATTTTGAAATATCACTTGTGGTATTTATACCAAATATCACTACAAACCATGCTATTACCTATACGAAATAATTATACACATACACATGATAGAATAGTTTGGCCTGCTCCTCCTTCAAAAGAATTGAGAGTTGAAACCTGAAGGATGTCTTGAGACTTGGACTAAATAGCTTCCAAATGAGCAAAAGAGGCAGACTTATACTGATAAGCAAACCACAGGAAATGACGTTGAACAGTTTTCATACGAGAGGGAAACTGACGGTACCAGTTACGGTGATTCATGGTATGGCTACGGCAGGAATTTTGAATGTTTTTATAGACATTAGGGTATTGACACAGTCACGGTACGGTACTATCGGTTTCCCACTCATACGAAAAGTGCTCTATTAACACTTCTACCAATATCCCTGTGTTAGTAACCTTATATCTGGATTATCACATTGCAGAACAGATAATAATTATTTTCGATTATCATTTTTAACAACCCCTACCTTTGGCTCTTCAACACCATGTTCCAAGGCGATTTTGGCTTCAGCTTTCTTCTTGCGCTTTCTTCTTGGTGGCGCCACAGGAGCAGGGCCTTCAGTCTCTTTGCACTCCTTTTCCCCTCCATCCACAACATCTTTCCTGTTATTTTCTTCACTGACAACACTTTTCAAAACTTCACTGACAGGTGATAATGGAATTGATGACGACCTTGTCTTCACTTCTTCTACTATATCCTTTTTGTGTTCATCTCCATGGAGATTGAGTTCTAAATTGCTGACTTTGGATTTTTGTATATTGTTATCTACATCTTGTTTATTGAGAATTTGTGAGCTGTGCTGGTGATTGATTACTTTACTGGTTGAAGATTTTAAATTACTTTCTTGATTTGATTTATTTTCTTTTGTATTCAAGGAATTAGTGTTCCCTGTGGAATCATAATCTTGAGCTTTTAACTTTCCTTGTGGTAAAATTTCATTTTCCTCTTTGTTGTATGTTTGCTTAATATTCTCAGAATCTTTAATTTTTAATGCATTATTCTGTGGAGACAATTTAAGACAGTTAGTGAATATTTTATGATAAAATACCAGAAAACATTAAGTTTATTTTAATATTTGACAGGATTACCCCTGGAGTGTTTGCCAAACATGCATGTAGGACTCTTGAATAAATTCACAATCTAGCTCAAATTCATTGATAAAACAAATATTTTCTCTGACAAAAGTTAAAAACTTTCTCAAATACACTTGCATTTTTTCATGCAAATTCAGAAATATATAAAGAAACTTCAATAACAATGCTTCAGTAAACACCAATCGAACTGTCAAAGTTATGTAAATATAGAAAACTAATTGCAAAGATTAAAAGAAACTGTATGTATTGAGCCACTTAGAGACAAATAAAGTGAAAATAAGCTGAAACCCAATTACAATGTAAATATATTGGTGAAAACACTCAGTTGTTTTTATGCTAATCTAATCTGCTAATTTGGCTATTTAAGGACATGTGCGATGAAGAATATTAAAAATACGCTTCCGATATTGGAAGAGATTAACGGCCAATTATTCCATGTATATTACCTTGGCCTTCCATTTAACCTCAGAGTAAGGAATATTTAAAATAAATCTTTTAATGTTAAGAAAAATATTTTCTAAGCTCTGGGAGGCAAAATTAACTCTCTTCATCAAACACATTTTCCCGAAACAGCAACAACAAACTAATTAGTTAAAATAAATTTCAAGCTTCATGCCAAAAATTTAATTCCAGAGTTAATTTATATTCTTGTACATTTGAATATGTCAATACTTGGAATTTGTGTTTGCAAAGGGTTTCAAGGGTTTTGAAAGTTAAATATTGCGAATTGATGCACTGCAGGAAATCGGTTTTAACATCTAAAAGATCAAGCTGTGAAAAACATGTAAAAGGTTCCTTGGAGAAGGAGAAATTGTTTTGTTGCTTTGGCAGGTGGAGATCATCCCTCTGAAACATATGCAATGAATTTAGTACCGCTCTTGTAGCGCAAAAGTTCCGAATAAAATCACAAGCAGTTCACTGATATCTTTATAGATAAATAAATTGCTAAGAGAGGGTAAAATCTCCCCCAAAGCAGCAGGATTCATTATAAATATTCTTACGAAATCAACACGAAAATAAATGTTCAGTGAAAAGGAACACGAGAAGACATTTGACGACCTTGCGAAATTACTGGAGTTCAACATTTCCTGCAAAAACTCCCAACCTTCAAATATATGGCGATCTGGAGAATACATAACAAGTTTCTATTTTGCTACTGGATATGTACCTTGAGGGAACTCACTTTACTTGGAGAGCTTGCATCGAAGCTAGAAATAAACATATAATCTTAAACACAAAAACATAAGAATCATGTTGTCCGTTTTAAAACATCGTCACTTGACTTAGAAGAATTGGACAATAAATTCCTCCTCATGCCTTAATAATTCCTTTATCATTACCATCATTCTCCAACACAACGCCTCAACAATGAGACAATACCATGTCCTCAAAAAAAATGTGGCGGCAAATTCTCTGAACACGAAAGTCAAAATTTGTCTCAAGACAACTATGGACTCACCTATTGTTTTGAGTCTCCGCAGCGTCGAAAAACTCTCCTTCGGAATCACTGTCACTTTGCATTGCTGACTGTTATGTGTAAGGATAGCAGGGCTCTCTTTTATACTTCAAATACATGCCTGGAATTGCTTTATTCTTCAAATAATGCCCATTTTTCGAGCGGTTGTACAACCTCCATCTACTTCTTTGAAGAGACATCGCCTCCACTGTTCTTGTACCGGGGTGCTTTGCGATTATAAGGAAGTACTTGATTGGTCAAAATTGAGAATCATAACAGTGTAGCCAATCAAATTGCTTGTTATATTCCACGAAAGCGTCCTGTTATCCCGTCAAACAGGATGAGTCGTTCAGGTTATCGGTAGATTTTACCAAGATTGTCTGAGAATTGCTCAATTTTCGAAAATGTCCACAATTCGAAGGTAACGTTAATAACCGAAGTATCCCCTTGTCGATTTTCATCTTTGTAACCTTGGGATTTTCTATGGGTTTTAGCTTGGTTGTGTTGTTGTGCAGAATCTACATCTTGTCAGGAAATGATTGGAAAAATTATGTCACTTGTTTATAAATAGTTTTACTAGTCTAATATCCCCACACATAATCTCCAACATGCCTCCTTATTAATTTATTATATTGTAAAGGTTTAAGACACTTGTGGTGTCCAATTTGATTCGACGAATATTACCCTTGATCGAGGCTTTTGCGTTGAAACTCCAGCATGATTTATGGTTAGAAAGTAAAGCTAGCTTCTTCTCTTGCTGCTGGGCTACGGAAAATAACACAATTTGACAGCTGTTTTGAACGAGTTTCCGGACACTTTTGTATTCCATTGACAGTAAGCTACAATAGGTAACTGTTAACTGAAAGATCAATACCACTGATTTCATTAATTTAGGTTAAAATTTCAGCTGCCCTTCTGAGCTGTTTGCCAGACAGGAAGGCCGGAATTTGAGTGTGAATCTCAATGAAAATCAGTAATAGGCTTATTAGGCAATGATTTATTATTTCATGAGGATTAAACTTTTTGAAAGACCAGACTTGCAAAATTAAAAAAGCAATACTTTGTCTATTGGGTCTTTCTTTTCTTTTCGAAAATGAAAATAAAGTGTGCTAGCAGGCAATTTGTCCAATGCAATGAATGAACGAATGAATGAGGTGACTTGGCTGTGTTCAGGTGGGGGGAGGGGGGGGGGAGCATTTTACCTAATCATGTTATGATTGAAAGTACTTTGGAACAGATGAACAGAAATTTAAATTACAAATATCCAGCTCTCAATTATTACTAACTACAATTATTACTCTTTCAATTGGGTAATTACAAATAAATAAATAAAAAATAAAACAAAACAAAATAATAATACACCAAGAGTCCCACAATGTGGTAGCCATATTGGATGAACAAAGAGAATTTTTTGATGAAGTTCTTCCAAGATGGCTGCAGTGACATCATGTACAACCCAGCATGCACACAAACAATATACGCAGGTTAATGCACTCAGCGAGTGAATTATTTGGATTTACCTTCACAAGTTCGCTAACAATGAATGAGAAATTTTAAATACTGCACGAGGCGTTACTTGAGTGCAGTGTGAGAAAATTTCGAGTTCACCGTTAGTGAACCTGAAATGAAAATGGAATAATAATATTGTTTACATCACACTTGCTGATTGTACAGTGTATGCTCTCAAGAAACTTAATCATGTCTTATTCTTTAAATATTCCCTTAGTCCTGTTGATGAATATGGTTTCATAAGACCAGACGATTTTGACTATGAAAGCTATGACCAGTTCATGTCAAGCTATCTTCGTGTGTTGGCCAGAAGAGCCAGTAGATGGAGTAAATTCATAAGGGGCTCCAAAGTGAAAAAATCCAGAAAAGGTACTCTATTCCTGTGTTGTTGTGATAATCCACTAACTTCTTCTATACAGTCTATTAAAGCCTTTATAACTGTTCTATTTGTGAATAAGGCCTATCATCCTCCCCCTGCAAGATCATTGTTGTCCTATAGGAAAATATTCCAAGCCACTGAACTATTTGTCATAGCTCAGCACTCAAAGGACTGAAGCAGACTACCCCTGACTGTCTGAAAATGTGTTGAATTTGTTGAATAGGAGGAAGACTTTGTATGACTGGGAAAATAGCACCGTCACTGTACATTACATTTAGGATAGGAATATTAAATGTTTTTATAGACATAGTACTGACATGGTCACGGTATGGCATGGTAAGTTTGCCACTCATACACAAACCTCTCTAGGCCAATTTCCCTGCTTGCAGAGCCTCCCACAGCCAGTTAATTCTGAATTTACCTGTAGGAGACTGCTGGGAGCATTAAGCTTGTAAATGATGAAGATAAATAAAGAGGTCCTTGCAAAAACAGTGTACTAAGTAATCTCTGACCAAATACTGAATTCTCCTTTTAAAATAAAATATTTTGGTGAGAAGGTTTACTTTGATCAGAGAGTACTTAGCTTGTTTTTGCACTGATGTCTTCAAATTTTCCCAAGATTACGTGTAATATATTCAACTCCTCTAGCAGAGGTATAGACTTTAATTTTATTGGGAATTATAAGGTCCTTTGAGCAGGCCTTGAAGTTTGTCACTCGATTCACTTTCCCATAAATCACGAGGAAGGGGTGACAAGTGACTGACAATATGATTGTATTGTGCATATTAAACAAAATATTATTAAGAGTTTGGAATGATTAAGAGTATTGAATTCTTTTACAGCAAAAAGATTTGTTAGGAAAGGAGTGCCAGCTGAACACAGAGGACAGGTAAATGGATTTCTTGTCTTCTTTTCAAACACAGGAATTCTTAACTTGTCATCAGCTAATCTACATGTAGCCTAAAATACAAAGGGAGACTAGCAAGTGAACTAGTTTGAGTTGCATCTGTGTATAAAGATAGGGATGAATAGAAATTTGTAACACCATATAGAAAGAGAGAGAACTTGCTGACATTTGGAGCCTTGGTACTTCCTTGGTTGTTGGAGTAATCTAGCCTAAAATGAGGCACCCAAGAGTGACCTCTGATGACATCATTTTGACCTGTCTATGATGACATCATTTTGACCTGTCTCTGTTGACATCATTTTGACCTGATATATGTCTCTAATGACATCATTTTGACTTGATGTCTCTGTTGACATCATTTTGACTTGATGTCTCTGATGACATCATTTTGACTTGATGTCTCTCATGACATCATTTTGACTTGATGTCTCTGTTGACATCATTTTGACTTGATGTCTCTGATGACATCATTTTGACTTGATGTCTCTGATGACATCATTTTGACTTGATGTCTCTGATGACATCATTTTGACTTGATGTCTCTGATGACATCATTTTGACTTGATGTCTCTGTTGACATCATTTTGACTTGATGTCTTTGATGACATCATTTTGACTTGATGTCTCTGATGACATCATTTTGACTTGATGTCTCTGTTGACATCATTTTGACTTGATGTCTCTGATGACATCATTTTGACTTGATGTCTTTGATGACATCATTTTGACTTGATGTCTTTGATGACATCATTTTGACTTGATGTCTCTGTTGACATCATTTTGACTTGATGTCTCTGTTGACATCATTTTGACTTGATGTCTTTGATGACATCATTTTGACTTGATGTCTTTGATGACATCATTTTGACTTGATGTCTTTGATGACATCATGTTGATGTGATGTCCCTGATGACATCATTTGACTTGATATCTCTGATGACATCTTTTTGACATGATATCTCTGTTGACATCATTAATATTTTTGACATGATGTCTCTCATGACAGGTGTCTGTATTTGCAGGGTAACAATAACCTGAGAGAGATGCTTGCAGATTGAGATTAGATAACAATAAAATATCAAATGTGTGATATTTTGCCATTTTATAGGTGTGGATGGATATCAGTGGAGCAAGAAAAAGGAAGAAAAGGAATCCAACATATTATCGTGGTTTATTGAACACAGATTTAGATGAAACTGTCAAACACAGTATTATAACAGGTACAGCCATTTGTCCATCCATCCATCCATTCATCAATTTATTGTCCTTCTATTGATATAGAATTCCATCTATCCATTTCATCTTGAGCCCAATTTGCACAACAACCTTTTTATGGTATGGTACCCCTAAATCTTGGCAAGCAGACCGATTATTTTGAGTACAGCACCCCCGGGGGGGGGGGGGGGGTACTCCCTATATTGGTGTGCTAGGGATGATCGTCGTATTTTTTAGAGGTTGAAATCGCCGATTTGGTATTTTTTAGGGGTTGTCAGAGAAAATCCAAGGTTTTTCAGAAAAGATGGTATTTTTTAGGGGTACAAAATAAACGAGATGATTGTTTTACTTACTGCCTTACTTTGTTAGTTTTTTGTTTGATTTTTTGGTATTTTTTAGGGGTATTTTTGAGCTGTTAGGTATTTTTAAGGGTTGAAAATTTTGGCATTTGGGTATTTTTTAGGGTACGTTCTGGAGGTTTCCGATGATCATCCCTAGCGTTTTGACCCCGAAGAACCCCCCCCACCCAGGACAGCACTCCTATCAGCCAAAGAAATTAATTTCTATTCACACAATGACGAATATAATTAGGGACCCGTACCATGCCAAAAAAGGCCTGCGTGCCCAGAATTAGGAGTGCTGGGGTGTCACAAACAGTCAATGTTGTGTAATTCAGGCTTTATATCAGCACCCATCTATCTTTTTGTGAGACAGCCTCATCTCATTGCATATCATTCCTTTCATTAGATATTGACAGGACATTCCCAGAAAATATCCACTTTGGCTCCTCTCAGAAAGATCTCCGTAAAAGTCTTTATAATGTCCTCCATGTGTATGCTCTACACAACCCAAGAATAGGTTACTGTCAGGTAACGTAACTTGAATTTGTTTTTGTTCATAACCATGTTTACTTACTGCTTTTATGTTTGAAAATAATATGGTCTATAATTTGACCTACATTGTATGCAGCATGAAAATATAAGATGAGGTCTCCTTTATACACAGGCATGCAGTCACTATTCTCTCACACTTACTGCCTGTGCATTTAGTGAATCAAGTAAATTTAGTGTATTTAAAGTCCACATCACTCCTAGCCAGGAACTTCATAAATCATTTCTTTGTGAATAGAAAATCTGCCTTTAGTTGTTAAATATTTCTTGATACAGACATTTCCATTCAGAGAAATTAAACATTCAAAATTAGAAAATGCGAATGAGATGACATCAACCCAGGAATTTGATGCCTCATTTTGTTTCAAATTTTCAAACAGATGCATATGGGTTAAGGAGTAAATATGTCCATAGTGTGTAGTAATGTAATTGTATATGTAATAATTCCTGGGTTGACGTCATCTCATTTGCATTTTCTAATTTTGAAATGCTTATAATAATTTCTCTGAAATGTCTATATCAAGGAATATTAAACACAATCGATTTTCTATCCACAAAGAAATGAATTATGAAGTTTCTGGCTAGGGGTTATATGGGCTTTAAGAAAAAAACCCTGAGAGAATGACACATCAACAGCATCAACTCATATACAACCCAATCCAAGCAGTGTTCAGATGCAAAAGAAGCAAGCTGAGTGAATGAGAATGGGAAGGGGGGGGGGAGTGCATTGTAGTCCTAAAAGACATGGTGAACCTGGCTTCATACCTGGGCAGTTGAGACATGACAAACTCATCCTGTTGAAGAAGAGTTGAATGTAGGTTACAGTAACTGTACCTTCCTTCAGGTGTCACCTCTGAACTTGAACCAGCACAATAGATTTTTAAATCAAAGCAATTCTGAATCAGTAAAGTTGTTTGAAAATTAAAATTACGAAAAGCAAAATTGATTTCAATTGGTTATGTTTATCATTAAGTAAACTTTTATTATTCTTTAGGGTTTAAACTATATCACTGGTCTACTCATACTTATTGTCCAGAGTGAGGAGTCAGCATTTTGGTTGCTAGATGTCTTGTTATCCAAGAGAATACCAGGTGAGCATACACTTTGTGTTAATAATTGTTCTCACTTTATGGACAATCTTACCAAGGCTAGCCACCCAATGTGCTTCATTGCACAAAGACCATGGTTTCAAGTCAAGGTTGGACTTGATAAAAACGCAATAAAATGTATGAGAGCTTCAAGCCCAACCTTGTTTTGAGGTGTAATTTGGGAAAATACCCAAAGAAAATTGCTACAGAAAACATGATGATACTTTAAGGTTACTATTTTTGGTGACAACATAATTTAGCAAATCTTAGCAAGTTCCACAAAAAATTTGCTAAATTTTGTACTTCTTGGTCAATCTTAGTATACGTAGGTCAATCTTGGTCAATCTCAGTTTCCCCCAGAATTGCCAAACTAAGTAGTTGCTAAATCTTCCCCTGGAGAAGTCTTGAGAGAATGAGATTGAAAGCAGGAAGGGTAGGGAGTGTGTAGGAAAGAGGGAATTTTAGAAATAACTGCTTCACTTGCATCCATGCTAGTCATGAGACTGTCGTGACTTCCTTTTGCCTCCCCCTGACATACATGTAGACACAGAAGTGTGCACCACAACAACGTGTGGTAGACCAAAACTCCACATTGCTAGCATGCCTCCAGATAGTCTTCTTGTAGTAACTCATGTCCGTACACTGATACACTATAATAGAGGAGTTTTTGTATGACTGTGAAAATGGCACAGCACCATCACAGCATGGTTACAGCAGGAAGATTCAATGTTTTTATAGACAACATGGCACTGACATAGCCATGGTAAAACGTGGTCTATTTCACACTCATTTGCTGTAATACTAAGTAACTATATAATGATACCTTATTCTTTCTGACAGATTACTATGCCAAAGACATGCTTGGTCTTCAAGTTGAACAAGAAGTCCTCTCACAGCTAGTGAGGTATAGTACTACATCTGTAGAATTTATCATTTATTTTATATACTGTCCTATGATTTTCAAGCAATGAATTCTCCTATATTTCCAGGATAAAGATGCCTGAGCTGCATGCTCACATAGAGAGAATAGGTCTACCATATAGTATCTTCTCAACCAAGTGGTTTATATGCTTGTTTATTGATGTCTTACCAATCGAGGTGAGATTTGCAACTTAGGCAGTGGAATGAGAAGCAGGAGCAAGTATAGTTTGGTTTGTGCACTCCCTCTAAGCCCTATGCCTGCACTTTGATCCATAGTGGCCTTGCACACTTATTTCAACTTCTCTAAAAGCCTATAAAACAGTGTGCTCATTGATAGAGGGGTAAAATATGAGTGTAGGGCTCTTTATCAAAAGACTGGCATGAGATAAAACAAGCATAAATTTAAAAAATAGGCCCCTAAGAGGCCATGTGGTTACTGGCGCTAAACCCCCCAACTTTCAGTGAAACATTTTACGAGCAGGGAGTCTCTCTAAAAAAAATGATAAACCTTACAACTGGCACATAAAAAGCCCTCTACAAATTTGCTGAAGACTGTGCCTGATTCACTCAACACAACAAACAAAGTTAAATTACTGAACTAGCCATTTCTAATAGAAAGTGAAGTGCTACGGGCAGAAAACAGCTGGTGTATCCACGTTAGCAGAACTGTTCCCCTAAAACTTACGAAAGTACATCGCTTTGTCTGATATATCAAATGTTTCTTACCTATCTCCTGTGCATTGTATGACGAACACTGCTAGTTGACCTTCAATATTGAACTACAAGGATCAGTGTCGGACACACACGGTTCAAAATATTTAGAACTTTGAGTAGAGCAATTTTTCACACAATTTCAAACGGCTAGCCTTCGCAATGATTATAAAACTAACTGACCCGACCCGTTTCACGCATTCTTCGCTTAACGGCTAGTTTTATGTTCTATTTGACCTGACGCGTTCGTCACGTAATGGATAAAACATCTGAAACGTGAACGAAAAAATACACGATTTGTTGTGTCAATGATGCCGTTGTGGAAATCTTTACAGCAAACAATTTAGACATATAGTGAACAGAAATAAAAAGTTGAATAAACTGGTATAATCGCAGGGGATATTTTTGCGTGTGAGATATAATGTATGATAATACAAAGACAAAGGCAAACACTAATAGCTGTTGACAGACAACTACAGCCAAGCAGTGTACGCTTCGAGGAGCGTCTTGTTCAAAATTTCATTGACGACAACATGTCAAACTCTCTTACTCTAGCAGCAGCTAATCTAAATGTCCTTTTTAAGCCAATTTTCGGCTTTTTGTACGTGGGCACGAGTAAATGCGCGAGTGCGTCTAGTTTATTTTTATGTTCTATTTCACCTGATCCATTTGGTCACGTAATGGATAAAACATCTGAAACGTGAACGAAAAAATACACGGTTTGTTGTGTCAATAATGCCGTTGTGGAAATCTTTACAGCGAACAATAATTATTTAGACATATAGTGAAATAAAAAGTTGAATAAACTGGTATATTCACAGGGAATATTTTTGCGTGTGAGATATAATGTATGATAATACAAAGACAAAGGCAAACACTAATAGCTGTTGACAGACAAATAAAGGGTCTTTACTACTGCTGCAGGTCGAAACATTTCCCCTACAGATATATTTATGAACTAAACTGATCGGTTTAGTCTCAAAACGTATATCTATAACCACAATCTCTATATTTGATTTTTAATCAGACCGGCGCACGTAGTTCTGCGCACGTACTTCGTAGTTCGGCTTGGGACTTCGCCTCTACTTCGGAACTTCGCATATCTTTCGGCTCTTCGGAGATTTCCGAAAATCACTCACTCACAGACTCGCAGACTCATGGACCCGATGGCAGAGTGTGTTACTGGCATTAAGCCAGTAACCACAAAAACATCCTTCACCTGTTATACTGCACCACAAATTATTGGTGTAGCTTAGCTCTCAATGAGGTGGAGTGCCAATTTTATTGATAAAAGGTGGATATATTGGTCCCGGGGGGGGCTCCGATCGTAAATGGACGGGGATGCTCGTCGTACCTTTTAGGGGTCAAAATCTGCAATCTGGTACCTTTTAGGGTGTTTCCGGACTTATTGGACTACCAGAGACATAGCTGGTACCTTTTAGGGACCATTTTGGGGTAAATAAACTACCTAAAATATGCATGAAAGAGACGATTTCGTTGATCTGAATTGAATCTTCAAATCACATCGATGACAAAGTGTTACTTTAATTCTTTATTATTGTTTTTGGGGGGTTGGTAGAGGCACTAACAGGACTGTAAGTATAAAAATATTTATTTTTCCATGAAAATTTAAGGAGGCTCCCTATAGTTATAGTGGATACTGATACTAAATGAAAAAGTCATGTTTAAAATCAAGTTTGTTTGCATATTGACAGCTTATAGACCAATTATATTAAAGATTATGAGTTTTAGGATTTGTTGCAAGGGCCATGATCCCATGATCCCCCCGGGATATTGGTATCAGTTCATGGAAGATCTCTGTTAAAAGAGCCTATCATTGAAAATGGTCTATTAAGCGACTTTTAGTTGATGTCCTGAGATATTTTACCATAGGGAATTTCAGCAACATTTTGAACCATTTGAGGAAACTTGAAAAATCATATAAAAAGTCACTTAAGGAGGCTCCCTATAGTTATAGTGGATACTGATACTAAATGAAAAAGTCATGTTTAAAATCAAGTTTGTTTGCATATTGACAGCTTATAGACCAATTATATTAAAGATTATGAGTTTTAGGATTTGTTGCAAGGACCATGATCCCATGGATGTTACCATAGCAATGCTACAGCTTCCATAAAAAGGTCCCTTTTTACCAATTAAATTTTAATTGCTCGAAGTTTCCACGGTAAAAGTTAATTTTTTTAAAATAATATGAAACTTTGCTTAATTTGTGATTGTATGATCAATTTTAAAAATATTCTGGACATCAGATTTTTCTCAATTTAGAAAAACCGAAATTTGACAATATCTCAAATTCTGATGTCCAGAATATTTTTAAAATCGATCATACAATCACAAATTAAGCAAAGTTTCATATTATTTTAAAAAAATCAACTTTTACCGTGGAAACTTCGAGCAATTAAAATTTAATTGGTAAAAAGGGACCTTTTTATGGAAGCTGTAGCATTGCTATGGTAACATCCATGGGATCATGGCCCTTGCAACAAATCCTAAAACTCATAATCTTTAATATAATTGGTCTATAAGCTGTCAATATGCAAACAAACTTGATTTTAAACATGACTTTTTCATTTAGTATCAGTATCCACTATAACTATAGGGAGCCTCCTTAAATTTTCATGGAAAAATAAATATTTTTATACTTATACAGTCCTGTTAGTGCCTCTACCAAACCCCCAAACCCCCAACCCCAAATAGTTATGATTATATACAAATCTGGTTTATTGAATTCACGTTCTTATTGATTTTAGACTGTACTTCGTATTTGGGACTGCTTGTTTTATGAAGGATCCAAAATTCTGCTCAGAGTATCCTTGACTCTTCTCACTCTCCATGAAGCTAAGCTGCTGGAAAGTAAAGACTTTCCACAGCTTTGTACTGCAATGAAGGTGAGCCGGATAGTGTTTAGTATTCAACTGAAAGATTAGTGTTTGCATTAGAACAGATTTCGTGACTGAAAGCACGGTTGTACGAGGGGTGAATAGCGCTATCCAGCAGATAAAATCTATACAAAATATATACAGTGGATAACTCTTATCCAGTGGATAACTTTATCCAACCTTCGCACAACCGGCCCAGGTCTGTGACATGTCTGTATTTTTTTGTCTACTGAAACCATTGCTGCAATGTGGTACACAGTACGTTGTATGTATACTTAGTAACTTAGTGGGAGTACTTACTGGACAGGAAAATTCTTGGCTCAAAGTCATGCTGCATGGACTGAGCAAATGACAGAGAGCTAATTGCTTTCCTGTCTGGCCTGATGACACGACCTAACTCAGTCTGCAAACTTTGAAAGTGTTCACAGGATGAGTTACAGTGTTTCTCGTGATTGTGTTATTATTTTCATGATGAACAAAATATGTTTAAAAAATAAATGCATGTGGTGGTGGTCCCTAGGGCCTAAATATTTCTTTCCTATAAATTCACAGACGATCACACAAACTCCATCTACAATGGACTGTCACTCCTTCATGACAGTAAGTACTCACAATAGGCCATTTGCATTGCACGATGGCGTCATTTAACTACAACTACCAGAATGCTCTATGAATTTTCTTTTGAGAATAGTAGAACTATTGGCACTAATTGCTTTACAAAAGAAAGTGGTCAAAGCCTTCTGGTAGTTGTAGTATATGACGCCATCATGCAAATGGTCTATTTAGAGTAGGACTGTGGTCAAAAGCACTCAAAACCTAATTGAGCTGAAACATCACTGAAAGAATCTCAAAGAGCCACACAATTACTGGTTAATTTGTTTTCTCAAAATTCCTATGAGAAGTATTACATTTAACCCCTTGACTGCCAGCACATTTTGTATTCCCTGTGTCAGGGGACTGGAAACTATTCCCCAGTAATCTTCAGTCATAATGCATTTGATATGCCAATTTTCCATGTCATCTAGCTATCGACAAATCCAAACATTTACCTGACAGTGTACTCTCAGGGTCCCCAACACTGCTTTGCAAAACAAAATCACACAAAAATATTTGGTCTTTTCACGTGTCACAGATAATTAAAAATCCGTTTCACGTTCACAAAAATATATATCAAGTTGCTTTACATAGATGCAAAAAGATTTTAAACCTTAAATCACATTTTCACATCAAAATAAATCAGCCATTCACATTTCATGCAAAAGGTATAGGGGACCGTGTACTATATCTAGATATTCTACGTGTATTGAAATCTATGCATTATGGCCACTTGATTTGCTTCCAAGTTGCATGGCCATTTTGTAAAGGTTTTACTCTGGGGGGGTGGGGTGGGGAAGGCATTCAGTACCCCTGCTGATCACCAATCACAAACCCCTTCCTAAACTCAAGAATTACAACTTACAAAGTTTTTGACTCTTATTTCCAAAAGTAAATTTTTTATCCTCTTGTAGAATTGTTTTGAACTGCCTGGATCTTTGCCAAGACGACTTATAAGAAGACTTCGACAAGATGCTCTCAAAAAGTTAAGACCTCCAGAAAATGGAAATGTGGCAAACACCAGTTAGATATTACGTTGAACATGAAATTTTATTTTGTAAAATATATTATTTGATAAAAAAAGAAAGAAAGAATTATAACAGGAATGAGAGGGATTCTGAAGGGATTCATTGTCAAATGTTATTACTAGAAATTTATGTACATACACAAAGATACAATAATATTACAATGCATGGACAACTTTTAAACAAAATTGGCAGAAATTCTGCAGATTTTATTCATATCATTAATAAGTATATAACATAGCTGCCAACCCCCAAGGCTTTCGTATCTGGAGATCAACATTTTTTCCTTAGAATTGGGTCGTTTCACGCTCAGTGGGGGGGGGGGGGGGAGGGGAGTCAAAGTGGGACAAAACGTACTCGAGGCTACACTGCGCTATCTCCGAGGTCGATATTTCAAGGAAGATAGACGATATTTCAGTTAAAATGGCCGCGATTTTAGGATTCGAGCGATTATCCGGGAGATTTAGGTCTTTATCCGGGAGACCGGGAGATGAGGCCCAAAATCTGGAGACTCCCGGATTATCCGGGAGGGTTGGCAGCTATGATATAATTAAGTTACTATGATAGCTTGTAACTTCATAAATTTCTAATTTTTATGTACAGCATCATTTTGTAAGCAGTGCTCACTTGAAATGTTACAGAACAGTAAAGGATTTAGTAAACAAATAGAATTAGTTAAATGTGTTCTTGTATTTCTATCCAATTGAAAATCTCTGAGAACAGGAATTTTTCTTCCAAACATACTAAACATTTCCACATGATATCAAAATGCAAGACAAGTAGGTTTTCAGTTGGGTAGAAACGTACATAGCAACCCATTAGCTGAATTTGGTCTACTCAAAAGATGAAATGCTCATGGTTGGATCTTTATACCGTGCATATAACTTACTGTACATATAAAAAATATTGATATTAAAAAATCAATTCAAATTAATCCATTTGTTACAATACCTGTCTGGAATAAAAATAATCTGTCTATAATTAAATTGCTTTTGATTTTGATTAATGTTTAAAATTCAATTTAATATGGCAAATTATAGTTGCCAAGTTCCATATTGCAATACGTTTAATGTCAGCTGTTCTTGAAAGCAAACAAGTAGTCTCAGATGTTGATAGGTTTTTGAAACCACAGCTTTGCCTTATATATATATATATTGTATCAGTGCTCTAAGCTACAGGTCTGCAACCAAGACTGACAAGGTACATAAGATAATCACCTTTATCATATAATTATTTATAAAATACCTATATTTCTTAATTTCGAAAACTTGTTCTTTTCACTAGTGAAAATAACATGGTCTTTTCGATTCACTAGTGAAAAGATCGTCACCATGGTTAATTGAGTGCATTTACTCTAAAGATAGTTTGTTGTCTCTTGATTTGATAATTATATGATAAATAGAATATTACATGTTCGCTTGGAGATACGAATTTTATCTTCTCGTGTTGAAAATATCTCTCACTCGTTCGCTGCGCTCACTCGTGAGAGATCTTTTCAACAATCGAAGATAAAATCCGTATCTCCGCGCACCCATGTAATATCCTTTATCAAGACAATGGGAAGAAAAATACAGGTCTAAGAGCATGGTTAAACCCCAAACTTCATATGTGCCTAAAATGTGACTAAATCAAGGTGTATAGGGTTTGACACAAATTTGTTATCTGATTAGGCCTATATGTGGCCCTTGTAGCTACTCGGGCCACAAATAAACAATATTCCCTCCAAAAGTCATATTATGTCCTATTATGCCTACTATTTTTTTCACAGGTTAAATAAAATCACTCTACCCCTTAACCATGCTCCAACCAACAATCATAAATTTTACTATCAATCCTTATGAAGAATTAATAATTAGCTTTTAAAATGATAAAATGTTTTAGTTGGTGACATAAAATTCTGGCTCTACACTTTTTAGAGTGTGAGTAAGCTAAGACCATGATATCACTTTGGCGGCTTGCTAGCTTTTATCACTCTCTGTCCATTAGTTTGGTTCCAAGTTGGGGAGAGGTAACAAATGTTATCTCAACTTCATTTGATGTTGGTCCTTCTTGCTCAAACAGAACAACCTAAATATAACAGAAATGTCTAAATGGTTGAAGAGCTAGGTCACAATCAATGAATTGACAATGTAATCTCTGAACAAAATTCAAATTTTCAAAATTGAAAGGGTGATCCAGACCAACTGTCTAAACAGTCACTACTTCCCCCATACAATTCTAATGCCCAACCCTACCCCCTGTCAAATCTCCTGACCATTCACAATAGCCATATCTGACAATGTCACTACTCATACCTCTCCCACATTCCAAATGCTCTATCCTACCCTAGTTAGTAGTACTTTGTAACTACTTATAATAAGTACTTTATAGTAAGAGTAATTAACACCAGTTCATTACCAAACATCCAAATCCCTATACCCTAACCTAGTTAATAGTATTTTGTAACTATTGTAGCTACTTACATTAATATAATCCCAGCTGGTAACCACGGTACTGGGAGGCACAGTCTTTTACCCTACCCTACCCTGATTGGTAATATTTTGTAACTACAATACTCACAGTGTTGACCCCTGTCTTTAACCATGGTGCTGGGAGGTACAGAGTATACTGTGGACCAACTTTCCAGTATCGTCCTAGATTACGACCATTAATGAAGCAAACACCTTTTCCCCAACCACTCATTAAAACATATGTATCAGATGGTTCACCAGTGACTTCAAAGTGGCCTTTGTATAGACCAGGGCCGGGATGTCTGTCTTGAGGGACATTCTGCCATGTGGCATCATTGATCAGTCTTGGTAAAGAAGTTAAGAAGATCAAAGTGTAAGTAGCTGAAGTGGCTTCTATAAGCTACAAGTTTTCATGAAAAAGTTACTGAATAATTCTGTGCTTCCTTCATTGATGTTGGTGTTATGTGGCTAGGGGTTTACATTGAGGCAGCTTCAACCCCAATTTTAGGGTCATCTACAGCTAATTGGGAGGTGGCAAAATAAATGACTCAGATGACTGTTGTAGCTCTATTTTAACCATACCCACACTGTCAGTTACACCTCTCTTTGAGGCATAATACAGCTCCATAAATGCAGGCATTAGGTGTTATTTGCAAGGGCATCCATGATTAATAGAAGAAGTTAAGTTTAAAATCTCTACATACTTATTCATAGCATTAAGTTTAAATTCCAATGGATAAATCTTCCATGAGTTGTGCTTCTTGTCATCAATCAAAACATCACCAAGAATTCCTGTCAGGGAATAAGGTTCAATGATAATAACATAAATATAGACACATCATGGCTATACCTTCAAATATCTGTGTCTCCACTAAAAAAATTCAATTTTTTATTCTTCATTTTTTTAATTCTCTTTTGCATGCATCAGCATCCTTTAACTTACCTAAAGCTTATAGGTTACAGCTACTACTAAATTTAGTAATTTCTCTAGGGGTAGACTCAGTGGCCACCTTGTTTAATGTTTTTTGGGGGAAGTGGGAGTTTTTACCTAACCAAGAATACTCACAAAATAATACTAATCTTGATGCTAAATTATGTTGTTGCTAAAAATACAGTATCCTTTAGGTATTGTGAGTGAGTAAAATTCAAAAGGATGCAGACATGAGCATAAAAGTCAGATGAAAAAAAATTAACTTTTTAGTGGATAAACTGAAGGCAAAGTCACCTTCCTAGCAAACAACCATGTCCATGACATCAGCACTAGTAGTAAAGCACAGAAACAAAGGTTGGGGAAACCCATACACCTGGAAGTCTCTTGGTAGAGAGCCTCGTTGGATTATCTGAGTAAGCTTTCATGGTCTAACTTGCCTAAGTCTAGCCAAGTCAGTAATAATTACTGACTTGGCTAGACTTAGGAAAGTTAGACCATGAAAGAGAGAGAGAGAGAGAGTCTCATAATTCAATATTAATAGTATAGTACCTTTCCTTTGGGTGTTCATATCCTTTTTAAAATTCACTCTGCCCATGTTCTCCACCAAAATTTCCAGTAATTTATCGTTTTTATCCAGCTGTAATTTAAGATCACCATGATTATTATTGTCAGTTTGTATACTTATTGGATTCATGTTGATTGTATACTGTATGAGTATGAAGGGGATTCCCTGGATTTGGATGATTTCCTGATTGGGGGATTCCCTGACTATTTAGACTTAAGAAAAATAAAGGCATTAATAAAGGGGGATTCCATGACTATTTAGACTTAAGAAAAATAAGGCCATTAATAAAGGGGGATTCCCTGACTATTTAGACTTTAGAAAAATAAGGGCATTCATAAATGAAAAAGACAAGTCTAGACCAACCTGCTCTGTAGGCAGGGATATCATCACGCCCCTTGTTTTTGTGACATCCAAGTATTGGTACTTATAATCCATCACTTCTGGAACATCTTGTTCTTGGGAATTCAAGAAAACCTGAGAGCACATACAAAAGAGAGCAAAGTCAGAAGTGATGATCACCACTGATTTGTCTCTAGCACCAAAAATGTTTTGATTTCTAACTACCACCTACCTGTGCTCTATCCCTGAAGCTTGTAATTTTAAGCTTTTTAGCATTGTGAGGGACCTTGGTTTGATACATGATGTAACCAAAGCTTTGTCCACCTTGGTTATTGATGGGCAAACCTTCCATATTTACTGGGACATCACTGTTAACAGATGGCTGAAAGATACATAATATATTCTACTTTAACATGGTGGTCCAAGACCAAAAGAATCATTGTAATTAAGCCTAGAATATATATACAGTTTTATAGGGGATTCCCTGGGTACATGTAGATGGAGGTTCCCAACTGCTCAGATCCTTTTTAATTTCATTACAAATTTTACAAAAGAAATATATTGTATAGAATATAAAGAGACCCCCTGACAGCGTGTGATTTACTGACTGTATTAACTTCATTAAAGAACAAGGTTAGTGATCACAAGGTACAGGTTGTATGGTATAAAGGGGGATTCCCTAGAAATTCCAATAAAATGCTTTTCTGTCAACAACAAGAACTTCAAGAAAAAGGCTCATCATTTTATTCTTTCTCCAAAATTTATACTTACAGAATTTTTAAGTAAGGTTCCAATATCCATGTAGTGTTGCATTTCAACTGGATCTAAAAGACACATGAATTATGTAAACATGCAGACATGATTTCATCTTTCAAAGGCCGGACCAAGTTTCTCAAAATTCATGAGTCTAATGATCAGACAGACAGACACACAGACAAGAAGACAAAAAGATGGATCATTTCAACAAGCAGACAGGAATTCAGGTATGCAGACAGACAGACAATATTGGGCAAAGAGAGGACAGACACATATTTAAACAACAAAATGCATACCATAAGCAACCTTTCTGGTATCAGGTGGAATATTCTTTGGCATGCTTTTTGGGACTTAAAAGGAATTAAAGTTTAATGTCAGTCTCTTAAAAATATGGTGCTAAAACAATTTTAAAAAACTCATTAATATTTTAATTTAAAAACTCATTAATAATTCATGCATAAAAAATCCAATAACTTGGACCATACTGATCATATGCATAAGGCAGATAAAGTCCTTTTAAATAGTATTTAAGACGTCTTTATAACACACGTCTGTATAAAGAACACTAAAAAAAATGAGACTTAGAATCTCATAATAGACAGTCTCACAATCAATCACTGATTGAGACTCTTCCAATTCAAAAATGCAAGACCTGTTTCAAATGTGCGATGTATGCAGGTGTGTCATGCGCATGATCAGAATGTCATAAGCAGTTCTAAAGCCCCCCCCACTTTCTGTGCTACCTTAAGTCAAATATTTTTTTGACTGAGTAGTCTAAATTCTATTTCCAAATGCTAGCCCCCCCTTTCAAGGTGTTCTGCAGTCCCTGATCTGATACTAGCTACTAGCAAGATACTTGTCTAGATAAATATGCTATGTTATTCACTTACAAGAACTTGGTGGGGCATGAAGCAGTATTACTTTTCTAAGAGCTTCATACTTAGCAGTGATATCACCTGCCTCTGATAGTGGAGCATCATAGTCTAAGAGATAAAAAAATGTATTAAGGCAAGTTTGAGCCACTGGTTGAAAATGCTTTCATTGTCAGCTCTCAGCTGTTGCATCCAGTGGCAACTTTTCAATTAATTTTGTCATTTTCCCCACCTGGAGGGCAAAATAGACAAATAAAAGTGTGACTCCAACAACTCAGGAGGCTGAATGTGCACAAAGATCTGCAAAGCACTCTGGGTGTTGTAGTCCAGCAAAAATCATACAATGATTTCAAAGGATATATTAGCATTTTCTAACATTTTAAATTGATCTTGCTAAAATGTTCCGTAAAGAAAACACAAATTGGATTTTGAGAGTTATTTTAGCAAGCATAAAATAGTGCAAGGACTTCATTTTCCTGTCATTCTTTGCTCTAGAAGATTGTGGTCATGCACATTGCCCATTCAGTGGCACTTACTACTTGAATCAAAAGTCATAAAAACACTGTCTCATAGTTTGTGGAAATTTAGTGAGAAGTTAGTACAGTCACACCCATATATAATTAATGGTCCTGTATAAAGCAATCACCCTTTATTAAGCAGTCACATAATACTAACTTTCAAAGATCACTACATATATGCATTCTACCAGTGCTAAGGGGTCAGTAGGCAGCTTCCTAAAGGTGACCATTTAATACAGGTTCAATCAAAAAGTGTGTTTTTAATCATTATTAGAGCAGATTCGTATAAAAGTACAACAAACTGCACCCTGCTGTGGTAGTGTCAAAGCCATGATGTCTATCAAAACACTTGAAATCAATGCCGTAACTGTGCCATGACTATGTGGTGCCTTTTTCACAGTCATATGAAAATCTACTCTATCCTCACCATATGATGTAATGGTTGGTTTGTAGACATCACTACTGTCACCAATATTAGCACCATTCATAAAACCAAAGTTAGGTACCACCTATGAACAACAAGAAGACACCATGAAACTATTGTAATCTGAGCTCAGTTGGTAGTTCCTTTTTGCCTGTATGGACCTTTATATACAGTCACTATATGCCTCTATTTATCTTTGCCTCCTTTTTCTTTTCCTCCTTCCTTCCTCCCTCCCTCCCTTCCTTCCTTGCCCTCTTACTTCCTCTCTTTCCTCTGATTAATTCCTTCCTTCCTTTCTTTTTCTTCTCTCCTTTCTCTCTTTCCTTCTGTTAATTCCTTCCTTCCTTCTTTCCTTCCTTCTTTCCTTTCTTCTTTCCTTCCTTTATTTCTTATAGATCTCTCTTTCATGTGAGCACTAATAATGAGCAGGGACATTACCCTGAGTCAAAGGTTCCAATAAATCCTAGACTCAGGGCAAACTGACTGGATGTGAACAGCATACAGCATTAGGCAGCTTTCAACATCTTAATTGACAAATTGGTTTTAACAAAGTGCACAGTCATATAATGCTCATTATCTCGGGCTGTCAACTTGATTCTTATGTACCCACCACACAGTCATTGCCTGATACCATCCTGCTCAAAACCTTATTAAAACCCCTGCTAAGTCTGTGTCTTGTTTATACGTTTAGTAATGCAGCTAATGATCCCAAAACAAGCTGTCATAACTTACCATGAAACATATAAAAGTTGATAGATGCTCCAAAATCAAGGATATTGGTAACCCTTTGTACTGTTTTACCAACACTTAAGATATGATGGTCCTCACTCCAGTGATCAAACCATCCTGACCAAAACTCTGTGACCATTAGTGGTTTGTTAGGCTGAAATACAAAATAGGAAACAATAAAAGTCTAAGTCTAGTGATTTTCTTTCGCATATTATTACCTGAGGGACATCGTCATAGAGTTCACAGTCATATACTCTAGGTTCAACATTCACTAGCTACACACAATGGAATTAATACACCTTTCCTGAAATTCAGTGTTTCAGTGCATGCAGACCATGGTTTCAAGTCAAGGTTGGACTTGATAAATACTAACAATAAAATGTATTGAGTACAAGTTCAACCTTGTTTTGAGGCATAATTCAAGAAAGCATGCAATATCCATAAAAGTCTGCTATGAAATTTGTGTCTGGTTAGGAATGACTTATCCTATAATTATACACATAACCTATCACAGTCTTCATTCCTTGTATGTGGCAAGTGAAGCATATTTTAGAAGTAGGCTGCTGAATAGGGTTCCTTATATGCTGGGCCATGCACATACGTGTAATGGGAACTAAAATCCCTACTCTTCGGAAGGGTCTAATCATTTGCAGATGCAACAACAGAAGCAGCACCTTCTCAGTTATATTTAAAGAGCTTATTAATAAGTGTTGATCCAGGCAGGTCTAATTGCCATGGCATGAATCCCAACCCCCTGCTCAGAGGGAGACAAGGAGAGAAAGAAAATCAAATGTTTAGAATACCTGAACTTGCTTTAAACCTTTAAGATAGTTAGTCTCATTGTGTTGGAAGTTAACTGTCATCATCACTATGAATTTCAAAAGAAACACATTACGTCTCCACACACAGTCAAAAGAACCTTGGGGGAGGTACTCAACAACAGTTTATACAGAGATGTGCTACCCTAAGGTCCAAACTCTTACTACTTTCACATCATAAAAACATATCTTTTATATCAAATTGAGAGTGTTGTTGTACGTGGGTGTCATTATTCAATGTTCAAGCAGTTACTTCCACGTAAATGTATTTTATTCTCCAAGCTTTCGGGCCCCTGGCCCATTCTTTCTTTTTTTGGAGAATAAAATACATTTACGTGGAAGTAACCGCTTGAACATTGAATATCTTTTATATGTCTAGTCTTTCAATGAGCGGATAACTTTATCCAACCTTTGTACAACCGTGTCCAGATAAGAGTTATCCACTGTATAGATTTTGTATAGATTTTATCCACTGGATAAGGATTTATCTGCTGGATAGCAATATTCACCCTTCATACAACTGGGCCCAGAAAGACAAAAGGTGCTGATGTCCTTTTTGGAAAAGTCTGCTTGATAGCTCAAACGTGGGGAGTGTCCCCACAAGGGCAGATTATGGGAAGAGTATGGGTGATGTGCACCTCCCTCTTCACATGATTTTTCAAAACTTTTCCAAAATATCCTCTGGATTGGTTTCTGATTTCTTTAACACAGCACCCCTCCTGAAGGATAATCCTGCACACCCCTCTCCCCCCCCCCACTCTCCCCCCAGCATTGATCTCTTTTGGAAGGAGATAATAAAATCATAGTTTACCATCATTAAGGTGGAAGCTTCTTTCTCTATTTATATCCCACATTCCATCAGAGGTAAACAGCATCTCAGTAACTCCTCTACTTAACATTTCCTAGATATAATATAATGCTTGTCAGACACTTTTTGTAACTCTGTTAGAAAAGTCTCAACTCGTTGAAGGGTATATCTAATAGTGCAGATTTCGTATGAGTGTGAAAAGGACCGCACCGTGCCATAACCATGTCAGTGCCGTGTTTCCTATCAAAACATTCGAAAAATTATGCTGTAACCTCGCTGCGACCATGCCGCGGCCTTTTTGCACTCATACAAAATCTGCACTAGGGCAATAGGCACCGTGCCAGATAACAGTCCTGTGTGTAATTATATATGCAAATGGTGGAAATTGATAATATTGAATTAATAATATCGACAGACTTTTCTGCAAAAGATTTTGCCAGATTAGGCAACTTGCATTGGTTTTGGCAAGACTTCATAACTGTGACAAAATTATTTGGCCTAACATACTGAAAATAATATTAATATAACAAATAACTCCCCTCCCCTCTCCAGATTATTGTCATAATATCTTGTTGTACTTACGTTCTTCAAACGAGTCATATAACCTACATCATTACCAAAACCAAGATACTCATTCTCCACTTGCCATGCTATAATTGGGCCTCCTCTAGAATACTAAAGCAAAAGAATTTGAGAGCTCTCTCAGTATAAATTCTTTGGATGGGTTTGGGTTCCCTGTGTCTTAAGAACAGGACTTTTTGGGTTCCCTGTGTCCCAACTGCAACAATGTGGAAAATAATAATTATTAAATATTATTACCTGTAGAGGGACAAGCCTTGGAATGAGCTCCTTGAAATAATTGCTTGATGCATGAATAAATGGTTCATATAATGTTCTTAAATCCATCTTGGGATCTCTTAATAGCCAACTAAAATGTAAAATTATATTATTTTGTAACATGTATACAAGCATCATTAAGATAAGTCTTATCTTACACCTGACTTAGATTATAAGACACTTGTAAATCTCTCTGTATTAAGAGGCACTTTCATTCTAAGATGCAAATTATAGAGGAACAGACAGTGATCATGACCTAAAATGTTCTTATTCATTCATGTCTTATGGCAAGTGTAATTTAATACTGTTTATACCAGCAGTTTACATCTTATTCAAGTTACGTCCTGAGTATTTTTGCTCATATAATGGCTCTATAAAAATAGCATAAATTTATAATTGTGAATACTGTCTAAAACATATAATAAATCATAGTTATTTTTATGTTATATTGCTTAATCAATCTCAAGCATACCTTGGCAGTCCTCCAAGATCCCATTCTGAACAAATGTAGGGACCAGGTCTTATAATGACATATAAACCAAGATTTTGAGCAGTTTGTACAAATTTCCTAATTAAAATTAATGCAAACAATACACTGAGAATATTAATTCCAAACAGACTACCACTGGAATTATTACTGCATGGCTTGGCCAGCTTCCTAAGACTATACTTCACTTGCAATACAAAGGAATCAAGATGCATAAAGTGGACAATCATTCATAAGAAGACAAGAGTTTTATCAGCTTTATGCATGTAGCCTCATTCTCATTCATCTGTTTGCAGTAGGTGAAGCTTGCATATCTTGGAACTAGACTATTGCATTAATGCAGCAGCAGCAGCAGTAGCAGTCGTGGTTGTTGGATTGCTGTTCATCCACAATACACCAAATGCAAATATGGCAGCAAATTTGAATAACTATTGTTTTATACTGACTAGCCTCTCATTCACGTGAAAATGCTTTTGTGTTTCCATGTGAACATGAGGCTAGTCAGTCCAGAACTATCTTTATTCATTTGCTGCCATATTTGCATTTGGTGTATGGTTGTCCTTAATTGCTTTTAACACAGTAAAAGGCTGGAGGTGAATTGCAAAATGTTAAGTACAAATAAGATTTTTACAAGTTGAGTATTTGTTGAGTGAGTGTATTGGAAACTGCCTTTGAAAGGGTTATCCATTTTCTTTCAAATATATATGCAAGGGGCACCTTTTCTCTTAACCTGTTATATAAAAGAGTGAAAGGGTTTCAGTAGAGTGATTTAGCAAATGCATGGACCCAATATGAAAGCAGGATGTTAGATGACAAATTTATTACTGACATTTATTTGTTCATTGCATGACTATTGTGACAATGTCGGGATGCCATGTTCAGGACACCATTAGCTTGTTTCCCCATCCTCTTCTTGACGTCGGCAATGTGTGGTCATTTTGCATGGAATTCATCAGCCTATATGGCATCCTCTTAAACACTGCATTGTTTGCTAAATCCCTCTAATGTGGTCAAAGGGACTATCAGATGGCAAGTGCATTTAACATTTTTATGTAGAAAGGCCTCTGATTTTCAAAATCAAATTTAAACTTAAATTAAGCCTCTGATTTTCAAAATCAAATTTAAACTTCAATTAATGAAGAATAAATACTACTGCAAATAAAATATGTTGTATTTCTACTAAAATGCATTGGATTGCCTATGGCAGATGTTTCTTCCTGTTCAATAGACAATTCAAATAGCTTTTGTTACCAAATCATAAAGAAATATCTAATAACAAACATCAAGCACTACTGCATGACATCATCACAGGAAACCCAATTATTTCAGGTAGAAAATGTGATATTTTTATTCATTGGCTTAACTGTTTATCCCATTAAATTTAAGTTCCATTCACAAACTCAGCGCCCTTATCTACATAAAATAAGTCAAGATGTGCATGTCATTATTTTGATAGTCCCTAACTACCTTCCCTGGGGGTTTATATAATGTCTAAAAGCAGGGTTTAAAACAGTTTAATTGCATGACAATGAAATGGTAGCCTGTGTTAACAGCCATAGCCTGTGAACAGTGGACCCCTCCCCTTCCCTCCCCCTTCCCTCCCCTCCCCTCCCCTCCTCCCCCTCCCCAATCCCCCTGAGCCTGTTCACAGGCTAGTACAGCCATTTTCCACCTGTCCCCCCCTACAGGTAAAAATCGGCTGTACACAGGCTATGAAATGGTAATTCCCACTGTGAATTGTGAATGTGCTTTAATATTATGTGAATGGCCATTTTCACATTAGAAGACAAAAAAATTGTCCAGACAGACAAATAGTCTGATAATTGTTCATTTAGGTGAAACTTTGGTCAAGTCTTTCATCTGGATGAACAAATCATCTTCAAAAAATCGTCTCCCTAGATGGTCAAACAGACAGATAAATTCAGACAATTTGTTGGTCTGAATCTTTGTTCGTCCTGTTTTCACATCAGACGATTTGTGTGTCTGAGAATATTTGTTCATCTTATAGTGCGAAAATGGCCATTGCACATGCCACAGTCACGTGAAGGCTGCATGCTTAATATGTACTCTTTGTAATTCTTTAAGTCCTGTAACTAATTTGCATTTGACAACAAGATATTAATATTTAATGCCATGTTGTTGAAAGCTAGTAACTGGTTATAACCTTATGTGCAGGTGTAACATTCTTATACTATAAGCACTTTTCTAATAAGAACAGGTCTCTTTTATGTACTACAGCCGGTTTGAAATTCACAGCTGTCTCTAAATGGTGTGAATTTCATGTTTGACCGACCATAGTTAACTATGATCTTACCAAGTTCATGGTCAAATCGTCCAATAAAATTCATTGAATCATTAATACATAATTCAGGAAGCAACTTACACTATGTCCAGTTGTCCTTCAAAAATAAAATTGCCTTTAATTTCTTCATGTAAATTCCAGGGTACGTATCTACAATTAGTAAAGAGAGACAAAAGTGTTTTAAGTTTACAAAAGAAGCTTAAAATCTCGAGAATGTTGTAAAGCTTTTTATACCAACTAAACACATGACATCGACTGTAACTCAAGTGATACTATTTCAATGAACAACTACTTCTCTAGAACGTCCAAAACAACATTTCTATACAGAAATACTTGGCTCTTACTCACGTTTCTACAGTATTTAGACCCATAGCTTTAAGCTTCAGTAACCTATCGTGCCAATACTCAGGTACGATTCTAAAGTAATGCATGGCCCCACTGAGAATTCTGAACGGTTTTCCATTCAAGTAAAAGTTGTCCCCTTCGGCGTACAAACCATTCCTTTTCCTTACTCTCGAAGTCATGTTACTACTTTGTCCATAGCACATCCAAAGCACAAACACAGTTGATATAAGCACTAGAATTACAATAGTTTTGCGGTGAAGCTGCACAGCTTTTCCCATCATTTGGATTGTTAGCTCCGTCGTGATGACTCGATCTTGCAGTTTCTACGTACGAGCTCAAGACCTCCAGAATATTGACAAAAATGGAAGAGTGTCGAAGAGCCACTCAACTTGTAAGCCACGCAATAAATATTATCCTTATTGAATGGAATAATAAGGGATAGTATAGATATAATTCAAATTGTCAGGTACGACCATCACGGGATTATGCTGAACGGGTTTCCTGTGATGGCATTAGTCAGAGAGGGAACTGTACTTCCACAGGAAACCCAGAGGAACCCAAGGGACCCAGGTCACCCAAGAGAAGAGAGGAAAGTACACTTCAGCAAACATCGTTTGTTTGTTGTTTGTTTGCTGTTGTTTTTTAATAAATATCTTCCATGTAGATTCCCTTCACTATAGTAAATAGTCTCTATTATCTGCGGTCGTTCTGAGCACCGCGCGACTCGGAAGCGCAGATTATACACCCTGAGTTTCGCAGTGCGCATGGCGCTTGAGCACGCGCGCAAATCAACATATATGACAGGGATAAAAACGCAATAAAAATTCGTGGTTTTGTTTCAAAATTGATATTTTTTTCCAAAGTCCTCTTCGTTGTCAGCGAATTTTGGCTCGCTCTATTTTTTACTGGCTGTCTCTAGTTTCCGTGGTTTTAAAATCTTTAAGCTAAAATTGGGCATTAACACTACAAAATCGCAGCATACTGCAATTGACAGTCTTGTAAACACTACGGCTACAAAATATAAATCCTTAAAAGTACTTGTAACTTTACACTTTCAATACTTCGCCTTCGTCTGATCATGTTTTAGAATTATTCCTGAAAGATGAAATATGGCTTCCAAAACTGACGATCATAAAACTTTTTGCCATGTAACGCCGTTGCGTATAGCAACGCCAGTACAAACGCAAGAGCAAAAGAACGGAAAGTTTCTTATAACTTGCGTTGGCCTGCGCCTGCGTGGTCTTGCGTTGCTAGTGACAACCAGGCTTCAAAACGCAATTCATTTACAGGCCATTGTTGGCAAAGCGGTCACTGTGCGGTCGCACAGAAGTGCCAATCAGCCAATCAGTGTCGTTCTAAAAAATAGTTACGTATACAATTCCACCATCGAAGTGCGCCTCGGCAGAGAGAGATCTAGATTCCCAAAAACGGTACTTCTGACTCTGCTATTAATTTTCCCCTATAACGCGATTGTGGTTTGGCTGAGAACCGAGTATGACGTCATAAAATTGGCTATTGTTTAATAAATTGATTTATTCATTTATTTGCTCAATTCAATTATAAGGATATTTTGAAATAAAGTAAAGCAAAGACTAAAAGAAAAAGGTGAATGATATCTACGTATTTCAGTTTAAACAGATCGAACATAAAAGTTCCTAGTTAAAAAATACACTGCCTATAGCTAAGAAATAGAACATAAACGATAAAATAAAATAAAAAACATATAAAATTATATGAATATGCATATATCTAAATTAAATAATTCTAAATTGTTTTACACTAATCTAATAATTTATACATATTCATTCACCGTGATAATATTAATGAAAAACTATAAAACTATATCCTTATTCAAATTTGGCTTATCATGCAATATAAAATTTCTTAACCTTTTCACTAAAATCAGTTCTAATCGTTACAGGCAGCTATAGGTCTACAATACGATTAAATAAGATAATACGATTTTAGGGTTTTGTTACTGAATATTATTCCATTTCAAAATGGCCTATCGATCCATATTCCCGACACTTGATTACACAACTTTGCACTTAATTTTACCTATATGTTACGAGAATCTATCTGCAATGTCTATAAACTATAATGCTTCACATAGATTTGTAGCCTGCCTACAGGCTGGCTCCAGGGGAAGGGAGAAGGGGAGGGAAAGGGGAAAGGGGAAGGGGTACTGGGGAGGGGGGAAGAACTCTCCTTTCCTCTCCCTTCTCCCTAGTCCCCCTCTCCTTTTCCATTCCTTCTCCTTCCCCTTTCCCCCTCAATCCCCTGGAGAGCCTGTAGGCAGGCTACATAGATTTGATGTTCGTAGCATCGAATAGTCCATATGTAAAATAAGCATTTGTAGTGCAGCTTTTCAATGTTTGTCAATAGACGTTTGTTGCATGTTGTGCAAGCAGAGTTGTGGAGAACATTTAACGTTCTACAATCTCATACTTCTGATTGTGTTCTTCGCATAGCCATAGCCATTCGTTGTACTTATCAACATACGTACAAACCAAAGGACCAAAGTCACGTCCTGTTGCTTTAATCTCAAGGAATCGAGACAGTTCACTGCGTTGAAGGCCGCGCGATGATTTCAGATCCTTCAGATCGTCGCTTGATGAGCCAACAGATGCCTTCAGATGAGGGTACTTGTCAAGATAATCGTCTAGAAGAGCCTCGAGTTTCTGACGGGCGCTTTCAGCTGCACTTGCTGCTGCTACACCAGCTTTACAATGAGGCTCAATAGCAGAAGCTATTTTGAAAGGTGCACCAAGAGCTGAGATGACACGCAAAACTTTACACACTCGACTGCCATATTTCTCGAATAAATCCTTAGGTTTGCCAACACGGAATCCAGGAGAGGCTAGAAAGTGCCATTCTCCAGGACATTCACAAAGGAGGTGGACGGCATATCCATCTTTCAAGTACGAGTAAACAAAACGATCCAACAAAGAAAGACTCTCCAAGTTAATGGGCAAAACAGCAAAGAGTTTGGGACAGACCTGGTCTTCCAGGGTTTCGCCCACAATTCGTCCAGTTTGACCAACTAGTAACGGTACCACAAAAGAAGAACTCAGTTTTCCAGCCAAAATCTCATTCAAACTGCCAACCTCGTGTCCCTTGGGACAAAGTCTGACATCATAATCATCAAGTTTAAAGCTGGATGGATTGGTGACTTTCTTCAGCTCACATTCTGGACATAAAATGCGTTCTTTGTAAGTGATGCCTGGATAACGACGAGATTTCACATCTGTGACAATGGATCTAATACCTGGTAACATACTACAAGGTCTTGGTCCCCGTATGGTCACCTTCAAAGAGTTATTGTAGGGCATCATCTCTAGATGGATTCTATGGAGGGATGACGGTTCTTTTAGACCATCTGCGTCGCTCTCACTAGCATCACTCGTCTTCGGATATTCTTCGTAGTGATTATGAAATGGGCACACACACTGTTCCTGAGTGATGTACACCACGTTGAAGCGGTAGTAGAGAGGTTGCACGTTGCAAGGAAAGGACGACCGCTTGTTGTTGATGGCCACAATCAAATCTGCAAAGAATGAGGCAGGTACAAAGCTAAACAAGAACAAAAGACTCGTTTGGTTTTCATTCTGCTTTGGCAGTGGTGGCCACATTTCTCGATCTGGCCATCCCACAGGAAGTTTGCAGGGGAATAATTCTTCCATCTCCGAAATGGCAAAGCACAGACCCACACTTCTAAACAGACAAATGAGTTTGGAACGGTTGTCCTCAGCCAAATGAGACCAAACTTCAGGTAGTTCTGAATGGCGTATTACCCCTTCGCAAATGGCGTCCACACTTGAACGATAAGAGATGAGTGTCCGAAGCTGGTCGGAGAGCCACTGAGGATCCAAAATGACGATGTCTTTCATTTCAGGTATGTCTTCATACCAGAGGAAATCGCCTTGAGAGTGAAAGAATCGCAGCATAGGTACAAATGATTGTTGATTGATTAATCCTACTTGATATGTAAGATCACGAACACGAGACAATGTGAACAGAGGTTTTTTCTTCAATTCTTCATCTTTTGAAAGCATTTTGGAAATAGTCTCGCGGAGCAACAACCACCTTTGAGGTATTTGTTCAGTTGATGCGTACTTCTTGAGGCCATCAACGGCTGAACTTACTTTGAGTTTCAGCTTCTGTATGTTCTTGTTGGTGATGCCACTTACTTCATAGTAACCTAAAATATGTGGAATGATGCTGGAGTCAGAATCAATTGCAGCTGGGTTGTCACGGGTAAATGAAAGTCCATCAATACTAGTTGAACCATCATGGGCACGAACCTTGTCTGGATTACAAAGCAAACATTCTTCATAAAAAGAAGAACGATGTTGTGCAAGGTACTTTTCCAGTATTTCGCCCAGTAAGGTACGAATTTTAAGACACACCTCTTGGTTTAGCATCGGATAATCGATGTGGGTACCAACAACGATGGCACAGGAATGCGGGTCTTGGCAGGCAATTGTCTGAAGCCAAAGTTCAAGTCTGCAGAACTGTTCGTTGGAACGTGCGTCTTTGGAAACTACAAATTGACTTAAATTGAATACAGCCAAATGAAGGCAGTCAGGAGAGAAAAACAGCGAATGTGTATTCAGATATTCAACATCTCCAGCAAGGTCATAAACTTTGCAGTCCGTCCTTTGCAGCTGTAGAACTGAGATCTCCACGCCGTCCGTCTTGTCTGGTGGAGAAGTGTTCGAAAACCACTGTGACAAGGGGCTTCTCTTTAAACTTTTTACAAGCGTACTTTTACCAACGCCTTCTTGTCCTGAGATCATCAGTTTAGCCTCTCGGTTATCTACCGGCTCTTCCTGAAGTGCTTTCAGGTACTGGATGATGTCTTGGGTCGATTTATTGAAGACTTGCCGTGGTGGAAAGATCATCTTGTCTTGATCACAATGGAGGACACAAAGTTGTTCAAGTCCACCGAGGGTTATTGGAAGTTTCGTAAAGCCATTGCGAGTAATATCTAAAACTTGCAAGTTGCTGAGCCTCCCTACTGCAGGAGGGACTTCTGCTGTTTCTGTGTCACACTGCCTCAGGACAAGATGTGTCAATGACTGGACAATATTTGAAGGAAAGCTAAGACTGTTAAAATCAACTTAAGTCTCGACAATGACAAGATTTTGTAATCCTTTCAAGGCAGAAATACATTTGAGCGACAGTGATCCGCAACAACAAATAATCATCAGACTTCGAACAGTGATTGCTGCACAGGAGAGAATCAATTCTTCAACAGCAGAGCAATGTTGTTGTACAAAACGCAGTGAAGTAGGACCTGTCATACACACCAAATCATCTTCTGTTACAGCTTGAATATCATGGTACGTTTGATGTTTCAATTCATCAATACACCATATTGTAACATTGTTGCCATATAAACTGCTATAATGACTTTCTCTTTCATAAATCATCGCAAAAACTAAAATGAATGTACTTAATTCCAGATTTCTACAGAAAAAAAGATCTTCCAAAGAAACTTCAGATTTGGATGCAATATCAAACAACTTATTGTCAATAAACTCCAGTTGGTTTGTCATTGATCGTGTGGCAGGTCTAGCGCGAGCCAAAAGTACATGTATTACATTTAACCATTCATCGTTCATCTGAAACTTATTAAGAATCAAACGTCTTAAACTAATATTGGCTATTCCAAACGTATGCAGTTGATATAATCTATAAATCAAATGCTTTCCCCTATTTAATACTGTACGGATTGCTTCCTCTAATACTTTACGAACACCTTGACCTGACTTCGCAGAACATTCGATGTACTTGTCGACCCTAAAAACACGAGCAAGACATTGTCCAAATTCTTCTGGAAAGAGATCAGATTGTGGTAAGCGGTGGTCTTGTCTAAGATCACTCTTCATTCCAACAAGTACTATCGGCTTCGGTGTGAAATTTGCACAAAAAGCGGGAATTAATTTGCTTATTTCTTCTAGAGTTCTGGGTTTGTCAATGGCAAAAGCCAGAACAATAACGTTAGGGATGATATCAATTTCGTTTGATTCAATGAAATTTGCAATCATTTTTACCCCATGAAGCACAAAAGAATGTTTTATATTTCTATGTATTTGAAGTATTTTCCTCTTGTCCTCTACCTGGTACACAGGGTACTTGTCCTCCGCATCAAGATTATCACCTATCCAATTGAGAATTAAAGAGGTCTTTCCAACACCAGTGGCACCATACACCTGAATATTCATAGTTTTTACGGGAGCTCCCCTACCAACTGAACAGCAGATGACATACCTCAGCCTGCAAAAAGCATCTGTAAAATATACAAGACTGAATCATTCATGTGACAGTACAGCTTTATCTTGTATTTTCCCGCAATTCAGTTTCATTTCTGCCATGGGATTTAATAAAGTTATTATTATTACAGCGTATGAAATTATTGTGATCATTCACATGCGCGCAAAGGTTTCTGAGTTTATTAACCATTCTTGCGCAGGCAAGCGAGGACAAAAATAGGCGCTTGTTAAGCGCATGTGGCTACAGCCTTATCTGCTTATGGGATAGAAATAAAAGCGTCAGTAAGTTAATGAGATACAGTGTTGAAATACTGGCTATTTACTGTAATTTCTTACATCAGACTACTGAGCGCTTAGATGACTAGTAAGGTTGCTTTTTGTATATAAATCTTTATATATTGTTTCTTTGCTGTAACTCCAGAAACATGAAAGTGTAGCTGTCAAACAAATGCCAAAAATAATTTTTTTCGTAGAAGATAATGTAACAAAATGTAATTAAATATTCACAGCCACTAAACAACTTACTACGCGCCCGACATAAAAGTGTTCGAAACACAATAGGTTGAGTCACTTCTAATTTAGTAAACAAACAGACGATTGGAATATAAAGCAGGTAGAGTGCAAATACTATATCCGTGAAATAGATAGGATTAATTAGGTGATAGTTAGTGCTTAATTAGACAAGACATAGGAATTCAGTCAGGCATAACAGTTGCACGGGCTTTTGCTAGATCAACGACTCAGTACGCAAATTAACGTGTTTTCTAACATGTTTATTATTTTTGAGCTGAACTTGTCAAAAAAAAGCGAACATGTCGAATTATGACTTGAAAAATCATGCACAATAAAATATTGTTTCAGTTTTTGTGAGTATTTTTATGTGTCTTGTGTGCACGTACACTTTCCTATACTCGTCACGGCTAGCCTAATTAAACTTAGGCAACACATAGAGTGCAAATAATAGAGTGATTTTCATTGGACTGTGAAATACTAACTAGCTATTAGTGTATAGCAGTCAAAATTCAACAAAAGGAAACAATGGAATTGGGATCTACTAGTGTGTATTAGCTTAGTAACTATTTCACAGTCCGATGAAAATCACTCTAGAGCGATAACACTAAAACCGTGAAACAAGTACTAACTAAAAAGTACAAATAGTACTAATGAAACAATAGAAAACAAAGGGTTTTGCTAGCTATTTGTCTCTATTTAGTTGCTAAGTTATTTCACGGTTTTAGTGTTATCGCTCTATACCCGTGAAATAGATAGCTAACTAACTATAGTGATTTTCATTTGACCGTGAAAGATTTGTCAAACTAAGGCCCAGGGCAAACGTCGAATCTTAGTCGAATTTAATTCGTCGAACCTATTTATTTTGAAATAGGCGCATGAATGGTGCGACGTTTGCTGCAATTAAATTTGACTCAAATTAATTGATTCGACTCTAGCATGGGTTCGACTTGCCAAGTCGGATAATGCGACAGCGGTTCGGCACAGGTGCGACGTTTGCTACCACGCTGGAATGAAGTCGACTCTTTGTCGCACCTATTTTAAATGTATTCGACGCGACTTAGATTCGACGTTTGCCCTAGGCCTAATAGTTGGCAGTAGACTCTAAAGCCATTGTTTTCTTTTGTTTCTTATCAACTACTACAAACTAAATGGTCATTTTTCTGAGACATACTAGCAGTCGAGTCAGGATTTCGAGTTGGATTTTCGAGTTGGATTTTCGAGTTGGATTTTCGAGTTGGATTTCCGTGTAGGATTTTATTATTTTATTATTACTATTTGAGTGATTATTACAACACTTTTTTTTTACTTTAACCAATCGTAATGTACCATATTCATTCGGCTGCTCTTCACTGGAGCGCATGTTGCTTTTCCGAAAATGCGCTTTGAAAGAGCAATTTTTGTGGGTAAATAGGTTGCAAACAAATATTCTATTTCATTATTACTTAACAACAAAACCGCGTGTGAAAAATAAGTTAATTTGTTTGTTGTAAAATTTAGTGAACGATTTTCGTCGTTTTTCATTCCGTCGTCCGCGGTCCTCCAGTCTTGGGGTACTAATCCATGAACGGGCATATACAATATGTTGTTTGTTTGCTTTTTTATTTTATTTTTTTATTTTGATTTACTTTTATTTTTCAAATCCATTTCGGCTTGGATTTAATCCTACGCTACAACGCCAACGTATTTGGTTAGGACGTCAACATTTTGAGCTTTTATTAGTGCGATTAAAATTGGCAAGCACGTAATAATCAGACAATTATTTTAAAATTTATTTTAAAATCTTGCTACTAGATAGCCGTAGGTCGCACTGTACGTCAAGTCTCAATCTCCAACTGTGTTACTTCATTACATCAATAACACATCAGTAACAGGAGTCACAGATAGTGGTCCGATGTCACGCAATACCGTGCCGTTGATAATAGTATCATGGTACTTTTGATTGTTCTATCATTCACGATATAATATTTTACGTTAGCCTACGCGGAGGAATTCTAAACGAGAATCCTACACGAAAATCCAACTCGAGAATCCAACTCGTGAATCCAACTCGTAAATCCAACTCGAAAATCCAACTCGAAATCCTGACTCGAAAAATAGGTATCCTCCATTATTCTTTCACGGTCAAATGAAAATCACTCTAATTCCTAACAAGACGCACACGTGCGTTCACTCGTGCCCTTAGTCCAGTCCCAGACTCTCTTTCTTGCCGCTCCAGGACTCGCGGAGAAAGAGAGTCCAGTATAACTTGCATGCGCATGTCAGCTTAGTGACCACGCGATCACCACATTCATGTGGTGATCGCGTGGTTACAAATCCTAAAGTCATCTAATGATTCAAGATGGCTGAAGAAGAAAGTGTTTTGTATACACGATATCAGTCTCATTTCGGAAAGCCATTTGTTGATTCAGTGAGCTATGCACTTGGAAAAACCAACTATAATCTTTTACCAAAGTTTGAGCAGTTACAGGCCATTTACGGATGGACAGTTGGGAAAGACGTATTTGTGAATTGTTCGATACGCATCACTACCACTGCTACCAAACACTGACATTTGCATATTGCAAGCTCGCAAAATACTAATTAATCAATTGATTGGCTCATTTTGCACATGCGCATGCAAGTTATACTGGACTCTCTTTCTCCGCGAGTCCTGGAGCGGCAAGAAAGAGAGTCTGGGACTGGACTATCGTGCCCTGGGAGCCCCTTTTAGGAGAGGCTTCAATGACCGGCCCCGTTCGTACTCTTCCCCGAGCCGTTTCACGCATTCTTCACTTAACCGTAACATAATAAAGATCTTTTTTGACCTTTTCAAAGAATATCTGATTAGTCAATTTGTCTGTCAGCAGCTATTAGTGTTTGCCTTCAGTTTGTCCTTCTAATTATCATGCATGGGTATTAGATATCTCAGTCCGACATGCAAAAATATACCAGTTTATTCAACTTTTTATTTCACTATATATCTTAATTGTTTGCTGTAAAGACTTCTACAACGACGCTTTTGACACAGTAACAAATCGTGTATTTTTTGTGGTTACTGGCTTTATGCCAGTAACCACAAATAATACACGATTTGTTATTTGTTACAAATAATAGTGTGTTACTGGCTTTATGCCAGTAACACACTATGCTATGGGCTTCATGCGTGCGTGCGTAATTCGAGAATCCCCGAAGTAGACACGAAGTGTCAACCCGAAAGATATGCGAACCTCGAGCGCCCGTCCGAGGGTGTCTAAGTCAATTATTAATAATCGAATATAGGCTTTGTGGTTATATAATATATCTCTTCAGACCAAATTGTTCAGTTTAGTTCATAAATATATCCTTTTCTAAACAAACTTTAATCAGTTAGTTTTATAATCATTGATAACACTATTTTTGATTGTTTGAAAAAGCAATATATTTCAGTGAATAAAATGTACTTGTACATTTCTAAAACTTGTGTTGTCGTAGTCAGTTAGTTTTATAATCATTGCCAACGCTAGCCGTTTGTGATTGTTTGAAAAATTGCTTTAATTTACTCAAGGTGCTAAATATTTTGAACTGTGTGTGTCTGATCCTGGAGAATTATGTTCTGTAGTTCAACATTGAAGGTCAACTAGCAGTGTTTGTCACACAACGCACAGGAGATAGACAAGAAACATTTGATATATCAGACAAAGTGGTGTACTTTCGTGAGTTTTAGGGGAACAGTTCTGCTAATGTGGATATCGATACACCAGCTATTTTCTGCTCGCAGCATTTCACTTTCTATTAGAAACGGCTAGTTTACAATATATTTTGACTCAAGCGACAGCTTGTCTGGCTCTTTGATTTTTCAAAAGGAAATTTGAGAATTTCAAGAATTTCTTATCATTGACTGCACGTTTTAAGGATACCGTACTAAAGGAAAGATTGAAAACATTATGTATTTCAATGTTCTCTGTAATTAAATGGTATGGCTGAAATTTTTTGGCGTACAAACTAAAACTAGACGCACACGTGCGTTCACTCGTGCCCCGGGAGCCCTTCAGTGACCGGCCCCGTGCGTACTCTTCCCCGAGCCGTTTCACGCATTCTTCACTTAACCGTAACATAATAAAGACCTTTTTTGACCTTTTTAGAGAATATCTGATTAGTCAATTTGTCTGTCAGCAGCTTAGTGTTTGCCTTTATCCCAACATGCAAAAATATACCAGTTTATTCAACTTTTTTATTTCACTATATATCTCAATTGTTTGCTGTAAAGACTTCTACAACGACGTTTTTGACACAATAACAAATCGTGTATTTTTTCGGCGTTCATGTTTCAGATGTTTTATCTATTACGTGACCAAACGCATCAGGTCAAATAGCGCCTTGATTCCATGAAAATATATAAATAAATTGTCTGGCCAGAATTGTGTTAAAATTCATTACAAAAACGTCTCAAGATCTCTTGAATGCTTGAATGAAAAATATAATTGACTTGCCTCTATATGCGTTAGTTTAGCAACATGTAGGGTGAGAAATTCGTAGATTTCCAGCTCAAAGGAATTGCTACGAGTCGCGAGAGCTTCAGTTTTCAAGTACTCCATCGGAGTTCGATATTTGGTCAAAGTATTGGAGATCAAGCTCAAAATAACAGCCCATTCTGAAGCTCTTATAAGTGTCTAGGTACATCTCGAGTTAAAAGCTCCATTTTCTATTGTCTCACTGCTGGAAAAGCCTGTCTCTGAAAGCAATTTTTTGGGCTGTCCGCCATTTTGCATTCCTAAAGTTCCTGACTGGCGTTCACTTCGAGGGCCTTCGAAGAGTTCGCACTCGCTCAAAGGTGATGAATGAAGGGCATTGTTTCTTACGCTCTGAACCAATCAGGAGCTTTAACACGTGACCGATTGCGCAAGAAAGGCCTCTTCTGGCGGAGAAAAGAGAAAAAAAAAAACATTTGCAGTTTATAACTCGTTCCCGGCCTAAAGGCCTGGGCACGAGTAATTAATACTATTAGAAAGTCAATGATTACAAAGCAACAGCTACTTTAAAATATCAAAGAAAATAGACCGAGGTCCAACAGGTCACCCAAACAGGACGGTGTGCTTTCGTGACGCTACATGAGTCTGCAACATCATGCAATACAGGCATTTGTCAACATGTGAATCGCTGTTACCCTAGCAGCTATAAAATTACTTAACTGTTCCCCTAAAACGCACGAAAGTACACCGCTTTGTCTGATATATCAAATGTTTCTTGTCTATCTCCTGTGCGTTGTGTGACGAACACTGCTAGTTGACCTTCAATGTTGAACTACAGAACATAATTCTCCAGGATCAGACACACACAGTTCAAAATATTTAGCACCTTGAGTTAACTTAAAGCAATTTTTCAAACAATCACAAACGGCTAGCGTTGGCAATCAGATTATAAAACTAACAGTGACTACGACAACACAAGTTTTAGAAATGTACAAGTATACATTTTATTCAATGAAATATATTGCTTTTTTAAACAATCACAAACAGTGCTAGCAATGATTATAAAACTAACTGATTAAAGTTTGTTTAGGAAAGGATGTGTATCGCTCCCTGGCAGCTAAAAGAGCTAGTGCTTGATAAATATCTGACACATAATTTGCCTTGTAATGTATAGAGAATGCATAAATAGTGTGGATTTAACTGAACTACTGAGAGTAGTCTGCGTAAAGAAAGCAAAATTTCGATTCACCAGAAATTTTAGCGATATCGTGTGGCTTTCTAAAGAGATTTTACCTCTTTGAAGAGGAGAACATTGGAATGCAACTTTATATCGTCTTGCTTCGATCGAGCGCACAACGGCGATGAAAAACTCATAAAAGGACATTGTCTTTCCTGAGAAATATCACTAAACAGTTCATGGCCTTGCTGAACACTTCCACGAATACAAAGCAGGATTCAGTGGATTCCCGGGGTATAATAAATCTGAATAACAACGACAACTTAGCTAGAAAACAAAGACTCCAATCGCGTGGTCAGCGATCATTCCAAGCATATTTTGATGACGTCACAAATCATCGTTGATTCCACGCACGTGCCTACCAAATAATCGAGTTCAGAGCTCTATAAACATCTCGCGCATGACAAGATTAGTGTCGCTGCTCGCTTCGCTCGCAGCAACTAGACGCACACGTGCGTTCACTAGTGCCCCTGGAGCCCTTTTTAAGAGAGGCTCCAATGACCGGCTCCGTTCGCACTCTTCCCCGAGCCGTTTCACCCATTCCGGGAAATAGCTAACCGTAACATAATGACCTTTTTTGAGTCGGCTAACTTAAACTAAAAAATATCTTGATTAGTCAGTTTGTCTGTCAACAGCTATTAGTTTTTCCCTTTGTCTTTCTATTATCATGCATGGGTAGATATCTCCAACATGCAAAAATATACCAGTTTATTCAACTTCTTATTTCACTATATATCTCAATTGTTTGCTGTAAAGACTTCTACAACGGTATATTTGACACAATAACAAATCGTGTATTTTTTCGTTCATGTTTCAGATGTTTTATATATGAATAAAAGACGTTACGTGACCAAACGCGAAATACAAGGTCAATGGAATCTAGTTTCATGCCATTCCGATATTAAATTAAAATTCAGTACAAAAACCTCTCAAGATCTCTTGAATGCTTGAATGAGGAATATAATTGACTTGCTTCTATGTATGTTCGTTTAGCAACATGTAGGATGAGAAATTCGTAGTTTTCCAGCTCATAGGAAATAGTCGTTATCGGCGAGGGCCTCGGCTTTCAAGTACTCCATTTAGAGTTCGATATTTGGTCAAAGTATTGGAGATGAAGCTCAAAATAACAGCCCATTCTGAAGCTCTTATAAGTATATAGGTATATGTCGAATTAAAAGCTCCAAATTACATTGTTCTACTGCAGAAAAAGCCTGTCTCTGAAAGCTATTTTCTTTGTAGTCGGCCATCTTGCATTCCTAAAGTTCCTGACTGGCGTTCACTTCGAGTTGCACGCGCTTAAAGGTGATGAATGAAGGGCATTGTTTTTTATGTTTTTAACCAATCAGATGTGCCTCAGGACGAACCAATCAGAAGTAGCTGAGGACGAAAACAGAAAAAACTAGACGCACAAGTGCGTTCACTCGTGCCCTGGAAGCCCCCTAGGAGAGACCCCAACGACCGGTCCCCTCCGGGCTCTATCCCCGCTCGTTTGATGCATTAAGACCTCGTAAAATTCAAGCTAAGATCTTATTCTTTAAGTTGATTTTATTTCACTTATCATCTGAACTGTTTGTCTTAAAGGCTCTACAACCGGCTCACTAACATAGTAACAACTCATAAGACCTCTTTTTTGAATCGGCTAACTTAAACTAAAGAATATCTGATTAGTCAATTTGTCTGTCATCAGCTATTAGTGTTTGCCTTTGTCTTTCTATTATCATGCATGAGTATATTATATATCTCCGACATGCAAACATATACCTGCGAATATACCAGTTTATTATGTAATTTTTGAGAATCGAGGCACGAGATTAGCAGAAATTAATATTTTGCTGGCACGTGGCATTATGCGCGTGTGTATTTAGCGTGGGGTCCTTAGGGTATTAGCGTGATATATATTGAGGTGCTGGCCGTGTTGCAAGTCATCTACGGTCAGCCTCGCCGTCTTTTTGGTACGTCGTTGTTTTACCATGGATGCAGCTCAAGTCCACCAAGCTATTCAAGATAACAATACTCTTCTTCTCCAAGAAATCAGATCTTTAGTCTCTTCTTCAACCGCCGATCTCAAAAGATCGCACGAATCGTCTTCTGCGGAACAACTTGAACAGATAAAGAAGATCAAAAAAGAACCTCAACCTTCATTTAAGAGGAAGAGCAACGAGGAGCAATTCAAATCTATCCTAGCCATTAAAGACACAGTCGAAGAAGCCCAGTCGGCCTTGGCTTCGAACAAGTTGGAAAAAACTAAAGAAGCACTAGATCAAGGTATGTCTCTTCTTAAAAGAGCGAGAGAAGTTAATTCTGCTTGCAGATAAGTCGCCATATGGCTGGAAAACCGTGCTCGAGTGTTACGTAATCGATACGAATCGCATATGAATGATTAATAGTGACCGCATGGTCGTAATTCGACCTCTTTTAATCTAACAAGCCTTCGTTGATACTCGTACGCAAGAATCATCGCCTTAAATGTGCTCAAATACTGGAAAGGAGGTATGATTATAGGAATCTAGGAAGTAACGTTGATTGTTTGTAATAATAAGTATAGTTTGCATTGATTTCTATGTAATTTGGTATACAATAGTACCTTTAGATAGCATAATATGTTTGTGTATTCAAGTCATACAAATGCCATGTGATCACAGATAATATTATATTGTTTATGTTAAAGAAGAATCAGAAGATATGCAAGAATATACGAAGAATTATTTAGTTCATTCTAGTAATTAGTTAAACTCCATTTCTTTAGATTTACGTCATTCAATAAAAGGAAACAAAACGATGAATGTCAGTGTCTATTAATACTGCGAAGCGGCCAACCCGAGGGTACCCCCCTCAGCCGTGACAGTAAATCTCCTGCGTGACACATGCGATGATGGACAAAAACCCTCCGCACGCGGATAAGCCATCAGACCCACAAAACAATGATCACGATATCGAAAATGGTGATATAAATGCCGTAGAATCAGACAGTGATGTAAGGAAAAGAACCTTAACAGAAAAGGGGAGGGAATATAACGCATCCCTGGCGCTTGCAGCTAGAAAAACAGCTTATAAGCAATGGAGAAAGCAAATGAAACGTCTTTCATCATTAATTGCTGACAGTGAGGATGTCACGTTGTTACGTACCGAAAGAAATCAGTTAGAAGCGAACTTTGATGAACTAACAGCGCGACATGAACGATATGAAGAATTTCTAGTCAATGATGAGGAACAGAAGCGCGCGGAAGAAGATTATGATTTCTGGGACCGAGATAACACCGAGCTGTTCACTGTTGCTAATAATAGGATCGTTGATTTAACCGCGATAAATAACGACGCACAATCAATACGCTCGACATCTACATCTCGCTCGCTACGCTCATACCGCTCTGTTAATGCTAGAAGAAACGCTAACGAAACAACGGCAAAAGGATCAAACGGATTAAAGGCTAACGAAACAATCGCAAATGAATCAAACGGATTAAACGCTAACGAATCAACCCCAAACGGATCAAATGCAAACGGATCAACCCCAAACGGATCAAACGCAAACGGATCAACCCCAAACGGATCAAATGCAAACGAAGCAATCGTAAACGGATCAAAGCAATCATGTACCAGGGAATCAGATCAGGACGGGTTAACCGTAAAGAACGAAAGCGAGAATGTCGACGTAACGAAAACCGAAAACGAAGTTAACGAAACCCCCTCCAGAAAGCAGATAGAAATCGAACGGCTAAATCTGATGAGAAAACTAGAGAAAGCAGAAACGGAGCTTAACGCTCTAAGAATCGCCAGAAAACAACTTGATTCGACGTACTCAAATAGTTCATATGGTAAGGAAGACCTCCTAGACGACTATCTCGAGACGCAGTTGAAGTCAGTTTCGTCAAGTGTTGATAGTGAAGTACCCAAGATAAAGAAAGAAACCGATTCTAACGACGATAAGGAAACGCCACTACAAGTGCCGAGTACAGAGAAAGAACATCCCTCTAGAGACAACGAAGCAATCTCGCGATTAGCTGATTTGATCACTCAAGGACAACAAAGAGACCATTTGCCAAGACCCGAACCTGAAATCTTTGAGGGAAATCTTCTGCGTTTTCCTCTTTGGATTAAATCCTTTGAAACGCTCATTGAAAGCCGAACTACGATACCATCAGAGAGACTCTACTACTTAGGAAGGTACACGAAGGGTGAAGCACGCGAGGTCGTAGAAGGCATACTACCGCTGACCACTGAAGATGCATATCAGAAGGCAAAGGCTTTACTACGCGAGAGGTTCGGAAACCCTTTCCTAATATCGGATGCCTACAGGAAGAAGATCATTGACTGGCCGAAGATACACGCTAACGACGGCCCAGGATTAAGAAAGTTCGCCGACTTCTTAGAAACATGCAGAGCAGCAACGTCCGAAATAAAGTACTTAAAGGTCTTGGATGATCCTGACGAGAATCAAAAAATGCTGCAGAAATTACCAAGCTACGTCGTCCCAAGGTGGAGTCGTATCGTCGATAAATGGATAAGAGGAGAGAGCAATAAAGAAGGAGAGTACGCCTATCCGCCCTTTGCTGAGTTTTGCGAATTTCTCAAAACGGAAGCCAGAATAGCATGTAACCCAATTACCTCTCTTCGTGCCCTCAAGCCCAAGGAGGACGAGAAGAAACCGCTCTCGACCGTGAAGTCCTACAACTACAGAAAGGAAGCACACTGCAACACTTTCGCAACTTCAGTAAAGAGTTCAACGGCCAGCCCTCCTGTGAAACAAACATCCAGCGAAACCAAGAAAGACGTATGCCTCATGTGCAATGGCGCGCACCTTATCGACAGCTGTAAAGAGTTCTTGAAACTGCAACTCCAGCAACGAAAGGAACATGCGCGCTCAAAAGGTCTATGTTGGGGATGTCTACGACAAGGTCACAAGAGTCGTCAGTGCACATCCAAGAAAACGTGTGATGTCTGCAAGAAGCCTCACCCCACATGCCTACACGACTACAACCATAAATCAGCCACAAGTTCACAGCTGGTACAGCCCGAAGGTAACTTCGTATCGAATCGCATTGACTTTCACCAAACTGAGGGTCATGGCGTTGCATCATTACACAGCCTGATCGTTCCCGTCTGGCTTGGCCATACTGATAACCCAGCCAATCAAGAGATGGTCTACGCTCTGTTAGACGAACAGTCTGATGCATGCTTCGTGAGCGAAACTGTACTCGATAAGGTTGGTGTTGACGGGTCCGAGGTGCATATAGAACTGTCAACCGTGCTTGGCCGAGAAACAATCCAAAGTAGAAAGGTCAACGGACTTACCGTCAGGGGAGTGAGGGAAAATACTCAAATCCAACTTCCAAGAGCTTATACAAGAAATAAGGTTCCTGCGAAGCGAAGCATGATTCCAAGGCCAGAAACTGCCTTAAAATGGCCTCACCTCCATTGCTTAGCTAACGACTTGATGCCCTATAGAGACGACGTAGAAATAGGTCTTCTTATAGGACTTAACTGCCTGAACGCCATCAAGCCTCTAGAAATCATTTCAGGAACAAACGAAGAACCATACGCAAAGCGAACTGCTCTCGGATGGGGGATAATTGGACCAGTAGATGTAAAGAAACCAAACAGCGGTAGAGCACAAGTGAATCATACGATTGTCAAAGAAGCCACACCGACGCAAGGCAAAGCTGTATGTCACTTTGCTTTCCGAACCCAAACGAAAGAAATTTATACAGCCAAGCAGGTCAGCAAAATGTTCGAGAGAGACTTTCAAGAAAAGGAAACGTCTGAGAGGTCCTATTCAATTGAAGATCGTCAATTCTTAGAGATAATGAAGAATGGGATACGACAGCGAGCTGATGGGCACTACGAAATGCCATTGCCGTTTAGAAACGACAACATCAAGTTCGAGAACAACATGGAAATGGCTCTACGAAGGCTGGCCGGTCTAAAGAAGAGGTTCGATCGTGATGAAAGATACAGAAAAGACTACATAGCCTTCATGCAAGACATCATAGACGCAGGACACGCTGAACGCATCGAAGGAGACAAGTTGTCCGTGGACAGTGATAGACAGTGGTACATCCCTCACCACGGGGTGTACCATCCCAAGAAACCAGGGAAAATTCGTGTAGTCTTTGACTGTAGCGCGACTTGTCGAGGACAGTCTTTAAACAAGGAACTGTTACAGGGCCCAGACCTGACTAACAGCCTTGTTGGTGTACTGTGCCGTTTCAGAGTGGATCACATCGCGTTTATGTGCGACATTGAAAAAATGTTTCACCAGGTCAAGGTACGAGAGGACTGTCGCGACTTCCTCAGATTCCTCTGGTGGGACAACTCTAACCTCGAAGGTGAGCCAAAGATCTTCAGAATGACGGTGCACCTTTTTGGTGCAGTCTCTTCACCAGGGTGTGCCAATTACACCCTTAAGAAAGCTGCTGAAGATCATGGCAAAGAATGTAGTCCAGCCGCTGCCGAGTTCATCAAAGAAGATTTTTATGTTGATGACGGTTTAAAGTCCGTACCCACGACCACGAACGCTATCGAACTCATCAGCAACGCAAGAGAGCTATGTTCGAAGGGAGGCTTTCACCTTCACAAATTCATCTCCAATTCAGATGAAGTGCTTGCAACATTGCCACAAGAAGAAAGAGCAGGCGGGGTAAGGAGCCTTGACATGGACAACGAAACCATGCCTATCGAAAGAGCTCTCGGAGTACAATGGTCAGTTGAGTCAGATACCTTCCAATTCAGAATAACACTGAAAGACCGACCCTTCACAAGACGGGGAATTCTGGCTACAGTCAGTTCAGTCTTCGACCCCCTTGGCCTGGTAGCACCAGTAATCCTACTCGGTAAGAGGATCCTACAACAGCTATGCCAGGATGGCGTCGATTGGGACGAAAGAGTACCAGATCACCTCAGACCGAAGTGGGAAAAATGGAGGACGGATTTACCTAAATTATCCAAGCTTAAGGTAAAACGATGCTATAAGCCTGAAGCCTTTGCTACTTTAAAGTCTGCAGAGATGCACCATTTTTCCGACGCAAGCAATGACGGATATGGCCAGTGTTCCTATCTGAAGTTGACTGACGTCAATGGCCAAGTACACTGCTCCCTAGCTATGGCGAAGTCACGTGTTGCACCATTGAAACCCATTACAATCCCAAGACTTGAGCTCTCAGCAGCACTCGTGTCTGTAAGGATCAGCCAAATGCTACAGAAAGAGCTCAGCAAGCTCAAATTAACTGATGTGTTTTGGACCGACAGCATGATTGTGCTTGGCTACCTTAACAACGAAGCCCGAAGGTTTCACACCTTTGTGAGCAACCGCGTACAGCAGATAAGAGATAGCTCAAAGCCAGAACAGTGGCACTACGTTGACACCAAGAGTAATCCCGCGGACCACGCATCTCGTGGGCTCGCTGCTACAGATATAGCTGAATGCGACATATGGTGGAATGGACCAGAGTTTCTGTGGAGCCCCAGTATAACACCCCCAAAACTACCAAGTGTTCCCGGTGTGTCTGCTGAAGATCCAGAAGTCAAGAAACTGTCCTGTTTTGCTTCAACGGTAAAGGACCATCCTTCTATCCTCGATCGACTGGAGTACTTCTCAAGCTGGTACAATGCTAAGAGAGCCGTAGCACTCTGTCTTCGTCTACAAGAAAGGTTTAAGTGTAAAGGCACCAAGCAAGTGATGGCAGAAAGTAAAGGAACAACTCGATCAACATCAAAACCAGTTTCTGCGACGGCTCCTAGGGAGACGTACAAACCAGTGGATGTCGATCAACTGCAGCACGCCGAAAAGGTCATCATCAAGGAGCTGCAAAGAGAATGTTTCCAGGAAGAAATACAAGCACTAAGATCCATGGGTGTACAAGGTAAAGCAGCAGAAAGATCTACATCTATACAGCGCAAACAAGCATTGAAGAAAGAAAGTTTCCTCCATCGCCTGGATCCTTTTCTCGACGAAGATGGGCTGCTCAGAGTTGGTGGGCGACTCAAGTTAGCTGATATGCCCTACAACGAACGGCATCCCATACTGGTCCCACGGAAAAGTCACATCACAAACTTGATACTCTGCCACTTCCATGAGAAGGTGCACCACCAAGGCAGAGGAATCACACAGAATGAAATTAGAGCATCAGGCTTTTGGATCATTGGTGGTTCATCTGCAATATCACACCATATCTCTAGATGCGTCAAGTGTCGGAAGCTGCGCGGTACTACCTGCTCCCAGAAGATGGCAGACTTACCAAAAGACAGAGTGGAGGCTGGTCCACCATTCACCTATGCAGCAGTCGATTGCTTTGGCCCCTTTATGATAAAGCAAGGACGCCGAGAATTGAAAAGGTATGGTGCGATTTTCACATGCATGGCCTCACGCGCCATACACATTGAAGTCCTCCATACCATGGAGACTGACTCCTTCATCAATGCGTACAGAAGATTTGTTGGACGACGTGGCCCCGTCAGACAGTTGCGATCGGACCAAGGAACCAACTTTGTGGGCGCTAAGAACGAGCTTCAGAAGGCACTCGCCGAGCTAGATCACAAGAAAATCACCGACGCACTGTCAAAGGAAAACTGTGACTGGGTGGTGTTCAAGATGAATGTCCCACACGCAAGCCACATGGGCGGCGTGTGGGAACGCCAAATCAGGTCTGCAAGAAACGTGCTGAACGAACTGCTCAGTTGCCAAGGCACGCAGCTGGACGACGAGTCGTTACAAACCCTCATGGTCGAAGCGGAATCTATCGTTAATTGCAGACCACTTACAACAGAGAGCGCGAGCTCCACAACACCACTATCGCCCAACCAAATCATTACAATGAAGAGCAAGGTTGTTCTACCACCTCCTGGTACCTTTCAGCGTCCAGACCTGTATTCAAGAAAGCGCTGGCGGAGAGTTCAATATTTGGCCAACGAGTTTTGGCTCAAGTGGAGGAAATCCTTCCTCCAATCTCTTCAGCAAAGACCTCGACAATGGGCATCAGCACAACCAAACATAGAGCCTAACGACATCGTCATAGTGAAGGAAGAGGGACTACCCAGGAACAAGTGGAGGTTAGCCCGTGTGGTACGCATTTACCCAAGTGACGACGGAAAGGTTCGATCTGTTCAAATTGCAGTGGCGGATTCATCAGCAGACATCAAAGGAAAAAGATCAAAGCCCCTCACTCTGTTTGACAGACCCATCCACAAGCTTGTGCTGCTCTACACTGCCGCTGAGCAAAAGAAGGACCGGGGATTCCCCCTCCTCAAGTATGTTAAGGCCTGGGTTGAAGGCCAATTACGGCTAAAATCGATTTATTTTTCTTCTGACTTCGTTTTTTGCCCAGTCCTCACCAAAATTTGCATGGATGCATAACTTCATGACCTTAACATTTTAGGATGAAAAGTTTGGGGATTTGGTGGTCACGTGACCCTGAAAATCACTTCGATACACCCTCAAAACGTGAACTAAAATGGGGTGATGGCTATCACCTGTACTTGAAATGTTGTAGCATTTTTTAACTTCTCCCTCTAAGAGGTATATGAATCTGCCTTAACACCTGAACCACCATTGCTCATTTAGGATATATTATGCAAAATAGGTCACGTGACCTGCTTGTTCAATCAAACATTTTCAAATACCTCCTAAATGAGCAATGGTGGTTCAGGTGTTAAGGCAGATTCATATACCTCTTAGAGGGAGAACTGAAAATATACCACAATGTTTCAAGTACAGATGATAACCATCACCCCATTTTAATTCAAAATCAAGGTGAGGTTCAAAGTCACGTGACCACCAAATCCCCAAACTTTTCACCCTAAAATCTTAAGGTCGTGAAGTTACATGCCCATGCCAATTTTTGTACGTTTTAAAACGTAAACGACATCAGAACAAAAATAAATTGATTTTAGACCCCCCACAAAGAATTCCCAGGCCTTAACATACTTGAGTCGAGGAGCCACATATCCTTGAACATTGAACAATAAACACTGAACAGTTGTTACAGTTTAGATATACTAGTTTATATTAATGATTAAGAAAACTTTGATTAGCTCTGATTTAATTAAGTAAGTTTAGTAAATTGTCATTGGAATTACAATTTAGGGGAGCCATGTTACGTAATCGATACGAATCGCATATGAATGATTAATAGTGACCGCATGGTCGTAATTCGACCTCTTTTAATCTAACAAGCCTTCGTTGATACTCGTACGCAAGAATCATCGCCTTAAATGTGCTCAAATACTGGAAAGGAGGTATGATTATAGGAATCTAGGAAGTAACGTTGATTGTTTGTAATAATAAGTATAGTTTGCATTGATTTCTATGTAATTTGGTATACAATAGTACCTTTAGATAGCATAATATGTTTGTGTATTCAAGTCATACAAATGCCATGTGATCACAGATAATATTATATTGTTTATGTTAAAGAAGAATCAGAAGATATGCAAGAATATACGAAGAATTATTTAGTTCATTCTAGTAATTAGTTAAACTCCATTTCTTTAGATTTACGTCATTCAATAAAAGGAAACAAAACGATGAATGTCAGTGTCTATTAATACTGCGAAGCGGCCAACCCGAGGGTACCCCCCTCAGCCGTGACATCGAGTATAAGCACCATGACCTTGCAGATGATGAGGAAGACGAGAAAAAGATCTATCGCGCGGAATCCAGAGCAGCTAGAAGCCTTAAACGTTTAAATCCCACTAGATCTCAGCGTCGTCCCATTGTCTCTACTTCACAACCTCAGCCCTTGATGTCTTCAGCTCCATCTTCTTCCCAAAGGCCATTCCTCAATCAATCCCAGAGATATCCTGGTCTGTGTTTTGTATGCGGGAAGCCAGGTCACTGGCGCGCTGCCTGCCCATCCCTTTCTTCTGGATCTTCAGTTCAGAATCAATCTCAGCAAAAGTGACTAGCTTCAACTTCTGATCAAGGTGTAGTCCATTTTTTGTTTTATGTTTCTTGTTATCTTTAGAATATTTATTTACACAGTAGTGCGTAACGCTTTTATTGCTTTTGTTTTCCTATTGTACTCTCCCTTGTTTTATGTTTTCCATAGTTATGATGCTAATTTCCAAATCGTTTTCAATGTTTTTGTTTTAATTCTCCCTAGATTTGGAGTTAAGCAGTTCTTATAATGTTAACGAATCAGACGAAGATTTCTTAGATGTGGATTATTTATCGGAACCCTACGAACATCAGTCAAATGTTAGTTCTGTTTCTGTCAGAGGAAGATTACGGAAATGTGTCCAGAGTTGGATTGACATTGATGCACCTCAGTTTATTCTAGATGTTATCAATTACGGTTATAAGTTGCCTTTGATTGACTTACCCCCCTCATTTATCGGTAAAAACAACAAATCAGCCCTTTTGGAGTCCTCTTTCGTCGAGCAATCTATTCAAGAACTACTTGATCTCAACAGTATCGAAGAAGTATCGAAGAAGTATTTATTCCGCCCGATATTATTAATCCTCTCTCGGTGTCAACGCAAAAATCTGGAAAGAAGAGGCTAATTTTAGATCTCCGTCACGTGAACAAATATATTTTCAAATCTAAATTTAGATGCGAGGATCTTACGGTTGCCAAAGAAATCCTCAAGCCCGGTGACTTTATGTTTACGTTTGACCTCAAATCCGGTTATCATCATGTAGAGATTTTTGCTGAACATCGCAAGTACCTATGTTTTTGTTGGATGTTTCCTAACCGTTCCATAAGATATTTTCAATTTTCAGTTCTGGAATTTTGGCCTTTCTTCAGCGCCTTACCTCTTTACGAAGCTTTTTAAGCCTCTCATCAAATTCTGGAGATCGAGCGGTATCACAATCCTTATCTATCTCGACGATGGCTTGGGTGCTTCCTCCAATTACCTGTCAACTAAAATTCTTAGTCTTCAAATTCACGCCGATTTATTAAGGTTTGGCTTTCTCCCTAATGAACAGAAGTGCCATTGGGATCCCTCTCAATCCATCACATATTTAGGAACAGTCATTAACACTTTAAATTGCACTCTTTCTGCCACAGATCAGAGAATAAACAGTCTTCTTGGTGACCTTGACTTCCTGCTTTCCCATGGTTCTTCACTAGTACGAGTGAAGACTGTTGCCTCTGCGTGCGGCAAAATAATTTCCCTTGGTAATTGTATTGGTAATGTAACGAGACTAATGACTAGATGTCTATTTTCTGTTATTAATTCCAGAGTATCTTGGAACGCACTAGTTGTCCTGAGTCCAGAATCGATTTCAGAACTTCGCTTTTGGAGAACAAGCGTTCAACACCTTAACGGCGTTCCCATTTGGCCTACGCAATCTAGACCAAGTAGGATTGTTTATTCTGACGCGTCTAATACAGCGTGTGGTAGTTTAATCGATTATGATGGTAAAGTGTTTCACCAGAACTGGAGTGAGTCCGATAGTTTTAATACAGAGTTCTACCTTCAAGGAACTGAAAGCTGTGCTTCTCTCTCTTCAAGCCTTTCAGTCCCATTTACGTTCCCAAAGTGTGTTATGGTACACGGACAACAAAAATGTTGTCTCATTAATTTCCAATGGTTCCAAGATTCCCCAATTACACGAAATGGTTCTTGACTTGCATCGTATTTGTGTTACCCATGCTATTAACATTGAAATGCAATGGATCCCCAGAGACTTAAATACTAGAGCTGATGAAGTCAGCCGTATCGTAGATTATGATGATTATTCACTTAATGATTATGTTTTTCAGGATCTTGATTACTTCTGGGGTCCCCATACCTTTGATTGTTTTGCATGTCATTACAACACTAAATTGCCTTTATTCAACTCCAAATTTTACCAGCCTAATTCTAGTGGAGTTAACGCCTTTTCCCAAGATTGGTCAAATCACAACAATTGGCTATGCCCTCCTGTATACCTCACTAGTAGAGTCCTCAACCACCTCAGACTTTGCAAAGCAAAGGGTACCCTCATTGTTCCTGAGTGGAAATCAGCCCACTTTTGGCCCCTCCTGTGTTCAGACGGTGTTAATTTCAACGATTTTGTCATGGAATGGACGATTCTACCGAACATTCCCAATTTATTCATTCGAGGAAAAGCCAAAAATTCTATATTTGGTAACAGATTACTTAATTTTCAAGTATTAGCCTTGAGAATTGATTTCAGTCACTGACCTTGAAGTAGCTCCCTATTTCGTATTTACTGATACTGTGTATGATCGCCAGGTGCAGGCCCCAGGTGGCTATGAGATGTAAACCCAACCCTATGGACGGTTGACGTTCGAGTCTACGCCCCTATTAGATTCCTGTATTGATATTGATTTTTCCTTTGTGAAAGCGATTTTGAGAATTGCTGAGATACATTCATTGATTAAATATTGTTATCTTGTTTTATTATTATTTCCCGTGTATTTTTCTCTCTTTTCGTTTCAGATATCTTTTGTTCAGAATTTTGGTCGTCTGCTTCGGTCAACACGGACAATCCTATCATTAATCGGCTAGTTGAAAATCTGAAACTGACCAGCTTGTCGTCCCGAGCCAGTGGAACAACCGAAGCCTACTTGCGTTCCTTCAAGAGATGGAAAGCTTTTTCCCGCGAGGTTTTAGGTCTCAAAGATCCTTTTCCTGTGTCCCCCATGAACTATGCTTTATTCTTACAGCATATTTTGGAGTCGTCTTTTTCTAGCTCTTCCATTAACTGCGCCTTTTATGCTTTGAAATGGGTGCACAATTTGGCCAATGCTCCTTCCCCTACTGATAATTCAGTGGTCATCGCTATTAGAGACGGTGCCGTTCGCCTAGCTAGTCGCCCGCCTGTCCACCGCAAAGAACCTCTTGAGCCAGCACACCTCCAGCGCCTAGGAGACCTCACCGACTTTGGAGATTTGCTTCAGCTGCGCAACTTACTAATGTTTGTTTTATCCTTTTCTGTTTTTTTAAGGAGTTCGGAAGTGCATCTGTTGCGGCGTCGTGATATCTCGTTCCACGAGGGCTACCTGTCTATCATTATAGAAAAGAGCAAAACTGACCAATTGAGGGAGGGTCAATCTGTGATCATTGCTGAAACCGGTTCCCGTATATGTCCCGTTCGTTTATTAAGATCTTATTTATCTATTTCTGGTATTAGCCCTGATTCAGACGAGTATCTGTTTCGTTGTATTTCTTCTTCTAAACATGTCAAGCGTTTAGTGTCTACTAACAAACCCATATCCTATTCTGGTTATAGAGAAGCGTTTAAGAAATCCTTCAGTTCTATTGTTCCAGATATTTCCAATTTCAGTACCCATTCATCCAGATCTGGTGGAGCCACATTAGCCATTAACTCCGGCGTTTCTGATCGAAACGTTCAACGCCACGGCAGGTGGAGAGCTTCTTCTTCCAAGGACATTTACGTTAAAGACTCACTATCCACAAGATTAGATGTGTCAAAATCCTTGAATCTTTAACTCTAGCCCTACCTTTAGCCTTCTCTATTGTGGGCCTGGCTGACCAACATGCCCAAGCGTCAATGTGTGTTGGTTGTGTTATTTATAATGTGTAGTGGAATCAAAATATGTAATTTTTGAGAATCGAGGCACGAGATTAGCAGAAATTAATATTTTTCTGGCACGTGGCATTATGCGCGTGTGTATTTAGCGTGGGGTCCTTAGGGTATTAGCGTGATATATATTGAGGTGCTGGCCGTGTTGCAAGTCATCTACGGTCAGCCTCGCCGTCTTTTTGGTACGTCGTTGTTTTTTCTATACATATTATAGTCTAGTTAATGCCATGTAAACCTTATAACCCCAAAGGTTCACATCTTAGCATTGGTTGGGGGTACACGGTCCCAATTTTTTCCACAAAGTGGTTTTTTGGGTTTACGTGTCCGGCTATGATGTATTAGCTAGTTTTTTGGTACATACTGTCATTATTATTCAAGTGAATAAAATCTGTGGGCCTGGCTGACCAACATGCCCAAGCGTCAATGTGTGTTGGTTGTGTTATTTATAATGTGTAGTGGAATCAAAATCAACTTTTTATGTCACTATGTATCTCAATTGTTTGCTGTAAAGACTTCTACATCGGCGTTTTTGACACAACATATGATTCGTGTATTTTTTCGTTCATATTTAATAGGATGTTTTACATATGAATAAAAGACATTACGTGACCAAACGCGAGGTGCTTCCTTTCAAGTACTCCATTTAGAGTTCGATATTTGGTCAAAGTATTGGAGATCAAGCTCAAAATAACAGCCCATTCTGAAGCTCTTATAAGTATATAGGTATATCTCGAGTTAAAAGCTCCAAATTACATTGTTTTAGTGCAGGAAAAGCCTGTCTCTGAAAGCTATTTTCTTTGTAGTCGGCTATCTTGCATTCCTAAAGTTCCTCGCTGGCGTTCACTACGGAGGTGATGAATGAAGGGCATTGTTTTTTACGTTCTTAACCAATCAGGGGTGTAACACGTGACCGATTGCGCAAGAATGCTGCATTCTCGAGACGAAAAGAGAAAAAAAAACATTTGCAGTTTATAACTCGTTCCCGGCCTAAAGGCCTGGGCACGAGTAAAAAAACATTTGCAGTTTATAACTCGTTCCTGGCCTAAAGGCCTGGGCCCGAGTAATTAGGTGCTATGTGTTGCCTAAGTTGAATTAGCTAGGAAATAGGCGAGCCGTGACGAGTATAGGCAAGTGTACGTGCACACAAGACACATAAAAATACTCACAAAAACTGAAACAATATTTTATTGTGCATGATTTTTCAAGTCATAATTCGACATGTTCGCTTTTTTTTGACAAGTTCAGCTCAAAAATAATAAACATGTTAGAAAACACGTTAATTTGCGTACTGAGTCGTTGATCTAGCAAAAGCCCGTGCAACTCAGGTGGCAACTGTTATGCCTGACTGAATTCCTATGTCTTGTCTAATTAAGAAATATACATGGAAATAAAACTTTTGTTTTTTTTTTCAAAGTCTTGTTTTGAACAGTGATATTTTCATGTGCGTGATCGAGAAAGAATACCAGTCTCGAGAAATACATGCATCATAAATAAACCAGGAAAACTACAAGTCATCTGTTAAAAATAATTGAATTATCACAGAGGAGTGAATCATTCCAATTTTATTCTGTCAAGTGATATAGAAACAAATCATGGTCCTATTGATCCCTTTAAGACTATCCAAGCACCTTATAGTCAAAACAAAGTGTTGTTGTTTGGGTTGAATGTACTTGTAGGTACCAAGTGCATGTGTACTGAGCCATGTCCCTTACATCACTAATATTTGCCCACAGAAATAATGGTATTTCATCATCAATAACTTAGTTCAAATAATGAACATTGGTAATGAACTGTATGGTAGTTTATCTAGACCATCCCGACAAACATTTTTAATGTTATAAACAGAAGAACCTGAAATAATTTCCATATTCACTACTACCTTAAGATAAAATACACTACAGTCCAAGCTACAATGGTATATTCGGTATATTCATGACTGTTGTACACTTGTCTAGAAATTTTTGATTACTGTACATCATTGGTGAATATAATGCAGTCTTTAATCACACAAAATTATATCTCATTCATAATAACAATTAGACAAGGCGCATTTCCGAAACATCAGACAACTGAAGGCATTTTAGGGTAGAGGCTGGTAACATAACTATTCTAAACAGATTTTTCATGCTAAATGCGAATATGACTGTTACCAAGACGTATTCTGCAATCTTATACGTGTAAATGACGTATTTTGTGAATTGCTACAGTCATTTCATACAACGGCTTTTTCATGTAATTCCAAAAGTTCCCAAACTTAAAAACAATGACCATAGCTGGAAAGAGCACATCAAAATCAGTAAAACTGTGAAGTTTGAAGGACATCAGTTGAAAAATTAAGGAGATACGAATTTTCAAAAAACGAAATTTTGTATGAAAACACTTACAGTTATGCAAGAGATACAAACAAATTTCGATTTTTGAAAATTCGTATCTCCTTGATTTTTCAACTTATATCCTTCAAATTTCATAGTTTTACTGATTTTCATGTGCTCTTTCCAGCCATGGTAATTGCTTTTAAGTTTGGGAACTTTTGGAATTACATGAAAAAGCCGTTAGTATGAAATGACTGTAGCAATTCACAAAATACGTCATTTACACGTATAAGATTGCAGAATACGTCTTGGTAACAGTCATATTGGGATTCAGCATGAAAAATTAGTTTAGATTGGTTATGTTACCAGCCTCTACCCCAAAATGCCTTCTGCACTTTTTGCGTTCGACTTTTTCAGTTTTGCGCCTTGTCTAAATTGGTTGTAGTACTGTGGCCATGTACTGTACCTCAGATGGTAAAAACTATTTGATTCACATGCTAGAAATGCAATTGCTATGCTTCACCCTCAAGGAACCTGTGTCCTTTATTAGAATGCTGCTGTGCTAGGCTTTGTATTCTCGTTGTTTTTCTCTGATAAAATCTACCCGGTATTGGAATTCAGAAACTTTAAGCTCAATTGTTGAACATGGAACAAAATTCCACAGTTCACTTAATACTTCTGCTGAACAGCCTATAATTAGATGCACATATCTGTACCACCCAATGCCAATAGCCACAGGTAGCCCAGTAACGCTGGCGATCAGCGTCTAGTTACATCTACAGCAGGTGGGAAATTTGTCGACGCAGGCCGAAAGTTACGCGGGCTCTGGGTAAGAAATTGCTTGAAGGCTACCTGTGGCAAGAATGTAAACAGTATGGCTGCCAGTTTCGTTAGACTACTGTTTTTGTATATTTGTGTAATCTCAATGTATTTCGCTTCCTCCACAGCTTGCAATTGTGTAGTTTAAAGTACAAAGCTCCTGAATCATCCAAGGGTATTAGGCTCTATGCTAAAATTCTGCCCATTTGATTGGGGGGTTCACATGATAAACACGATGGAACGTGAGAGTCACGTTCGTGTTTCCCATTTTTGATGACTTAAAATCATAGCTCAGGCAATTTTCAAAAACATTTTCTTTTCTTGTTTTAACCAATGAGATGGATGGATTAGACAATACACAATTAGCGCCTTTTTGCGTTCCATTGCCACTTTTGCTCGCCAACATGAGGTGAAACAAGTAGAGAAAATCGCAGAGTCCCCGGTTGGAGCATCCGTATTCAACTAACACGTAAATGCTTGATAAAGTTTTCTTGGGTGAGCTATCCCGGCCACCAGAGACAGCCAAATATACCACGTACGTATCTCAAGAAATATTGGATTCTCGCGCAGAATGTGGTTTGTGCACGTAGAACCCCGGGGGGGGGGGGGGGACTCCTATATATAAGAGGACGGGGATGCTCGTCGGAAATTTTAAAAATGACCCCTAAAAGGTACCAAAGTCATATCCGGGTGGGCGTGGCAATACATGTTTTTACCCCTAAAAGATACCAACTCAAAAACACTAAATTTAACATTTTGCATATTTTAGTCAATCAAGCGATCAATTGTGTCTATTTATATATGCGAACAATTTGATGGTCGTGCAATCCGATCTTTGTTTCCAGTATTTGATCGTTGATGGAGGAAAAAATTACCCTAAAAGGTACCAGCTAGGTCTCTAGTAGTCCACTAAAGTCTGGGACACCCTAAAAGGTACCAGATCGCTGATTTTGACCCCTAAAAGGTACGACGAGCATCCCCGTCCATTTCCGATCGGAGTCCCCCCCCCCCCCCGGGCGTAGAACTAGGCTTGGCTTTCAGCGATGGAGGTGTCGTTTGTTCCAAGCCTTCCCCACTGGCGAACGCAACAAAGGTGAAATGATTCCCTGTAAATACTGACCTGTGTATTTAGTTTAAATGGTTCATATTCACAAATGAAGTACCTACTCTTATAGCTTCCATCTAAGAGGGTGGGATGGTTTTGTCGTTTGATTTGCGAATTGACTTCTTATAGTCACATGCGAAATCTATTCATGTTTCAAGCAAGTATTCGAGTTTCATATAATGAATTCAATATATATCAGAGTACCGTAGCCGTCATCGGCGACATTGATGATGCCTGGCTGATTGTCTGCCAACTCACTTTGTGTTCATTCCTATGGGATAGTCTAGAGCAGACTAACCCAGAAAAAATTGAGGTAAATATATAGATTTTTACCTACTATGGACTTTTCGAAGACAATTCAAAAAAACAGAAATGCAAAGCCCAAAACAACTTTAGCTTATCAGCAGAGCTGGCTTATATTCACGCTCGACGTCCGTGATCCCGAGTCCAGCAATAATAGGCGTCCCAATCCGATACTTTCTCTGCTTCCTGCTTGAAAGCAGATCAAAAGTGAAAGCGGAACACGGGTCGGAACAACCCGAAAAATTGCATTGTTTGGCCTTTTGACAAAATATATTCACTTTCAGCAGATACTAAATGATAATAATTAGCGTTTTACAGATGTCTATTGTCATTTCATTTTACCCGGCTATCAGGAAATCGAACACAAGTCTTGGCATTGTCTGTATAGATCAGCAAACCTTTGCATTGAAGCAACTCCACTCAACTCGCTTCATTCGTTACGTACGTTTGTTCATACTTATTAAGACGACAGACAACGATAAACTACGTTCGATTTGCTATATTTTCATCAAGTATCTAGCCGACAAACTGTCGAGTTTAATTGAATTCACTATCAGTGTACAAATATGTACGTCCAGCCATTTGTCTAGAGCAAACGTCTAGTAAAGCATATATCTTACCTTCTATGGCGTTACTTAGCTTTTAAAAGACATAAACGCACCAAATAGGCAAACGTCTCATCAATTTTTCTTACATTCTATGAAGGTGTTGTGGGGGTGTGGTCATCATATGATCGACGGTGAAAGGCAGACTACTGAATCGACAAGCTATTTTAAGATCGAATTTCTAGTCAAAGCGAAACTCTACTCTTGTCAGAGAAGTATGTTACAAATGACTAAGGTCTTCTTGGTTTTCATGTGACGTCATCAATAACTGGGTCATCACGCAAAGCTTGGCTCCCGGACCGTAACGCGTTACTTCCGGCAAAAGCATTGAATGCAATCCTTAAAAAATATTTTTCATGGAATAATAAAAGCCGATTAAAAAAATTAGAGATTATTATCCTGCCCACAACTACTTGTCCCCAGTCTCCAAACCTTGTGGAATGTCTGGTTAAGACTTTTGCCGCCATTTACCTTCTCTGGGATACCTGCAAGTTTCGGCCTGATACAATTTCATCGATAAGAAACTCAAAACTCAACCTCCTAAAAAGTAAATTTCCTCAAACCCTTAAATAAACTGGTCAGAAAATCTTGAATAAATGTCATTCTATATTTTCAGTCAGCATTTGAAAAATAGGTTTGAAAAGGAAAGCTTACCTTTTACAGACAAAATTAAACTCAGAGCACCATTGGATTAAAGTACAGGGTTCCCAAAACCTCCAACAACTAAACAGGAAGTAACCCGATGCACAAACGTTGAGGATAGTAAAACTGTGAGAAAACTACGAACAGTTCTCTACGCGAAAAGAAACGGGACATTCAATATGCATCCAGGAGGAGCAAGGATGGCACAGTTGGTTAGTGCGCGGCCTTCGGTGCGAGAGGTCCCTAGTTCGATCTCCAGTGACCTCACATCCTTGTTTCAACTTCTTTCCTTTCTGTGTAGCTTTAATTAGCTTTAAATACCCTTAAAACGGAGCACTGATGGAGAGAGGGGAGTAAAATGAGCGCACCGTCGACCTCAAGTTTATCAGTTACCAAAATTACTGTCACGAGTTATCGACGTAAAATATGGTCGTTTACTTTACTTTACTTTATCCATGATTTGTCCACCCTACAATGTTAGGAAAAACCGTCTCCCGTTACCGTTTCAAACCATTGGAAGTCAATTTTGCAAATGTCACCGGTGAAGCTTGGCGAAATATTATTTGATCCTTGGTAAGACACTCATCCATCGATGTTGAAAGTCAGACAGTGACTTCTTGGACTAGATTCAACATTTTAACACGTGACAAAGTTAGCGTTAACCAAGAGATCGTTGGATATCTCCCAACTATATATATACATGATATATATATGTGTGTGTTCCAGTAGACTTTCTCAAAGTCGTCAGCCCCGCCTTTAAATTTTTGAAAAAAAATCTCGAAGAATAATGACTAAAATATAAAGACTAAATAAGAGAGGAAGACTTGTGGCAAGTCTAATGCTTCAGCAACGCAAATGAATACCGTATTTGAGATTCTAAACCAAATTTTGTAGATCATCGATGTCCTCCAGAATTACTTGGAAATTACTTGGAAACACGAGGGAAAGTAGTTTTAAGGAATAGTGCTAAGGATGGAAGTATTTTATACTGTGTGCAATCTGCGCATGCTAGGAATTATCGGACATCGACGCGGGACTTGAGCTAGATCTAGCCATGGAGTTCGGCATTTCTAAGATTTTGCTGGCTAAACAGTATAATCTCACTGGAAGAATACATAAACTTTTATATGAAGCGCTACTCAGGCTAGCGTGGAAGGCGGTTTGTTTTCGCTTAGCAACATGTACGAAGCTCTGAGGCAAGAAACTAAAAACGAAATCAAAAAGCCGATCCATGCATACTGAATAAAATCGTTTTAATCACACTGTTAAGGAGATTCAAGATTCTTTTTGATCTAATCTAACTCCGTCTAATCCCTTTCTCTTACCACTAAGAATTCATTGACAAGAGCGGAAGATTTGGAACATTCACTATAATGAGCAATTCATACGTAATTCTAGGTTGATAGTATATATTGTAATATAATAGGTAATTATCTGGACAAATTCGAAGATTTGACGTTAATTCAAAGTCCTCCAGTTTGCAGTCACGCAACGCTCCCTCGCCTATACAAGCGTTGCGTGACAAGAGTCCCTATTGTCGGACTTTAAACATTACACAGGAAAAAACTTTTTCGTTGTGCTTCAAAGTCATTGCGCACGTTTTTGTACTGTGAGATACACAACGAAGAAATCGGGTGAGAAACTTTCTGGATTTTTGCTGTTGATTATCTCATTTTCGAAGCGATGAAACATCTCATCAACAATCTTGGTCTTACCTTCTTTGGTACGAGTGTCTGATAAACCTGCAATGAGTACAAAGCCAAAAATAAACTGAGAAAAAGAAGGAAAGAGGAAAAATGACGCGAGTACAACCTCAGCATATCGACGGAAACCAATATCAAGAAATCGGTGCTCTTTTCGGGCTTCCTGTGGTAAACAAACCGCGGTTCCCTATTTATATTCCAGTCCTTTTTTGACCAAAATCAAGATGGCCAATTTCACTCGAATGGCTGTAAATTTGAATGGAATTTTCGAAGAAAATCGCTTTTTTTCGCGATGAAAATTTATTCTAACTTCCAAATATGGTAAGTACAAATTTCCTTATATGGAAGAAGGAGCTCGTGTAAAAACAGACATGTCTTGATAGGCGGGAGTTTGTAAGGCTACACTGCCGATCCGAATAAATTCCTAAAACGTAACACATTATTTTTTCCCACCGTTTTCGCACCTCAGTAGACAAAAGAAAAACGCTGTTTTAGTGTGGACAGAAGGCCTAACGATCTCAATGATCAGAAGAAGATATGAGCTCTACTCTGTGAGATAGCTCCGAGCTTTCTGCCAGGCTACGGATCAGGTCGAACAAACGTTCGCCATTTTTGACGGGAAAGTTGGAGTAGCCTAGGGACGAGGCTAAGCCGAAAGCAAACGGTCGCGTCCGCGCGCACGTCAAAAATCGAATTCTATTGTAGAAATAGAAAACGAGGCAGCGTGCTATGTTGAGTTATAGAAGCACGCGGGAATTGTAAGAAGACGAGAGAAGTGTTAGGAGAAGCACGAGGCGTAGCTCAACACTTCTCGAGTCTTCTTACAATTCCCAAGTGCTTCTATAACTCAACATAGCACTGCTGCCGAGTTTTCTATTTCTTTTATAAAATACAAATTGAAGTTTTATTTTCTTTTTTCGTTGGAGAAAGTTTGAAAATGTGCGCGAGCGTGCTGTGTGTTCTCATAGAGAACGCGCGACACGCGTCCTCTGGCCAATCAGAGCGCGCGTTATATCGTAGTTATTTTATGTTATTGAGAACTTTGCGCGCGCGATTGGGAAATTACGTCTTGCATCGACTTGCGAGCAGTTTGAACGTGCTCAAATTTGATCGCAAGCTAATGCAAGTTTTGGCTCGTTTGAACAGTCACCACGCTAAATTTCATGTTGTTTTTCATATTTTTTCGTCCGAACTTGTGCACATTTCGTCTTTTTTCGTGGGATTCTTGCCATTACGAAATAAACCGAAACAGTAAAAAAATATGCTATTATTTTATTGTATTCTTTGTGGTAACGAGAGCTACAATATATCTTATTATATAAAAATCCTATAAATAAAGAAAGCATCAAATGCATTTGGAAATTGAATTTTTAAGTTAATGGTCCTTGTATACAAACGATAGCATGTTCTATTGTTCTGCGGCTTATCGCTTTCAACACATCAGAATTGTGAGATTTTCATACTGGGGTTATATGGAAACGTGTTTTTGAAAGAATTAAAATGTAAAACAACTCGTTTTTAAAAGTTTTTTTTTTGTTAAAAGCTTTCAACAAATCACAGGAGTCATAGAAAATAGAAAAGAACGGCTTTAAATTTCCCGGGGGGGGGGGGGACCTCCGGTGGCAACGGGCGGGATGATCGTCGGAAATTTTAAAAAATACCCCTAAAAGATACCTGAGTCTAAAAAGGAGGGCGTGGTCCGCGATACGATTTTTAACCCCTAAAAGATACCAATTTAAAAGCTGTCGTTGCTGTTATTATTATTTAATATGTTATTCTTTTAAAAATATACCCTAAAAGATACCAGATTAACGGTAAGGTGGGACAAAAACCTCATAACACCCTAAAAGATACCAGAACCATCCCCCCCACCCATGCTTTTGACCCCTAAAAGATACGACGATCATCCCCGCCCAACGATATATGGGAGTCCCCCCCCCGGGTTAAATTTGCCATGTTCCTCATGTAGAATGTCGTATTTTATAAATACAGAAGTTGTCTCTAAAAGGGAATCAGTCAGTAAAAAAGAAAAGATGACTTACAAAGCTTCAAAATTCCCGACCTATGCGTACATTCCAAGTCTCCCTGGCAGCCGTTTTTTGTCGTCACGCAACGCTTCAGGGAGGCGTCATTTGCTCAGTGTAAGTCTTGATTGCGCACAATGTATTCTTTAGAGCTCAGTATTAGCCCTCAGCAAGGTAAAGAATGCACACAAATGCATATACAAAACCAATAGTTGCAAATTTATGAAATTTTGATCAAATTTTTGAATAGTCGCGAATTGAGGCTCTCACTGAGCAACACCGAACTCGAAACTGGAGTATTGTTGTCCAAAGCTTTCTATGATGTCCTGAATCTATATACTATACAAAGTTTTACTGAGTTCTATTGTAATGTTTCTATTGAATTTGTATAGACTGAGTTCGATGTACACCGAATACACTGACAGAGCGGGGCCAGAGCAAAATCCAAAGGTAGCAGGGAGTTGTCGGCCCTTGGACAAGCCCCAAGGAAGGAATGGTTGATTCAGTTCTTCTGGCTGAATATGACACTACCAACAAGACCCAAGAGGGGGTAGCATGGGTCAGTTATTAGGTAGAAGACCTGGGTTGGAGAAGTGGGGTGTAACGTCTAATTTAATGAATATTTTTTAAGGTCTTTCTGTTTAGTTTGTTAAGAATTGGTTCTTTTGAGAACTTCAGCATTCCATCTTGACTTCGACTTTGAAGTTCAAATATGACAATCTGTAAAAAAGGGGAAAAATTACCTATCATAGTGTGAAAGTAGCCTTCTCCGCAGGCAACCTTTTGGGCTTCCTGTGCGAAATTTTGAGAAGAAAAACTGCTCTCCCCTTCTCTCCCCATTCTCCCCTATCTCCACTCTTTTACACAGGAAACCCAAGAACAGAAAAAACCTCACAATGATGGCTGCGAAGGAGGCTAGTGTGAAAGAAATATAAGCCTGTGATACGTGTTAAATTATTCAACTAGGAACAAGGCCAGCTAACAGTGATTGGAACACTTTTTTATCCCACACCATAGAAAATACAGCCAATAACCGCAATGTCTCATGGGAAGAGACATTTGAACAACGCCGATTATACAACAGCTTTCCTGCTTTCTGATTGGCTGTATTTTCTATGGTGTGAGATAAATAAATGTATGTACTAGTTATTTCTAATAGAAAGTGAAGTGCTGCGAGCAGAAAACAGCTGGTGTATCCACGTTAGCAGAACTGTTCCCCTAAAACTTACGAAAGTACACCGCTTTCTCTGATATATCAAATGTTTCTTGTCTATCTCCTGTGCGTTGTGTGACGAACACTGCTAGTTGACCTTCAATATTGAACTACAAGGATCAGTGTCGGACACACACAGTTCAAAATATTTAGCACTTTGAGTAAAGCGATTTTTCAAACAATCTCAAACGGCTAGCGTTGGCAATGATTATAAAACTAACTGATTTTAAAAAGCTAGTTTATTTAGGAAAAGACGTGAATCGCTGATCGTATGTATCGCGTGTTTGTCTAGTGACATCCTTGAATCGACTCTCGATACGAGTCCGCTGATCGTATGTATCGCATGTTCGTCTAGTGACATCCACAGATTACACTGTGTTCCGAATAGGAGGCTACTCGCTTCGCTCGCAGCAACCAGCTCTGCGTCCCAGTACAATACATAATGCGGGATATGGTCAAAACAACAAATATCTGAGTGTGCTTCACAACTTTAATTACCAATCTCAAGTATATGCAATCATCTCCATAGGACATTTCGTATTTTAGGCACAATTTCTAAGCCAAAAGAAAAACATTTTGTTCCTCTGAAATAATCCCAATGTTAATGTATTCTTACCGTATTAACATCTGGCTGGAGCCATGAGGCTGGAATGTACAGTGTTTGTTGAGGACCTATGCTCCAGTATCGACCCAGAATATGATCATTAATAAAGGCCACACCCTTGCCCCATGCACTCATATCAAGGAATGTGTCGTGTGGTTTTTCAGTAATAGTAAAGGTACCCTTAAAGAATCCAGGAAACAAGGGATCTTTGTTTTTACTTGGAATAAATTCCCAAGGACCATTCATAAAGGCTCTACAAATGAACAGAGAATTTGGATGAAAAAGATTTGTTAGTATTGATAAACAGATATTTCAGCTGAGACAAGAGACTATAATACTAGTATTATGGTCTCTTGGCTGAGAGGCCAAAGAAATAGAACATTTTCGAACAGCTATATCTTGGTCAACCTGGCTCAGCCTCTGCTGTGCGTAATATATTCTTTTCAGTTTGGTAACAGCCACCAGAGCCAGTGAAAAGGCAAGAAATATACACCTATTTCAAAAAAGATTGTCATATAAGAGCTCTCAAGCCCACGCGACTAGACCGAAAAAGAGTATGGGTAGTAGCAAAACTTTACTTTCTTTTCCGCTTTGGTATTGACTTTAGCATCAGTAAGAGAAGTTCTTTAGTGTATAGAGGTCATTCCGTTGGAATCAAAAGTATTTGCTTTTGTTTATTTACACTTCCCTGGTATTTGTGTGTAGTAGCTGCCTTTTCATGAGCTGTTACCAAACTCCAAAGAATATATTACGTGCATGCATTCCAGACTGTGGTTGACCAAGATATAAATGTAAAATTGCCTATTGCCTAATAGAATTGTCTCCAAGGGCATTTCTTGTTTTGTCACTTGTCTCCTTTCTTTTAGAATGCTATCTTGGTTTGTATGGATGGATGGATGGGTGGGTGGATGAATGGACGGATGGATAATACACAGGTGGGATCAATTCGGTAGACACAGACAAGAACAACTACCATTCTAACTCGCTTAAATTTCAGCTCCACCGATCTTTTGCATGGAATGTTTACCTGGAAATAAAGGTTTTATGGAAAGATAGTGGATAGACTTGTCCAGGATTTTGGAGCCTTTCCATCAATAAGAACTTCTCCCATCAGTCCTGGAAACATAAGCAAAATAATATACATTATTAATCCACGAGGATACAAATCACAATTAATCTCTGTAGGCAATCCTTGCCCTAGGCAAATTTTGTAAAAAAAGGAAAGGTTTATGATCTCATCGACTTGCCTTTATATTGGTCATTCAAATGGCTTGTTGAGCTTGAACGTCCCAAGTTTTCAACCAGGATATCCAAATAGACCTGTCTCATCCTCAACACTGGGATGCTGTGTATAAAAGTAACTGGCTATTTAGACTACTTCAGTTTTCACATGACTGTGAAAACAGCATTGTCACAGTGTGTTCACAGTGGGAATTTCAAATGTTTAGAGTTTCTTTGTTTCATCTTATAAAACTAAAGAGATATATCAAAATCAAGGCAGTGTTAGTAGGTTCAGGTTTTTTTGTGCTTTTCAGGTTTAAAATTTCCGAGGGTAGTTTGAGGCTAGTATAGGTTTACGATTTTAAGGGGTGGGGGTAATTTAGTGCTTATGTATCTTGGTTGAAAATATCATAATACACTAAAATAAAAGAATAACATACCTTGTATTTCAGCTCAACATCTACATACATCATTTTATCAACAGTCATATGGTTCTGTATAAAGTCCATAGCATCTAATGTTGCAACAAGTTCAGAACCAACCATCACCTGCCAATAACCATTAATATCAGGTGCTGTCATGCTCACTTGACTGTCTTATTGACTGATTGAAAGGCTGACTTAACTGACTCAACTGACAGACTCGACTGACTGGTAGATTGACCTGTGGATAAATGTAATAACTGACTGACTGACTGACTGACTGACTGACTGACTGACTGACTGACTGACTTAAACTGAAGAACTGAATCCATTACTGAGCCAATTAATATCTCACAGAATGACTGACAGCAGAATGAATAAATGAATGTATGAATAAATGAACAAGTGAACAAGTGAAGAAACAAATGAATGAAAGAATGAATGAAAAGTGAATTAATTTTATCTTCCATTACCTGTGCTCTGTCCCTGTATTTTTCAATATAGAGTTTCTTTGCCTTACGTGGTAGCTTGGTACGATAGACTATAAAACCAAAGCTTTGGCCTCCATTATTGTTAATAAGCAGTTTCTCCATGGGTGCAATTTCTTTGATTTTAATAGTTTGATCCTGTAGATATGTCACATTTCTGATAAGTAAACCCTTGTAAAACATTAGAGATCTAATGAAACATTAGTAATTCTTCTTGGATAAAAAGATTGTCAAAGTGTTACTTTTTGTATTTTATGTACAGCGACAATAATAACAACAATACAACATTGGCAAGTGTGATATAATCACCAGAAGCATCAATAACAATGGATTAACTGTAGTAGCAACTACAACAGCAATACATTATAACTGCAGAAGAATAACAAGAACAACTGTAATAGTGATGGCAGTGCTATCAAGAAGGACAGCAAGAGCAGCAATGATAACAATAGCAAAGCACCAACAATAATAGGAACAGCAGCTACAGACATGATGACAGGAGCAACAGCAATATAGTGATATACATGCACTTCTATCAATAGTAGCTACAATGACGGCAACAGTAGCTGTAGAAAATAACAGCTAATAATTTAATGACATATGTACATACAGCTAGAGTAGAATTAGTATGACAGCACTGTGAAAATGGCACTGCATGGCATGGTATGGTTATGGCAGGAATTTCAAATGCTTTTACAGACATTATGGCACTGACACAATCATGGTACAGCACGGTCCGTGTCACACTCATAAGAAAATTGCTCTATCAACAACCAGGACAACAACAGCAGTTACAACAACAGCAACAGTGACATCAGAATATCTATCAACATGTTACAACAACAATGGCAATGACACCACAGAAATGACAAAGTCAACAATAAAGTGAAATCATCACTGCTTTCAATCAACAAGATCACCAGCTGCAGCAAAGATGCAGCAACAACAACACCAATAAACAACAATGACAACAACATCATAGCCAACACAATTAATTGCACAACAATGACACTTGCCACGTATTTGTACATGTTTCTTAAAGGGATATGTTGGTCCATTTTGACTGGTTCTATCAACATAAATCAAAGGAATTAGTCATTAAATAATTAATGAGAACATTATTCAAAATCATGTCTCTTATTCCTGACCACTAACATTATTAGGTGAACAAAATATTCATTATATTTAGTTAGTTATGACATATTATTTTGTCAAAGGGAAATTATAGACTATTTATTCCTCTTTCTTACTTCCTAGCTGAGGCTGGATTGTTCTTGGCATGCTCTAGTTCAAAATTCTTCTTCCCCATGGCCACTATGCTTATACAAAGCCAACTGGTTTGCCTCCTGGCCAGTTGGAATCTCTCAACCATTTATGTTTACCTTATTTGTATTATTTAGTTTTGATTAATTTGAATGGAGTGCCTGTCAACAAACCTTTTTTCACTGTCAGTGTAATCAATCCCATTTAATCTTGGGCTACGATATATTAAAATATTTCTCTTCTATTTCAATGAGATTCTTACCATAAACTGTTCGCATTATATTGGCTGGAATGTCTGGAAACTTCTTTGGAACTGTAAAGCAATATTAAAGCAACAACATGGAACCCTTTTCTTGTGGATAAAAATGTAGCTTTGTATACATTCTAACTCTAACAAGAAAAAAATCCATGGGTTCGAGTCCCACTTCGAGGCCATGGGTTCGAGTCCCACTTGAGAAAGATATTTTCCCGTCTCTCGTAGGGCATGCAACCAGACACTATAACTTTCCTTATTTCTCATATATTTATCATAGTGCCAAGTGGCTTTGATCTTAAGTTGAGAGTGATGTATTTAACAAATAGATTCCATTTTTCCGTGCGTCTGTACTCTAATCGATGCACAGATGAGACATCTTCTGTGCACCAGTTAGAGTACAGACGCACGGAAAAATGGAATTTATCTGTTTTATGTGTTCTGGACATGGAAACGGAAACGGCATGGTGCAGTCTGTTTTACACTCATATGAAAACTGCTCTTACTAATTAAATAAAAACTACTCCAGATCTGACTTATGGAGTACTTTCTGAATTCTTACTAGAGTGCTCGGGTGCATTTGCACGTATAACTTTTCTTAGTTCTTTGTACTTGTTGGTGACATCACCTGCTTCACTTAACAATGCATCGTAATCTAGCAAAATATGACAAGGAAATCAATCATGACGGATTATAATGAATTATCCAAACTGTATGGTTTTGGTCTTCAGTATATTGTGGTTGGAAAGCTGTTGGTATGTCTTTGACAGATGGTGCATTGGTGAGTAAGTTTTCTAGATAAGAGATGGGTGTTGAGTCAAAGATTCAAGAGAGATGGCTATCCAAATTTTGCATGCCCACTCTGATAAACAACATCAATAGCATCTTGTTGGAACACTATGAGTACTGAGCAAGAGTGGTCACAAGTGGTTGGTCTCAAGCAGGTTGGTAAGGCATTAGTATTGAAGTGGTCAGGAAGTGGGTGGTGAGTGGTTGGTAAGGTGTAAGTGGTTGGTAAGGTGTCAGTAAGTGGTTGGTAAGGTGTCAGTAAAATGTAAAAGTACAAGCGAATCACATATTGATACTCACCAAAAGAGGTGACCATAGGTAAATACTGAAATTTTTCTCCACTAGTTGCTCCATTTATGAAATCAAAATTTGTACCACCTAAGGAGGAAATTTTTGAAGAAATAACATTTATCTAGTTTATACAAATGATAAAGCAAAAGTACATAAAGCCAGATTTTCAGAGAGTGTCTGCCATGATTCTAGCCATCCATTAATGCTATGACATTGTACCTTAAATCTTTCTAAGGCACTATTGACACCTCTATGGTCAAATGAAGACATCAAATTCAAAAACCAATGATGTAAGCGAACTGTGATCAAATAGTAATTACTCCCTCAAATTTCTTTACTAAAATATAGGTCTGGAGAAGTTGACTTTTGATCATAGCTCACTAATGCTGGGTGACTAATGCTAGGCACTCTCTCTACACAGGAAGCCCAACTAATAAAAGCCTAGGATTACAAAAAGAGATGCCTGTGAAGGTTAAGGACTAAAATCTCTTGGAACTTAGTGATACTCTGTTCATACACAAATGAATATACATTGAAAATGCGAAGCATGAGGTTAGCCCCATTAGCAGCCCCCCCCCCCCCCCCCCCGATTCCAGGAGTACTAACCATGGAACATGTAAAAGTTGATTGACGCTCCCATTGCTAGAGCTGTAGCAACACCAGCATCAACCTTTTCAAGATCCATCGTGTGGTGTTCTTCTCCCCAGTGATCATACCAACCCAGCCAGAATTGACTTATCATTAATGGCTTCTCTGGCTGTTGAAGAGAGAAGATTAAAATTAATAGAAGTAAAAGGTAAAGGTTAATATATTTTACTTCAAGGAGTGGGGAGTGGTTGCAGAGGCTTGTGTTTAAGCTTTCGAAGGTGTGCCCTCTATCGATGGGAGAGACACACCTTAGTACTTGCATGTAGTAGGACATGTAAGAAATGTCCCAAGGGATCCTTGGAAGACCACAGGGTATATGGCAAGGGATATGGGACATGTTATGGATGTCTGAGAGATCCCTTAGGAACAAGGGATAAACCATAGAGGACACCATAGGCCAGTACCAGACATGTGGCAACTTGCTTAATGAGATGTCCCAAGTTCAATTATCCCCAGTGAAAATGCACACTTAATATATACATATCTGCATGAAGCTTTGATAGCTTACCTGTAACTTCTTCACATCTTCAAGAGTACTTTTTTCTTCTATTAGGTATTGTAGATTTAATGTTTTCAGAACTAAGGTATCAATGAAATACATTGAGCATTAACTATGAAATAATATTGAAGGTTGAAAAGTAGATGAAGCAATTACACTGTAAGCCACTTTGAGATATATCTTTACACAGTTCTTTCTAAACAAAATTATGCTCTAACCCTAACCCTAACCTCTTTACAATGTACAAACTTAAGTAGTGAGAGCAAAATGTTTTTATAACGTCAGTGGTTGTTTTAATTAGACAGTGTTCATCCCATCTAGGTTAGTATAACAAAGAAAGATGCAAAACAACATTTAAAAAAATGAACATTTAGGATTTGATCACAAACCACTTTTAATTAAAAACTGACAAAAAATTGCCTAGCCTTAGTTAAGTCATATCAATTTCCCATATCATTGTAATTTTGATGATTATAATTTAGGCTGTCAATCACTTACCACCAGGAAGGTCTATTGGCCTCAGCTCGAGACCAGTCAGTGTGTCTGCTGTCATCATGAGTTCTTTCACACCATTCTTCAGCATTATCTGTACAAGGGAATAAAGACAGGAGTAATCACATAAAATATTAACAAGAAATAAATCATCTCTATTGGATTCTTTAAATGATCTTTTCGCAGCAGCATATCCATATAGTGATTCTGATCATCTGCTGGCACTCACACTCACTACCTCTACATTAAATATTTTACATACATTTACAACCCTCAACTCACATGTTGAACTTTGCTGAGGGAGGAAAAACTGGAGAACCCAAGAAAAATACCCTTGTGGCACATGATAGAGAACAATTCATCAAACAAACACAGTTCACATATGATCTAGTGCCCAAGCTGGCACTGGAACCCGGTCCACAGTCAGTGGTGAATGACCAGTGCTAATTGGCCAACCATATACTGCCAATTACTTTTGAACATATAAAGACCCAGACACACAATGCAATATTTTCAGTTAATACTATGCACAACACATAGGTGGGTCATATGTCTATCCACTCCAGACCTGTGATATAATTATAATTGTGTACATTATTGCATGTAACATTTGCAGGCCAGAGAATCAAGTTCAACTTCTGCAACTTTTTCTATAATGTTATAAACAACAACATATTGATGCAACAAGTGCATTCAACTCCTGCAATAACTGTATGCATTGTGGCATGCAACAATGTATTGCAGGAGAAGAATTGAGTTCAGCCTTTACTACATTTTCAACAATGCTGCATGCAAGTATTGCAGGGGTTGATAAATGATTGAAGCAACTGTTGTTGCAAGCATTTGTTGCCAAAAATAGCATTATGTCTGGGCCCTTATGGATAAACCAGTAGGCCATTTGCACGATAGCGTCATTTTACTACAACTACCAGAATGCTCTAGATACGAATTTTCTTTCTTATTCAGATTTTTATTCCCTTTTGAGAATAGTCGAACAATTGGCACTAATTACTGGGCTACCAGGCCCAGTTGAAAATTTGAGATGTTTTTTTTCTTTTTTGTTTCCTGTCGCCTCGCGAAATGGCCATTCTTGCGCAATACTGTATACGCGCAATGCATTACTGGGTGCTTCAAGAAATCACCAGAGAGAATTACTAGGAATTAGGCCGCCATTACATATGACATTTCCAAGTAAGTTTTTAACCATTTTCTTCGGGATTATTGTTGTTCTTCCCATATGTTAGATAGAATTACCGTTTACAAATCTAGAGGAGATTTCTTGTTGAATATTTTGCTGATTCATAGAAGATTTTAAAGCTTCAGTGATCGTACTTGAAATAAGACGGCGGGGACTTCAAATCGGTCTTCTCAAAACCTAACCAAAGCATTCTAGAATCTATCGGGAACCACACACAGTTCCATTAGACGTAGTACTTTTATTGTCAATAATAAATTTAAGAAATATACATGGAAATAAAGCTTTTGTTTTTTTTCAAAGTCTTGTTTTGAACATGCAGTGATATTTTCATGTGCGTGATCGAGAAAGAATACCAGTCTCGAGAAATACACGCATCATAAATAAATCCAGGAAAACTACAAGTCATCTGTTAAAAATAATTGAATTATCACAGAGGAGTGAATCATTCCAATTTTATTCTGTCAAGTGATATAGAAACACATCCTGGTCCTATTGATCCCTTTAAGACTATCCAAGCACTTTGTAGTCAAAACAAAGTGTTGTTGTTTGGGTTGAATGTAGGTACCAAGTACATGTGTACTGAGCCATGTCCCTTACATCACTAATATTTGCCCACAGAAATAATGGTATTTCATCATCAATAACTTAGTTCAAATAATGAACATTGGTATTAAATGAACTGTATGGTAGTTTATCGACTATCCCGACAAACATTTTTAATGTTATAAACAGAAGAACCTGAAATAATTTCCATATTCGGTATATTCATGACTGTTGTACACTTGTCTAGAAATTTTTGATTACTGTACATCATTGGTGAATATAATGGCAGTCTTTAATCACACAAAATTATATCTCATTCATAATAACAATTGGTTGTAGTACTGTGGCCATGTACTGTACCTCAGATGGTAAAAACTATTTGATTCACATGCTAGAAATGCAATTGTTATGCTTCACCCTTAAGGAACCTGTGCCCTTAATTAGAATGTTGCTGTGCTATATCTTTGTATTCTCTTTGTTTTTCTCTGATAAAATCTACCTGGTATTGGAATTCAGAAACTTTAAGGTCAACTGTTGAACATGGAACAAAATTCCACAGTTCACTTAATACTTCTGCTGAACAGCCTATAATTAGATGCACATATCTGTACCACCCAATGCCAATAGCCACAGGTAGCCCAGTAACGCTGGCGATCAGCGTCTAGTTATTTTACAAAAGAAAGTGGGCAAAGCATTCTGGTAGTTGTAGTATATGACACCATCATGCAAATGGCCTATTGTATAATTTATTACAGTTGAATCTCAACTTTAAACAGCCAGTCCTTTCTACCCAGGCCAGTTCGACTACTTAACAGCCAGAACTTTTCATTTTCTAAATGAATGTGATCCAAGTCACTTATAGCAATATATTGAAATCTTAAATTGTAAAAAGACCACCTCTCTGCTGCAACCACACAATCTATGTCCATGCATAGTGGGCATTACAGAGGGGTTTTACAGCTGTATTAAACATGCATTAAATTTTTTTCTTAAAACAAGATAAAATTAAATAGTGAATTTGAATTCCAGGAATGTATATGGATGTGTTTTCTTTAGGATTAAAATGAGTGTTTTACTGGATTAACACTTATCAGGCTGTCAGGAACTTAAGGTCTAAAATCTAGCTAATCTGAGGTATAAAATGATTGCATAAATTAACTGTATATCAGCCTGTTATACCAACCTTCTGTAAAGACTTCATATACTCAATATCACTACCAAATGACAGATATTCATTCTCAATTTGCCAAGCAATAATTGGACCATCATAACAAAACTATAAATTAAACAATAAACAGGCATTAAAAACTAATTCATAAGGCAAACACAATGAAAATTGCCCCCATGACGAGTGTCTTTATATCTCATAAAGATTCGTCCTAATTTACATCAACTTTAACCTCAATTTTCTCCAAGATAAATGAAGATATTTTTGATTTTCTTTTAGAGAACAACTCTAATATGTGTTGGAGTTTTTTAAGCCATATAAAGAACTCGAGATTGTGTTTTATCGGTATAAAGATCCAAGCCGTATATATCTGATAAAACACTCTCTCTCGTTCTTTATACTATAAATGTACATGAAGCAGTGTCTTTAAAACTAGCAAAACTGATTATTATATTAATTTTGTTGTTTTTGAGTTGATACCTTTTAGCAGTAAAAATCATGTGTTGCCATACCCAACTTGGTAAGACTTGGGACCATTTTCAAAATCTCTGATGATCATTCTCATTTTTTTAATATAAATTTTAGGAGTTCCGGACCCCCAAGATTTATATAAACAATGCAATTTGGGTAACTAATTAAAAGTATATACTTCCTATAGCAACATAGGAATTCATAGGGACAGGGTGTCTACTGTAACTATATTTGTTATGCCTTTTAATACTATAATACTAAAAACTGACAGTACTCACTTGGTGTTTAACTAGAATGGGTAATAGTTTGTTAAAGTATTTCTCAACAGCATTAAGGAAGCTTGGATCAGAGGTCCGTAGATTTCCTTTTGTTTCTTCAAGCAACCAACTAAACCAAGAAAGGAACAGAGAACATGAGAAATTCTACTATGGAGTAAAACATAGTCTAAAAGCTACTTAACTTTAAGTTTGGGTTACCTGTGGTGGTGAATAGCAAAGGAAACCCAACACCAGTTCCTTTTTGTTTACACAAATCAAATGCTAAGCAATTCTAGTTTTGCTTAGAGCAAATACAAACTAATTTGTATATTTCTGTGTGTTTGCTTTGGGAGATCTGTCTTGACCACAGGAAGCCCATGAAATATCTATTCCAACAAAAATATGCCAAACTTTTATTATTTAGGAGATTTTATATCTCATTGTGCAGTTTAAATATAAAAATACAAACATACACCAAAAGATATCATAAAATCTTAATTTAAGCTATTTTTGTTTTATTTCAAGAAATCTGATATATTATTTGGATTTCCTGTGGTCTTAAATTGTAAATTTGAACTATAATGATGCATCTTCAATATCTTTTGGCTTCCAGGGTGTTTGTTTAATACCTATCTATTACAGTACGTACAGAATAGAGCAGTTATTTTACGAGTGTGAAATGGACCATGGCATGCCGTGTCCTGTGTCAGTACCATGTTGTCTATAAAAACATTTGAAATTCCTGCAATAACTGTTTGCCATGACTGCATGTGCAGTACCATTTACAGTTATACAAAATCTACTCAATAAAAGCTACTGTAGCTTAGACATTCAGGTTTGAGTTTAAACATTGCTTTCATTATAAGTTGCCTTTCTATTTGTTTATGATTTTTGCCAAATATTTTCTTAAGAATTTGTACCTCAAAAAGGGCTCCTTGGCCCAATAATTAACATTTCACCTAATGGTGTTAGTTGGTCATCGAGGTACTAACAATATATACATGTACAATGTGTGTATTGCTGCTATAGATTTACCTTGGAAGACCTCCTAAATCCATTTCTCCATCAATAAAGGGTCCTGGTCTGATAATTACATATAACCCAAGCTTGTGAGCTTCTTTTATAAAAGATCTAAATACAAAATGGAAGCATTAAGAAAAACACAAGCATGGACTGTCCTTTAAATTGTTAGTCTCCCTCGTAGCAGCTACCAGTGTACTGGGAGACTATTAAATTGATCTGACCTGGAATCACCCCTGTCAAAATTTAGTAGACAGGATAAAATGATGTAATTGTTCTGATTAAGGTATTTGATGCTTTCAAACTTTCCACCCATTTACTACCATTTATTGTTGAAGTGTGACCTGTGAAGGTCAAAGTCTCGATTCAAAACTAGCGAGCACTTACATGGATGTTAGTCAAATCACTCATGACAACCAATACAAATAGCGATTCTCAAGAAGAATGTCTCAAATTTGCAAGGAAAGTTTAGAAAAATATAAAGTATTATTAACTTTTATTGTAAATTCAAGGCATTTTTTCTTGGTAATTGCAATTTGTATTGGTTGAGTGACTTGATTGACATCCATCTGATGTATTAAGTTTCAAAATAAGATTGAGCTTCGCAGGTCACACTTCAATAATAATCATGGTAGTCAGAACATTTTTCCTCTCAAGAAAGCTCCCCCTCCCATACCTAGCCAGTAGGACTGACTATATAAAGATAATAGAATTAATCCAAGGATTATATACATGATTACTTACACTATATCATATCTGTGTTCTTTAAACTTCATTGAATCTTTCACTTCCTCATGTATATTCCAAGGTACATACCTAGTTTTGTAGTTCATAGAACTTAGTAATACATCAAGTCTTCAGTCACAAGTAAATTGTTAGTCCAAGTTAAGCGAAGGGGGGAATGGAAGGTTAAAGGGAAAAATAAGAAAAGGGAAGAGAAGGAAGGAGTAAATTTCCTTTCATTCCTTTTTTATAGCAGTTTTTGTTGGATTGTAAAACAAACTTGTCATATATGATGGTAACCGTGCCCTTTTCATAGCCTGCATCACGTCTGGAATTATACTCTCATTTAGCCATCTGCATAACAGTAACATGAATCATATTCTAACTTCTGGTTTCAAAAAGAAGTTTCTGATTGGCTAATATAACACTGTGTATCATTGGGTGTTTTCTTAGAATCAGCTGCACGCACCAAGTGGCACAAAACAACATCCAATATAAGAAATAGTGTTAGAATGACCTTCACAATTTAGCCAATCACAAACATCATGATCCAGAACATTGTGCAAATGGACTAAACAAAAGGGATTTTTTTTTTGGCTTAACTCCAGAATAACTGGCCATGTTTTGAGACAAAAGAGCCTTTTGTGTTTTTGTATTGTTTTCAAAGAGTGACATCACTTTAGTACATTTATATGGGCCAGGTATTCTGAAGTTACTCCAATTTTTGCGCATGTGATGCAGGCTACCTTTCTAAAGTCACATGAAAACTGCTTGATCTCCTTTCCTTCTCCATCCTGCTTTCTTATATTCTATATTGAAAGCTTAAATACACAATTTGCTGAAACAGCTGTCAATGGCTAATTTTATACAGTTTCAAAAGTAAAAACATAATATGGATACTTCTTTAAGGCTGACACCCCTGCATGATGGACACCCATTTCATGGATACCCATCTATAACACCTCTCTAAAACGAAATGGATAACCAAAATAAAAAGCTAGCACCCCACTGGCAATGCTGTTAAAACTCTATAATTATTCATGAATTCTTTTGGAGAAACTTAAAACTACCATAGTTTCTAAATCACGACAACTTTGCTCAAATATAAGAAAAAAGTTGGCTTCCTACGTTGTTACTGTGTTAAGTCCCATTGCTTTCAGTTTAGATAAACGATCACTCCAATATTCAGGAACAACACGAAAATAGTGCATTGATCCACCAAGAATTGTGAACGGCTTTCCTTGAAGTTTAAACTGTCTTCCTGAAATCTCAAGAGAAGTGACCACTTTTGGTGATTCCTCCGTTACGTGGCCTTCTGTAGGCAACTGTTTTGGACCTTCACGAGATTTCGAGGATCCCAAGTCCATAATATTTGGTGCCAAGAACCAAATTCCTGCCACCACGAGAAGGAGAACGACTGTTAGAGCACGCCGACTTTTAGAAAACATTGCATGGTACAGGACAAAAAAAAGTCGTCTGGGACTAATCATTGCCTTAAAGAGATACTTAGGCACTAGCTTGGTCTGTTTACAAGAAGATAAACCAATCTCCACTCATAACTGTTTCCATGACTCGACTCTTATCTTTGCAAGCACTTTGCTTTGCAAAACAACTGTCTTCATGCGACAAATCATGACTGTGAGGGGACTAGAGAGGAAATCACTCACTACGAGAAAATCACAACTTGTTTAATTTCATCAGCTAAACTCAATACGGACATTTCTGTTTCTGCTTTTGGTGTTATTATAAAATGTTTCTGGTGTGTGTTTATTTTTCATTGTGAAATGTTTAAAAAGCTGTCATTTTTTATGAGTGCTACCCCTCCCCTACTAGGGTTTTATAAAATGATAATCGTGAGAGACTGGGGCTTAAGCGCCAAGATGTAAAAAACGCGGAGAAGTTTTTCAAACGCTTTGTGGTTTGTAAGGTTTTTGAAGCTTTTTTGATCGTCATTTAATTCAAAATGTTTCCTACTATCAGTGCAAATTTGGCTGATGTAATCAGGTAAGTGAATTCAGTCATCTTGAGTGAAATTAAGTTAAATAGGATGTAATCAAAATTGCTGAAATCTGCCAAATTATGACGAATATATCTTTGCTCTTTTAATATGTTTTATATTAAAAAAGCAAGCCTTACAACAAATTTGTTAGAATTATTATCATTTTCTTTGAAATCTTCAGAGCTCAAAAGAAACGTCGTCGTTTTGACGAAAAATTTCACAAGTTTATCCAAAAAATCACGACGGTAGGCCAAAACTAGTACTGAAAACTGGGTGCAGCTTTTCATCTAAAGCTAAAGTTTTTGATAAACCTATAAACCCCTAAATTATCTTTAATTTTTAATTTCCAGAGTAACCTTTTTAATGGATTCATCATGGGAATTATTGTACTCAATGCGTTGTGTATTGGTCTAGAAACTGTGGACGAAATTCAACAAACTGAAGCCAACACTTTCAAGATATTGGACGAGTTTTTCCTGGCTATCTACACTATGGAGTTTTTGATGAAGGTCTACGCAGAGCCTTCTTTTTACTGGAAAAGTAGCTACAATATTTTCGATTTTACCATATTGTTGACATCGTACATTCAAGTTATAATGGACGAGTTGAAAGTGGGCGATAACCTCCTCACGCCTTTGCGTCTTTTGAGAGGTAATTGCGAGTCGCGATGCGAGTATGATAGGCCCGCAAATGAACCCAGAAAGGACTGCAAATGAAGCCAAGGGAAAATAGAGAGTAGGTCAAGGCACTATAAAGTCAAATTAGTTTTTGTTATAACATTGGATTATAAACTGATCTCAATCAATGGCATAGCTAGCGAATAGGCTTGCAGGTCCGTGCTTACAAACTTTTTCAATCTCTTGCGAGATAAATATAATCTAAGTCGAATATTCTTTTCAGCCGTTTTACCCTTCATTCAAACCTTTTCTTCTTTTCGGTTATTCAATCATTCCGTTCTTTGACCATTAATTCAGACTTTCTTTTTGTCGTTCATTAATTCAGACTTTCATTCAAATTTTCTTTCGATTCCTCCAATTGTTCATTCATGCAGACCAGGATGCAGACTTTCTTTTCATTTATTCGAACTTTCTTTCGATGGAACCAGTCAGTCTGATTCAAATTCTTTCAAAGGTTGCTTTTTTGGTTTGGGACCGAATTTTGGGGTATATTTTCGGTCTCCCTTCAGAGTCGCGGCGGTGCACATACCCAACCATATGCATTTTCTGTTCAAGTGCCGCCCCCCTTGGGATACGCCCCTGTCGATAGAGTGTCAATTTGCTTAATTAGTAGTGCCCAGTTTATGTCGTTTATTGAAATCACTATAGAGCGGTTTTCATAAACCCGTGAAATACACTTTAGCGTATCAGGCACTACTACACTCTAATTCCTTTGTTTTCTATTGTATTTATCTGACTATTGCACTCTAACTAGTACACTTTGTTTCACTGGCTAACGAAAACCACTCTAGCAAAATTGGACAAAGGACAACAATAAATTAGCATAATTTATCACTATTTTGTACTATAAATTTGTTGCACGCGTGTTTGAGCAGTCTTATGTAAAATAAATTAAAATACAAAATATATGATATACAAATCGAAGCTAATGCTTACAATAAGCAAGATAGAGACTTCAGGATATTCATCTTTCTTGCAGTTGCCCGTACATTACGTACCATCTCATTCATAGAAGGACTGCAAGTACTTGTCACGGCTCTCATCGATACAATACGTCACTCTGTCGTCAATGTAGTCATATTGTTGACTATGTTGATGGGGTTCTTTGCGGTTGTTGGATACTACATTTTTGGCTACGAAGAAGAAACAGGAGACAAGAAACATTGGGGAATCTCAGTACTTCCATGCTAACGCTCTTCACATTCGTCACGGTATTCACGTAGCAAACCAATTCCATTTTCCGTGCGTCTGCACAGATGGACGGCGTTAAAATGCAGAGAGACCAAAAATTACCCCGTGAGACAAAGTCGAATGGCGTGACTGTTGTTCTTACCACATTTTGACTTCTTTTGTAAATCTATTAGAGTACAGACCCACGGAAAAAGGAATCTATTGGTTCTATATAATATTTAATGAAACATTTAATTAAATATTTCAGCCAATTAAAGTGCGCGTTAGATTCTTTGACGTCATCTACGCGTGTGTACTGTAATCACACAGTTCTCGACCAATCAGAGCTCGTGTAATATACCAAGTGTGGCAAGGGCTACGTCGACCCTAATCCGAATAATTTTTTTTCTCCGTTTTCGGACCTTAGACAAAAGATTTTTTCTAGATAATTTTATTTCTTGTTATAAATTGAGAAATTTTGTTTTGATAGGTAGACGGCTGGACAGATATTCAGAAGGACTTGGACAAACGACCCTACAGCCAGTGGTTCACCATCACTTTTATATTCCTCGGACACTTTATTTTTACCAACTTGTTTATTGGGATTATTATTATGGTGAGATTTGTCGCGTTTTCTCAACTAATCTGCTGTTCTTTCATCACGATAAAGCAGTTTTCGCATGAACAGTTAGACCGCAGTGTGCCGTGAATAGTGTAGATTTCATAGAGTGGATTTCGTATGACTTTGAAAAACTACGGCACGGTCACGGCACGGCACGGAACCTCGCCTGCTGATTTCTTCGCAAATTTGTAAAGAAATCAGCAGGCGAGGTTCCGTACCATGGCCAAGTCATACGAAATCCACTCTATGACTGTGATAGAGCAGATTTCGTGTGAGTGCGAAACGGACCGTGTCGTGCCATGACCGTGTCAGTGCCGTGATATCGATAAAAACGTTCGAAATTCCTGCCGTAACCGTGCCGTGACCAAGCGGTGCCGTTTTCACAGTCATAGGAAATCTACTCTAACCGCACGGTCAGGCACGGTTACGGCAGGAATTTCGAATGTTTTTATAGACAACACGGTATGAAACCTCCACGGCGTGGCGTGGTCTATTTCACACTCATACGAAATCCGCTCTAGTCAGTGATATTCACAATTCATTCATAATGATATTTCTTTATGTCTGTGATATTGAGTGAGCAAAGGCAAAGGCTAATGTTTTACTTCGAAATCGCGGGGAGTGGTTACCCAGTCTCCCGAGCCAGAGGCTCATGTATCAAGCGTTCGAAGGTGCGCCCTCTACCCCCTCTCTCCATCAGTGCTCCGTTTTAAGGGTATTTAAAGCTAATTAAAGCTACTAGACAAGGCGCAAAACTGAAAATGTCGATCGCAAAAAGTGTCGAAGGCATTTAAGGGTAGAGGCTGGTAGCATAACTATTCTAAACTAATTTTTCATGCTGAATCCGAATTTGACTGTTACCAAGACATATTCTGCAATCTTATACGTGTAAATGACATATTTTGTGAATTGCTACAGTCATCAGTTCTACTAACGGCTTTTTCATGCATGTAATTCCAATAGTTTCCAAACTTAAAAACAATGACCATAGCTGGAAAGAGCACATCACAATTAGTAAAACTGTGAAGTTTAAAGGATATCAGTTGAAAAATCAAGGAGATACGAATTTTCAAAAAACGAATATTTGTATGAAAACACTTACAGTTATGCAAGAGATACCAACAAATTTCAAATTTTGAAAATTCGTATCTCCTTGATTTTTCAACTTATATCCTTCAAACTTCACAGTTTTACTGATTTTGATATGCTCTTTCCAGCTATGGTCATTGTTTTTAAGTTTGGGAACTTTTGGACTTTACATGAAAAAGCCGTTAGTATGAAATGACTGTAGCAATGCACAAAATACGTCATTTACACGTATAGATTGCAGAATACGTCTTGGTAACAGTCATATTCGCATTCAGCATGAAAAATCAGTTTAGAATAGTTATGTTACCAGCCTCTACCCCAAAATGCCTCCAGGTGTCTGATTTAATTTTCGAAAATGCGCCTTGTCTATACACGGAAAGGAAAGAAGTCGAAACAAGGATGTGAAGTCATTGGGGATCGAACTAGGGACCTCTTGCACCGAAGACCGCGCACTAACCAACTGTGCCATCCTTGCTCCTAAAGATATAAAGATATATAGCTCTCACTGTAGTGATATCTGTTCGTGATATGTTGCGTGCGCTATTACAATAGTAGTCTTTGTGTTCGTGATAATACGTACGTTATCGTGATATGTCTTTATGTCTGTGATATTGAGTGTACTATCACTATAGTGATATCTGTTCGTGATATGTTGCGTGTGCTATTGCGATAGTTGCCTTTGTTTTCATGATAACACGTGCGCGATTTTTAACGGTCTTTATATTCGTGGTGATAAAGCTGTTCGTGTCCCACGAAATTTTCATATGAGTGTAAAAATGGTACTGCTACGGAATGACATTATCATGCCGAGAATTGTGAATGAACTCACAACCATTTTGGTAATTGGTCAAGAGTAAGTTGCTGAATTCGTGGAGTGAAAAACGGAAGCATGGTCAATAAAAACTGTATCGAGCCACCTTAAGATAACATACAAATTGTGCTGTACAACAGACCGTTCTTTTTAATTCTAGAACATTCACGAATCAACGGAAAAGTTCATAGAGCAACAGAGACAAGAGAAAGAAGCTGTTTTACAAGTATGTTACTTGTACACTGCAAGCTCAATATAACGAAGTGTTAGGGAATTGAAATAATTGGTTCGTTATAATGGGGGTTCGTTCTAATGGGGTTAGCGTTAAATCAGGGTTCGTTATATAAGATTTCACTGTATAGGGCTCCCTTTTCTTTCTAATATTTAATTTCTTTGATCTGCTGGTTCCCTTCCTTTTTTGCCAATTCATTCTCATTTTACCCTCTCCGCATTCCTCTGTCGCATATATATATAGCCTATTGTTATATTTTTTAGCATTCTCATTTGCTTTTATCTTTATGTTACAGATGAAGAAGGACTACTTATTCAAGCGACAGCATGAGGACGTTAAAAGAATGGTAGAAAAGCAGGTTAGTTTCGATTTAATTGAAAACGGAGTGTCTAATCTTCCGAACACATTCTATGGCAGTTATGTAACCTGAGGGTGAGGAATCTCTCCTACATTTTGAGCAGCCAGGGATGTCGTCTTTCATTTTAGGGGTCAAAACCCTCTCGAGGACACCAGAGACTAAGCCAGTACCTTTTAGGGCGTTTTAAATAATAATAATAACTTTTATTGAGATCAACATTGCAATTGCCTTAAGAAGAAAAACAATTGAATTACGTTATTTCAGTAAATAAGATAATCTCATAAACTTTATAGAGTGCATTTCATATGTCTGTGAAATAAGATCAAGTTATTTGAGCCTATTTAGTTGCTATTTGGTCACTAGCATTGAACCAGAACTTTCTTATAATAGCAATACACTGAAAGAAACGATAAAGGTTTATTTGAAGTAATAAAGTAATTAAAAGCTATTATGCAAAGTCATTTGACTCAATTCTCTTGTGTATTTGATGTCTCCAGTGTATTGCTATTATAAGAAAGTTCTGGTTCAATACTAGTGACTAAAGAGCAACTAAATAAGCACAAATAACTTTGATCTTATTTCACAGACGTATGAAATGCACTCTAAGTCGGATGAAGAACTAATAAGGTGTTCGAGGATTCTATGAAAAAATGTTACAATTTTTAGGGTAAACATCATGTGTTGCCACGCCCACCTGGATAAGAAGACCCAGGTACCTTTTAGAGGTCATTTCCAAAATTTCCGAAGAGCCTGGCCTACCCTTCTATATAAAGGAGTACTTCCCCCCGGACATAAACGGATCACTGTCCTTTCATTCGATTATATTGCAGCTTATACATACTATTACTACTAATATCTTACTTTTACCCTAACAGAAAAGCAGCCAGTTTGCTAATTTTGAAGAGATGACGCAAAGCTATAAGGAGACCCTTCGTAATGATGACTTTGTGATCATGAGTGATCCATGCACAAATCCAACATGGATAGAAACGTTTCTTACTACCACAGATCACTTGGATGTCTACATGTTCAGGTAAAAACACCATGTACTCTCAGTCTCAGTAACCGTTGCCCTCTTGGCTCAGTTGGTTGAGCGTCGGTCTTTTTTCGTGCGGGAGGTCGTGGTTCGATTTCCCGGCGGGAACAAAACTCATTGTCTTAAAATGATCGGAAAGAACGTGTTTCCTTTGTAATTACAAATGATTAAACGTTCACGTTTTCTTGGATAAGGACATTAAATCGTAGACTCTTTTCAGGGTCCCCTTTACTCCTTTGCAAAATGAAATCACGCAAAAATATTTGGTCTTTTCACGCGTCACGGATAATTCAAAAATCTCTTTCACGTTCACACACACACACAAACGAATCAAAAGTTGCTTTCACGTGTCTTTTCTCTACACTTCTAAAATCCCGAATTCAAATAAAGCTGTGGTATTTCAAAGATACAATAAATATTAAGCTCTGGGCTGAGCACTTACAGTTCTCTTAGAGAGGCTTCTCTAACAGAAGAAATGTATACGAGCAATAGACCGTAATGATGGTCTCTTGATACGATCTCTTTGGTAGAAACTGCTTGATTGCTCTTGAGAGGTTTTTCAAAAACATTCTGAGAAAAAGGGAAAAATCTTGCCGCATTTATCCTGCATGGATTTACATCTTGATTTCAAGTTTAAAGGGGTAGGGTTGACCATAAAGTGGGAGGGGGAGTGACAGGAATGGCTTGTCCAAGATGAGTGGTGGCAAATACCACTCTCCCAATCATAACCTTTCATCCCCCTAGAGAATAATAGTTAGGATGAATTTTCTGACCAACTTTACATTCATTTCCTTATTTTCGCTTTCCATTCATTCTTTTTATTTCCTATGACAACAGGTGTCAACAGCTACACTTCAAAATTGCCAGTGTTCTAGCAGATATGTGCGAGAGGAAGCTAGCCAGACCTGAGGGAAACCTGCTATCAAGACTGCAGCAATTAGCAGCGACAGGACAAAGTTCACCAGCTAAGCCATCTGGCTTTGCTCAGGTTGCAAAAGCTGCATTTAGTGCAAAGACAAATTAAACATATTTAGTGAAATTTTTTTATTTTCACTCTATCACTAAGTATCATTTAAAAAAAAAAGATTTCTGACACACAAAATCAGAAATTCTAGGTTTTTCACTCAGATCGATGCATGCATTTAAAAAATGAAATCGTCACTCAAATATCTTTCATACTGTGCTTTTGTGATTGTGTAAAATGAAGTTTCAGCTCTTTCGAAATACTTAAAATATATTTCTTTGAAACATTTTAAAAATCATTTTTGAAAATGTTCACTACTTCTCATTATATCTGAGAAATGTTTTATCAAATAAAATAATGAGAAGAACTTCTAAAAATTAAAATATATTAACCCTTGAAATTTGTTAGATTTAGTTGAGTCTCTCTTTGAAGATCCAAGAGAACTTTTCTAAAACAATAAATTTATTTCATTTTTGTTGGATTTCCAAATGCAGCTCTAGATGTGGTCATAAATGAATTATATTCTTTTTTCAAATGAGGTGGATCTAGCTCAGGTTGATGCCCTGGGAATGCTGTTGGTTCTCTTGCTGCAATGAATAGAAACAACAAATATTGGTTATTGTCATATGCAAGTATTAGAATGACAAATTATGTCAATATTTAGAAATCATGTGGGTTATATGCCCTCAGATAAACTTGAGGCCAACATTTTCCCTCCTTTTCTCCATCAGTGCTCTGTATTTTAAGGGTATTTAAATGGAAATTTTCAACACTGATAAAAAGAAAGATATTTACTGCATGATGCAAGGCTTTGTCCCCTGTAGTCTTAGAGTCTACTTATAAGTTTTCTATACAAGGATAAAAAGTGAGGTGTTGAAGTTTGGGGTTGCTTAGACTTGCTCCAAGTCTCGCTTGTTAACTTTCTCTGTTGCTTGGGCTCCCTGTGGTGTATTGGCTCCCTGTAGCATATTTTTCTCAATTTTCTTTGCAGTTTTGCCATTTCCATACCCACCCACCCCTTTACAAACCCCTCTTTTAGATTCATTTGCACCTCCCATTCACTTTTATGCCACACCCTTCTGGAGGTAGCAGGGTGTGATTAGAGGAAGGAGATTCTTGGGGACAGAAGGCATTCATGAAACTAGGGTTCACATTTTTAATTTCACTTCTCAAAACAATGAATTCCACTACCTTTCACTTACCTTCTAAGTGTTTTAGTGCCTTTGGTACTTTATTATAATCTTTGGTACAATAACTTTTGTTGTGTGTTGTTTCAAAGTAGTGGTCATACTAGAGAAAAATACATAGATAATATGTACTTTATTGACTAAGTGGGAGGGCCAGATGAGAAAATACTTGGCTTGAGGTGGGCTGCGGCACTGAACAATGGCAGTGAGGTCTGTACAGAATGAATGAGTGCCAAATGTTTTCCCATTCAGCCTGACCTCAGTCAGTAAGCATTTTATCATAATCATGACTCTTTTTGATTGTTTAATATATATTTTTTTGGACATGCACATGGGTCCGGATATGGGTTTCTCCAGGCACCTTCAAAAATATGTATGTGTCTCTATCATGTGACTATTTCCAAAGGTTTTCTTAGGGCTAAATGAATATGATGAATAAATGTTATTGAGCTTTTATGATACAGCTTTTCTATATAAATGGATAATATAGTTTCATGTTTCCTGTCTAGTTTATGATAGTATTGGTCGTTAAATGGTTGGGTCGGTTAATAGAAGCTTGACCATAATGCTCCTTGATTTAAACTACCAAAATATTGAGTTTATTTCTAAAGATTTTTTTTGTTGAATTAAACTACCAAAATATTGAGTTTATTTCTAAAGATTTTTGTTGTTGTTGGGGGTGGGGGAGAATGCAATGTACTGATATAAATTGCAACAAATTTTGTGGTAACATTCTGGCATTCTGGATCTTCAAAAGTCTGGACATGCTTAATATAAAAAGTTATCTTTATACAAGTCAATATTACCTGTGAAGGAATAGGTTTAGCTTGTGAAAGTTTTGATATATCGAATCTCTGTTCATTCCAGTTTCCAATCAATGTACGAGTCGGTGAATACGAGCTTTCGGTATTTGTGCATCGCCAGCCAAACTGAGTGAACTTTTTCTCGTCAGTGTGATCCCAGACCTCCCCATGACCCGTGGCTTGAAGCATACTCACGAAAGGAATCGTTTTGGAGCCAATGTAAGCCATTTTGAAAGGTTTTCTGTAGATTCCTGAAGTGATGTTGTGTTCTGTTCGAAGCTCAGCTGGTTTTCATAATGTTGGCATGGCAACAGATGTTCCAACACAGGCTTACCAGGCTCGCAGTTCGTTTCCGGACTTCTTTGGACTTCCTGTGTTATTTGAGTTCGTTAAAGTTTGAATATTTGGGTGATTTCTTTGCTCTCAAAAATGACGATTTTGATTATATGTTCTCAATAAAATGACTTTAAATTGTGCTTTAGTCTTTTACTTGATGGAATTTGGGTGTTATTTGTCCATGAGATGCGATTTAGTGTGGTTTTTCGACGGCCGTTGTGGGGTATGTTTGCCGCTCTCACTGTAGGGAAAAGAACACAAGGCATGTAACACCGAGCACGATCCGCCGCCAACTCACCTGGTATTCAGGCTAAAATCACACATTTAAATTAATCCCTCAAGAACCAGCGTCAGGGACATCAAACATCAATAAATTATTGAGATCCTGGCCAAGCCTGAGCCCGATAAGAGAAATACAAGCACCCGAAAAGCTGGCCGGAAAATTTTACTTCGACCGATTTTCGCCGTCGTACTACGATCTGCTCAAAGTGCTGTCCCTTTGGCATCCCAAGAATGCACTTTTTGTCGAAAATCTCTCCACACCCCGTACCCCCTCAGAGATGTTTTCGCGGTCAAAGTGAATATTACACCGCGAAAACATCTCTGAGGGGGTACGGGGTGTGGAGAGATTTTCGACAAAAAGTGCATTCTTGGGATGCCAAAGGGACAGCACTTTGAGCAGATCGTAGTACGACGGCGAAAATCGGTCGAAGTAAAATTTTCCGGCCAGCTTTTCGGGTGCTTGTATTTCTCTTATCGGGCTCAGGCTTGGCCAGGATCTCAATAATTTATTGATGTTTGATGTCCCTGACGCTGGTTCTTGAGGGATTAATTTAAATGTGTGATTTTAGCCTGAATACCAGGTGAGTTGGCGGCGGATCGTGCTCGGTGTTACATGCCTTGTGTTCTTTTCCCTACAGTGAGAGCGGCAAACATACCCCACAACGGCCGTCGAAAAACCACACTAAATCGCATCTCATGGACAAATAACACCCAAATTCCATCAAGTAAAAGACTAAAGCACAATTTAAAGTCATTTTATTGAGAACATATAATCAAAATCGTCATTTTTGAGAGCAAAGAAATCACCCAAATATTCAAACTTTAACGAACTCAAATAACACAGGAAGTCCAAAGAAGTCCGGAAACGAACTGCGAGCCTGGTAAGCCTGTGGTTCCAATTAGCTCGCCCCAATCCGCTCTCGGTCGGAGGGATTTTTCTCAGTAATAATACTAATAATAATAATACTAATACACTTATTACGCGCTTATCCATTTCTGCTCTAAGCGCAAAATAATAAAATAAAAATAATAAAAAAGTAAATAAAATAAAAAATAACTATGTGAATTATATTAATTAAGTTCCAAGTTAAATGCAGACTTGAATAAGTAAGTCTTCAAAGCTGACTTGAAGGATGAAAGGGATGATTCGGATCTTATGAAGGGAGGAAGGGCATTCCACAGTTCAGGACCACACACAGAGAATGTACGATGACCATATGACTTTAAGCGAAATTGGCCACGATTAAGTTGAATAGAAGATGAGGATCGAAGGTTTCTTGATGGCTTGTAACGAGAAATCAAGTCGGAGATGTAAGATGGAGCCAGGTCATTGAGTGATTTAAATGTAATGAGTAGAATCTTGAACTTGATGCGATCAGCCACAGGAAGCCAATGTAACTGAATCAAGATAGGCGTGATATGGCAGTGTTTACGAGAACAAGTAATTACACGAGCAGCAGCATTTTGGACTGACTGTAGTTTAGATAGAAGATGATTGGGAAGGCCAAATAGGAGGCAGTTGAAGTGATCTATCTTGGAAGTTACAAAAGCATGGACCAGTCTCTCGGTTGTTTGAAGGGATAAGTATTTTCTGATTTTAGCAATGTTGCGAAGGTGGTAAAAGGCAGATTTACATATGGATTTAACATGAGGTACCATTGACATAGTAGAATCAAAGATGACACCAATGTTGCGTGCTGTAGTAGAGGGCTTTATAACGTCATCACCAAAACACAGATCAGGGAAGGAATCTTGTGGGCTATGTTTTGAGTACAGGAAAAGAAGCTCAGTTTTGTCTTTGTTAAGTTTTAATTTGTTAATCGTCATCCATGAATCAATGTCAGACAGGCAATTTGAAATCAAAGTCATGGAGCGATTCATATCTTGATCATCATTACAATTGAAAGGAATATAAATATAAAAAGTAAAATAAATATAAAATATAAAAAGTAAAATGTAAAATGCATAAATTATGGAATATTAAATATTGAATAACTTCAGGAGATAATATAACTAAGATTTATTTTAATTTTCCTTTGACTTTTGTGGTTTCATTTGATTCTGTTCGTTTTGTTCGTCCCGAATCAGAAGACTGGGCACTACTTATGATTTAGCACCTGTTGCCATGACGATAACATCGACAAGACAGAACTAGTGGCCATGTTGTTCTGAGCAAGAGTCGCGAATTTTACAATACAAAACAAGATTCTTGGACGAATTTCACCATGTCTTCGACACAGACATTAACAAGACAAAAACCTCAACCCTCTAGGACACACGATTATCTTTACGGTAAGGAAAAAGACGTCGTTTGTTCGTGAAATTCCTCTCTTGCCCGGTCTCTTCCAGGCTGTACTTTCGGCTTTTAATACCTCAAGTTGTGGAATTGAATTTGGCTTGCTTGCTTGATTTTGAACTCAAAGGGCTAAATTGAATTAAGCAAGTTCCAAGTATGATCTGAATTTTGATATTTTATACAATGAAATCAATATATTAAGTAAGTAATATGCTAAAGCCCGCCATAACTCGATAACTTGTACGTGTATGTGGATATAAACTTATTTATAAACTGGTTTAATACTCTTTCTGTTGTTGTTTCATAAACCAAATCTTGCCACGTTCTATGACACTCTTCCCTGTTAATTTAAGAACTGAGTAGAGTATACTTAATATAATAAAAGTGATGTTGAAAACTTATTCATTTTATATCACCAGACAAGATCCATACCTTGTCAAGTGACCGTGATCATGCCAGGGCTACATTCAAGGCTCATACAGGGACTGATAGAGTCGTAAGTAGAGTATAGCATAGAGAACAGCATAAAGCCTAGCAAAGATTCTGTGAAAAAAAATCACTATTTACATAGGATAGACCCTCAGAGAATAGTGATGTTTATTGTACTGTTATTTGTCAACATTAGAGTAGATTTTGTATGAGCGTGAAACAGACTGCTAATGACCATGTCATTGCCGTGATTTCTATTAAAAACATTCAAAATTCCTGCTGTAGCTGTGTCATGACCATGCAGTGCCATTTTTACATTCATATGAAATCTATACTCAAAGAAGTTCAAGAGTGAGCACCATACAAGACAGTTATAGTCAGGTATTTTGAATTTCTGATTCACTGATTTTCATTTTTTACCTTTTTTTAGAAACGTGTCCCACATTATCAGACAATGTTCAGTGATCTGTCACACTACCCACGCTATAGTGTCCATTTAGAAGTAACTGATCCTGTCCCTAAATTTATACCCCGACAATGGAGAGGTTATAGTGAACAAGCAAGAGAAGCATTGGTTAGATACACCAAGTTTAACTATGACCCATCAGTACAAGTGCCTCAAAAATCCTTTCCTGTGACAGATGTTGGTGGAAAAGATAGATATAAGTTTTTTAAGAGGCCGATTATTCCATTTCTACAACAAGTACCACCAGACGTGCTTCTCCAGACATCAAGGTAAAATTTAAAACATTGAATTACTTAACAATATAATTCATAGTCTTAGGTGTAGTTTAAAATATGCTGTTTCAGCTATGTGCTGACAGTATCAAATTGCTGTATATGTGGAAAGTCCAGTGCCTAAAGATAAATAGAACTGCTGATTCAATTTAGAATGGCCTTAGGTATTCAGTACCAGAGCAAAATGAATAATATTGCTTTGACTAGCATTTTATTTTGTGAACGGCACATGGTCGTTACATATCGCATCTATAAATACTTGAATGGAAGTTAGTTTTAATAAGCTGTGACTTAATCAGTGCTTTTAGAGATTTAATTCAGGGTTAGTGCTTATAATTAGCTTACTTTTCAAACAAAGAGTATATGTCAAATGGTCCCCCCAAAAAGTCAGTCTTGCAAAATGTTAAACAAATTTCATGGGTCTCAATTGAAAGTCAATTTTTTTCAGAAAAAAAGCTATCATAGAGTCTTGAATTTTGAAAGCAAAGGAAATCATTAAAAAAGTGTCTCAGGCTTGAAGAAAACTTCTGTCAGGTTCTTGAAAAGTCTTGCATTAACCATTTGACAGCCCTAAACAACAGGTCTTTGATCAAAATCCATCTTCTCCCACATGATTCATAGAGCTAAGAGGAGGATTTAGAATTTGATCAGCATCAGTAATGATATCCTTCTTACATATTCAGAAGCAATATGTTGGGCTTAATTATGTATGTATGTTATCAGGATTGACCCAATGAAGTCCCAAGAAGTACTGCAAGAAAGATCTCCCACACCAGCCACTCGAACAGTAATGGTTCAAACAGACTACAGAGACAGTGAGGCACAGACAGACCCCTATACACCAGAGTATGTCGTCAGACCAGGGTCACAGCCAGAACTTTTAACACTTGCTACTTTGTCTTATGGTGAGTAGACACTGATACATGTATAGTGCAATTTTCTTTTTAGAGAGATTTAGCTGTGACAAGTGGCTAAAAATATTATATGAAGTGCTGATTGTGTGACACAGTGTCACATTTATTATTGTGTGACATTGTATCATGACTTCAGCACTTTATATGTACTAAAATTTAAACATTTAAGTATAGACATCCTTGCAACCAACAAATTTATTAGGTGTCCACTTATGGGAGGTTGATCAGGAGATTAGGGATTGAGGGTTGCTGTCAATTACTTATGGAAAGTGTCTGCTTACTGGAGGTGTCCTTTAGTTGAAATTCAAAGATACTTCACTTACCTCAGATGGATGGATAGACAGACAGACAGACAGACAGCAGACAGACAGACAGACAAACAAACAGGGAGACAGACAGACAGGCAGGCAGACAGACAGACAGACACAATTCTCATACACCTTATTCATATTTTTTTATGTTTCTATCAGGTCATGGCCTTCCAGCTGGGCTGGCTGAGGTAGAGATGATCGAAAGAGCAAGAGCCAAGAGAATATGGTAAATAATTGGTTAAAGTTTGCTATTTTGCCATTAAGTTTGATATTTCAGGCCTGAATCCAAATGATATGAAGCAGACAAAAAATGGGAGTTTGCAATGGAAGAGTTTTGATATTCTTTATAACCTACATCTCAACCATTCACATGATCTCTGCCAATAAGTCGAATGAAATTAAGCTAAAATTTAGTTTTGATGATGTCAACATATTGGGGTGCAAGAAACCAGAGGTGGTTTTGGCATTGCTCAGAGAGCTTCATATCTGACATTTTTAAACATAATATTTCTACAGGGAGTCTACACTACCAAGTCTAAATGACATGGAAAACCTCGAAAAAAGGCGTAAAATGATGGATGAACAAGAAAGAAAAGAGTGGTTATTTAGAGAGCAGGAAATAGAAAAGTAAGCCTCCCACTTGTTATTCATTTGAAGAAATTTCCTTGATATGACATGGCTACTTAAAAGGCCTATTTTAAATCTAATTATAAATATATTCTATCAGACTACAGGAAGCACGACTTCAAGTCCTTCAAGATATTTTGCAGCAGAGGGAAGAGGATCATGCTCAAATTAATGCCAAAAGACTGGACAGATTGTGGTAAGCTTGTGAAGAGTCAAAAGAAACTAATCTAAGTTTATAAGGTTAATAGATTGAGTAAAAGGAAATAATCCTTTTCTGAATTACAATTCAAATTAAGGTTGGAGTAGAAACTTTCGTTATTATTTCATTTTATTTATTAAATCCATCTATGACTTAAAGGTTAAGTTAAAGCACTATATTTTAGTGTTCAGTTCCTTCAGCTACTGTAGAATTAAGCTGTTCAGTCCCAGGAAGCCTACGGCACACTCTTTACTTGAAACCATTGTTCATGGTCCGTGAAGCAAGTGTAGGAAATGTTTATTGCTGGCTAGTGAGTTATCTTCACATGGCTACTGTAATTATTTGTCTTATCTATTAAATCTGCCCATGTACCTTTAGGCTGCCTACTAGCTATTTTTGTGTCAGCCTGACAGCACTTTTTAGTTTGGTTTTCACCAAAAGCATAAACACTATATTCAACTACCACTCAATATGTACTGTACTACTGGTCATTAGTGGACTTAGTGCAAATAACATGCGCAAACTCAGTAGCATATACAGCTCGTTAACAGTCATAGAGTCCTTGTCTTTTCTCTCACCTTGTGAAGTTAATGTTACTCTATATATTGGACTGCCTATCAGCACTTGTCTAGGTGGTTTTGTCACACATACAGTATGTACAAGATCAAATATTTATGTGATTTTTCTTTGTGTGTTGTTTGTTATGTATGTTTAATATTGTTTTTTTGTGTGTTGTGTATGTTTAATATTGTGTGTTGTTTGTTATGTATGTTTAATATTGTTTTTTTGTGTGTTGTGTATGTTTAATATTGTGTGTTGTTTGTTATGTATGTTTAATATTGTTTTTTTGTGTGTTGTGTATGTTTACTATTGTGTGTTGTTTGTTATGTATGTTTAATATTGTTTTTTGTGTGTTGTGTATATTTACTATTGTGTGTTGTTTGTTATGTATGTTTAATATTGTTTTTTGTGTGTTGTGTATGTTTAATATTGTTTTTTGTGTGTTGTGTATGTTTAATATTGTTTTTTGTGTGTTATGTATGTTTATTATTGTCTCTAACAATATTACATGTGTTAAAAATGTCTTACTCTTTGTATCTACATCCACATATATTTGTGGTTGGTAAAATCTTTTGATATCACACAAATCATGTATAAAAACTATAAAGATTCTACATTTCGTTTGAAGGTCAAAGAAGCAGCAAGAAAAAGAAGCCAAATTTTCTAAAATTCAAACAGAGCATATAAAAAGTGAGTATAAGCTAGTTCTTTGCAACCATATTTGTCCGTAATTGCAGTACTCTAAAAGCGAGAAAACATTTGTGAAACAACACTCATTTTTACTAGAGCGATAACACTTAAACCGTGAAATAACTTAGTAACTAAATAGAGACAAATAGTAGCAAAACCCTTTGTTTTCTATTGTTTCATTAGTACTATTTGTACTTTTTAGTTAGTACTTGTTTCACGGTTTTAGTGCTATCGCTCTACCAACATTTTTTTTGTTAAAGAAGACTCTGTCTCACAATTGAGTGTAAGTTACATGAATAGACTTTAGCTAACAATTTCTGTTGTAAAGCACAATCTACAAAGGGGCATATCTGCAAGTATAGGTGCGTTTTTGATCGCCCACACTGGAAATAAGGCATGGGCACTGCAGGCTACTTAGGGTTTAGTAAATACGTTCACAAACCGACTGAAAAACAGCCTTAGCCTTGGGGAGAGAGGAACGATTTAGGGAGAAGTGGAAAAAAAGTAAAAAGTAAAAAAAAAAAACAAAAAACAGATGAGAGAGAAATAAAAACATTGGTTGGTAGAGAGATGTGGCTCCTGGATTGGGTGGAAGGAGAAATACAAATAAGAGCATGACGAGGAAGGCTTCAATACGAAAAAAAGAAGAGAGGAGGGGCAAAATAGCTAAAAAAGTTGGGAAGAGCCTAATTCTCACCGATCTCTGGGGCACAGAGTTGAATTTTTTAAATATACAGGTATCATGCGGGTCATGAAAAACCTGGAATAACGTGGAATTTCATGGTTTCAAAGTCATGAATTTAGATTGAGGCCATCGAAAATCATGGAAAATGACATACTGTGAGAAAAAAATTGGTAGCTTCATTTTAGGAAAATAAGATAAATTTTTTATTTTTTCCGGTCCAGTTTCCAGTTTCATGGAAATAACAGATAACACGCATATGGAAATTGTCCAGTTTTGAAAAGTAATCGTGAGCTGAAAACAGTATGTGGCCTCGATCAGCTGCATTGTAGTCACGGAATATAGTCATATTACTGCAATTTTCAAAATCCTGCGAACTCAGACATGTATGTAAACACTCAAGTGGTTTTTGCCAAATTAGCTTCCGTCAATCAAAATTAAAAATCAAAAATACGAAAGCTAACTCGAATATCAAAATCATATTTAGCTGTTATAATCGTCTAAAGATCGTTTTCAGTCATTTGGTAGGTTTTTTAGGGATATTTATGAGTATTTTTTTGGTTGTTTGTTTGAAGTGGGCGGAAGCTAAAAACCAAATTCCAACGGACTGTTTGAAGGTCAGAGTTCGCATAATTATGAAAATTGCAGTAAAGGTTATTAAAAGTCATGGTACTTAGACGCTTACTAATAGAACCTGAAATATCACCTATACCATGGGAATAAACTCACCAAAATATGCATTAAAAATCCCATTTGAATGGGATATTATTACGTTGTCCAATTAGAAATTCTCTAATAAGATAACTTATTTTATCGCACAGCAATGAGAAAACTCAAAGAAAAACGAAAAAATGTTGAAGGAAAGCTAGAACGCCGAGACATCGTCAAAGATTACAGCGAACACAACTCTCAAACATACGCACCTATGTCAAGAATTGGAGTATTCCTTGATCGCGGTTCTGAACAATACAACGTCCAAAGCTTCCATCTCTCCACTTATCAAGGGCTTCTAGAACTCGAGGCCGCGCTTCCGGACTTTGTCACTCAGCCCCGAGTTCAGGCACCTAAGCCAAAGTCAAGCGCTAAAGGAGGTTTTGTGAAAAGAACGCAGAGAAGGCAGAGGGAATTGGAAATGGTGGCAGATATCATAGAGAAGGGCAAACAACCACCTGAGAAGGAGAAGCCATTGAAGTTCTTAGTGAAGGTGGAGAAGCCAGTGCCTCGCCCACCGACGCCTTCTGTGCCTGTACCTTCACAGGTGAGATTGGGAGAATAACGTGATGATGATGTTGATAATGATGATGATGATGATGAAGATGATGATGATGATGATGATGAACGATGCTGGCGATAATCGTAGTTGTGTCTGAAACACCTTTCTTAAATCAATGATAACCACGATGATGATGATGATGATGATGATGATGATGATGTGACATTGGTAACTTTAGTAATTGTTGTGGTGCGTACTTTCATCGAAGATAATTAACAATTAGACCTCGAGGTCGAATGGACTACGAGTCAATAGCCCATGAGGCCGTAGGCCGAATGGGCTATTCAAACTCGTAGTCCATGAGGCCGAGAGGACTAATTGTTTTAGTATTCACCAATATATTGGGCCAAAGGTGAATGAGACTAAACAAAACAAAGAGAGAAAAATGTTTTATTGATATCAAAACTCGCGCTTCCTCTCAACTCGGGCTATCACCAATAGCCCGAGGTTAGGGAGCCAATCAGAATGCAGGATTTGTAATAGCCCTTATGTTGGTGAATACTAATTTCGCTGAGACTGAATCGTTAAGGTCTTGGAAACACATTTCCTAAACCAAAGATAGCCATGATGATGATGATGATATCGTTGATGACGATGATGATATTGATGTCTGTGGCAATTGTGACAGCTCTTACTAATGCACTGAAGAACATGGCATTTCTTAAAGATAGTGGAGCTCTTTGGTGTGCTTGAAGGATCATGGCCTTTATGAGCTCTCACTATGATTTACGTCAACTTCGTATGGTACACGGGAAATTGCCAAGAAAAGAAATGTTAAATAGGAACATTATTTTATTCATCACTTCATTTGTCTATTTTAGGCTGAAGAGGATGCTGAGTTGGCCATTATCTACTTACAAAAGATAATCCGTGGAAGAGCAATTCAAAACATGGTAGGCGATGACACGCTAGTAATCGAAACTCTTCCAATATACCCCACAAATTTAGGTGTCTCGGTATCTTTTTTACTATCTACTTACATGTACAAAATATTATCCATGGAAAAGCAAGTAAAAATATGGTAGGCAATGACATGCTTTTACTATAGACAATCACCAAATCTACATCAAAAATTAAGGTGTCTCGGTATCGTTTTCACAAACCTTATTATGACTAGACTTTCCTTTGGCCGTTCGATTAACCTCAGTAATTGGGTTCAGATTTTAAAAGATTTTTATACCCATATCGATAATTACTGAACCAATCTCTCCAATATTTGCATTTCTAGATGTTTGAAGGCAAAGAAAAACGACTTGAGCTCATTCAAGAGTTACGTAGCACCCATGCTCTACAGGAAGGAGGTCAGACGGAGAAAAGAAACGAAAGGCAGTCGGTGTTGTCGTTACAGAGACAAAGACGCTTGGACCAGCACAAGGAATCGTTTGTAGAAGAAGCCATGGCACAGATGGAGGGTGCTACGCTAGCGGATATGTTTGATTTCTTAAGCAAGGTAGGAAACCATTCCAATACTGGAACGCAACCCATTTATCCAAGAGTGTGAATTGACTAATTGACTTCTCGAGTATATTAAGGCCTGGGTCAATCGTTAATTACTTAAAATTCGGATAAAAATTATTTTGAAGACTTAGAACATCTAAATCAACTTTTTTCCTCGATAAGTTACTAAACTCGACGTCCTTAATTTTTTTAGGGTACGTTTATGATGTCACGTGACCTGATGACGTCACAGTGATCAAATATTGTGTTGTAAACTTCAAAGCAAAATGCGGTCGTGGGTATTACTAAAGACTTCACAGTAACCATGCTTAACTGTGAGCCTGAATGTGCTTCACAACATACAGCCCGAAAAACTTGTCATCCACTTTACATTGTTGAGTTTTTCCATTTTTAAAAGAAATAAGTAAAAGTCACGTGACCTGTTTTGGGCTTTATCTCACTAAAGAAAAACTGTAGTCAGGTTTTCCGGGTTGTTTGTTTGGAAGCACATTAAGGCTCATAGTTAAGCATGGTTACTTTCAAGACTGGGGTTATACCCACGACCGCATTTTGCTTTGAAGTTTACAATACAATATTTCATCACTGTGACGTCATCAGGTCACGTGACATCTTAAAAGTACCCTCAAAAAATTAAGGACGTCGAGTTTAGTAACTTATAGAAGAAAAACGTTCATTTAAATGTTCTTTGTCTTCAAAATATTTTTTTATCCAAAATTTATACAATTAGCGATTGAACCAGGCCTTAATATACTCGAGTTCACGGAGGTTGCGTGACATCTTTTCAGTCACGCTATAGGATCGTGACAACATAAGAGGAAGACCACGCACAAGGGTTGCGTGACCATGACATCTTTTCAGTCACGCCATAGTCTCATGACAACAAAAGGGGAAGGGCACGCACAAGGGTTGCGTGACCGTGACATCTTTTCGGTCACGCCATAGTCTCGTGACAACATAAGAGAATGAGTACGCACAAAGGTTGCGTGACCGTGACATCTTTTCAGTCATGCCATAGTCTCGTGACAACGTCTTAGTTCACATTGGTATGGGTTGAAAAGTTTACCTACGGACATACGGAACGGTCCGGGTAAAGAAGTCCTTCCCCTCTACCGACATTCCCGATGTTGCGAGGCTCTGACGGCGAGTTGTCACTGGTAACCAGGATAACTCCTCTCTTGTCAAAAGACAACTGTACACACAAAACACACACACACACACACAAAATTTAACACTTTAGACCATTGTGTTCCAAATTGTAAACGTTTTCCTTCGGAATATTGATTCCATTTTTAGGGGAAAACATTTATAAAATAGCTTTTTGATGACGTAGGTTAAGTCGACAAAAACGTCCAATAGTTGTAACCTACATCATCAAAAAGTTCTCAAAACTTCAATGATTCTTTTCTAAAAATTGAAATGAAATTCTGAAGAAAACCTTTTTACAATATGGACCACGAAGGCCTATCTAAGCTACACAGGACAACTCGCCTTTACATAAATGACCTGACTTAGTCTGGAGAAGAAGAGGAATTTCGCGAAATAATCCTGAAATAATCTGTAATCACTCAACTCTAATACAATGGTTTTTATCAGGAATTGGTACGCCTGCAAGAAGAGCGTCGAATTCACGCCTTCGCAATGTTAGCTGAAAGAAAACGTCGAGTTAGGGAAGCCGAGGAAAGCGGACGAAGGCAGGTTGAAGAAAGAAGGCGCCGCGAAGAGGACGAAATTTTCAAACAGGTATAAGACATTTTAACCAAATCAATCCATCAGTTTGTTTATGTCATAACGTGGGATAAAGTTGCCCTTCAATCCGAGCCACAGGCTCATGTATAAAACGTATGACAAAATTGAGATTGGGTGCTGCCTTTGTGTTTGTTTTCCACTCATACGAAAACTGCTCTAGGGTATTCACCTAAAGGTGCATACGGACTCTAATGCCCGATTTAGACCCTGTTTACATGTTCAAGTTTGGAACCGTTCAAGTTTGGGGCCTGTACTTGCCGTTACATGGGCCCGTCCTCATTTTTGGACCTAGATCCCAGGCCTCAACCGTACAAACTGTGCAAAAATCAGAACGGTTCCAGTGTTTACACTGGTCCGCACGAAGTTGAACTGTACCGGCCCCAAAGTGAGATCTATTCTTTTAAGGTCCAAAACCTTGCACACTTTGCTGGCCTCAGATGAGGACCATTCCGCAGGTCCGTGTGAACGCGAGGCCGAAGTGTCCCGGTTTGTGAACTGCTCCAAACTTAAATGGCCCCGTGTAAACGTGGTCTCACACGACAACCTTTTTATGGCATGGAACCCGTAATAATCATCATGTGAATAGAATTTTTGTTGGCCTTATAGGGGTGATGTACCCAATATATTCAGTCCGCGTGCCAAGATTTAGAGGTTGCTTAGCGGCCCTGGGGAGGGCAGGGGAAGGGGAGAGGGAGGGGGACTTCCCTCTCCCCTTCCTCTGCCCTCCCCAGGGCCGCTACGTAGGCTAAGGTGCCCTTAAAAAGTTTGCAAGCCTGAGTAACACAGACACAAAAATGCAGACACTTTCTTTCTTGTCTTTGTGCGTGTTATGGTATTGTGAATAATCTTGAAATTATAATTGTGTTATAGGTTGTTAAAGTTCATCAGAATACTGTGGATACCTATCTAGAGGATATTATATTAGGCTCTATTGACATCACGGCTCATGAACAGGTATGACTTTGCTTACGTTTTACAGTTAGTATTGTTATACAATAGACTTAAACTACCATCTACAACACTTAAACCAGGGGTGCTTATCATTTACCCTCAAAAACTGGCCCGGGGAAATTCCGGTTGGAAAATCAAATGGTATGAGGCAATCCACTTTTCCCGCTCTTTTCGGTTCTTTCCGTAGACGCGTGTACCATTTGCGCGAAGTCAAGTTTCCCGCTCTTTGTTTACTATTAGCAAACAAATTTCGAACCGGATGAATTGGAAATGAATGGTAAGCACCCCGACTTCCCTTAGACTATTTCTCCAGACATATTTACTAGCGGTTAAATCAAGCACCAACTGTCTCGAACAATTCTTAATTTTGGGAATTGGAGATAGCAAAAGATAGCGGTGTTCGAATGTCCATCTTTTTGACAGGAAGAATTAACATTGAACTGTTTTTCACTGCTACAGGCTCGTACAGAAATCCAGGACCAAGCTGAAAAGATTAACAAGATCGCTTACGAAGTTGAAAAGACGTAAGTATTTTGTGAAATGAGGATAACGTAATAATCAGAGTTCGGACAGATTTGGTTTGACTTAGAAAACACGTTGCGCGTGCCGCAGATTTTCTAGAACACACCAACGGGGGAAAGGGCCCTGGGGACGAGGTCGTAGAACACACGAAATTTCTCAAGAATTTTGTTGTACTTTATTCGTCATCTCATTGTAAGAGGGGCGTCGCGAGTCACGACTCGATAATTTAACTGTATGGAACAATGCGGCAAAATGTACTACGCATGCGTGCCTCATTATGAAACGCTTCCCATAAAAACATTGGGCAGTGAAACAAACAAATCTTTGCCCTGCGAAACTCAAGCCGCTTAAGCCAAACTCAGTCCCAAAAACCTCAGTTTAAGGACATTGTACTATATTTTGTTGCCCTGCCTTTTTCACCTAATACTTTACTGTTTGCAACGATGTTCAAAATTGAGATCAAAATCGGGAAAAAAATTCTAAAATCGTTGCTTGGAATTCCTGTGATCAAGAGGCGAACGCGCGTAAGCCCACGAAATCTTGACACGGCGTTAATGCATAGTCAATCTGACTCATTCTTGTCTCCAGAACCGATTTTTCTTACTGCGCATGCTCGCAGAAAAATACTAGGTAATCACGTCGAGCATGCGTAGTAAGCGATTACGGCTCTGGGGACGAGATCGAGTTAATCTTGAACGCAGAGCCTGCGTTACTTTCGGCGCAGCAGTCTCTGGGTACGAGTGTAAGGTAACAACAATTAACCTTTGTCATGCGCATTCACTTTATAGACGTACTAAACTCCAGTCTGAAGAAATTGTCGCTGAGCTGGTGACGTCTTTCCTGTTACCGGAAGTACAGAAAGTTACTGTGAGGGAGAAGGGTAAGTATGAATTTGTCATATAAATGTCTCAGAGGTTTACTTGCTGACTTGTTACCTTGCACCCATAGTTAAGAGAGAGCAAAGAAAACACCTTCTGGCCGCACATAAGATAATTCATGGAGAGACTGAACAAATTATGGACGATCACCCCCAGCCTGACCCACCCAAGGAACCAACACCAGTTCCCGAACAAGAACCTCAGCCTCCATCTGAAACCGAGGCTGCTCCTGACAAACCACCATCCGCACCAACCTCCAGGCCTGCCTCGGCCAAGTCTCAAAAATCTGCTCCTGGTACCCCTAAATCTCAATCCAGGTCTTCAAGTCCTAAAAACTCTCGTACCAGTTCACCCAAGTCAAGATCATCATCACGGCCATCTACACCTAAATCCCGACCTGCATCGGGGTCATCGAGACAATCGCCCCAGCCTTCCACAGTGACAGATAAAACGGACGAGTCATAACGACAAATAGACTTTATTTTTTGTGGCTTGTCGGTCAAGTTAAGTTAATGAAAATTTTACAATATAAAAATGTATTAAAGGTCTTTTACTTGTAAATAAACTCGGCATATTTGAAATCGTTGTCTTGTGTCAGTTCGCGTTTTTACGTATTTTAACTCGTGGATGATGGTGCAGTAATACGTAAATATCGGTATCTTATACCATCACTCTACAATATGGCCAACGTTTGCCGACCCTGCCATGTAACGATCCCATCCGATATATACATTTACTCTGTATTGAAACCTCTGTACAACGACCACCTCTCAACAACGTCCACTTAATCTTTTCCAAAGGTGGATATTGTGGAGAAGTTCGACCGTCCGTTCGGTTTTTGCTTTCAAGACCATTACTCTTTACAGTGCAATGCCCAAAAGTTAGACCAGCTATTTAACAAATTGAAGCTGGTTTCAAAACTCAAGTGCAAAGTTTTAAACATTTTATGTCGTCAATAAGAGGACAGACAACTCAAAACTATCTTCCATTTGTTTTGAATTCTCTTATCTACTGGTCAATATAATTATATAAGAATTATTTGAGATAAAAGTTAAAATGCGTCAGCAGTGTGTCTGTCCTCTTGTTGACATACTAATCAACCAATCAGATTGCAAGATTAGTATCAAGTGTTTTAAAAAATGTATTCGCATTCTTTTGAAAAAGCAATCATCCAATCAGCATCCGAGGATTCTCTTATCTACTGGTCACAGTTTTGAGCCTCGTGCTGTAACCATTGCTTTTGTTTCACGAGTAAAGTGCAGTCACTCTAGTATGGGCTTTTTATGTTTTAGATTTATATAGCATCGTTTTAAGAACTCCTAGTATTACCACAGGGAACCCAAGCTCAAAACTAGAGCCACGTGGCTACAAGAACACGATAAAAAAGATGATAAATTTATGAATGTCATTATAAATAAAATAAATATCACAAAAATATGCTGTTGAGGTACGTTTATTTATATATTATTTTTCTCGCTTGAATTAATTTTTGAAATTCCAGTCAAGCGCTTGTCAACTAGTCTCCCTCGCAGCCGTTTTAGTGAAGTCACGCTACGCGTTCCCTCTCCAGGAAGCGTTGCGTGACTCAATAAAAACGGCTGCCAGGGAGACTAGTTGTCAAATGGCTATAGTTTTGAGCTTGGGTTGCCTGTGGTATCATAGCCAATCTCGTTAACACCGCGGTCAAACGTTTTGCTGTCGTGGAAGCCTAGGTACGAATTCTTAAGAAAACGTTCAGCGAAAAAAACGTTACGGTAACGGTAAAGATTTTACGGTAACTTGCTTATTGTGTATCTGCACTACACAATGAGATAAAAAACTCCGAAATAGTATTAACACGAAAAAAGTTTTTGGAAATAGATATTTCATGGGCTTCCTGTGGTCAAGACGCAGTCGCGCAAAAGCCCGCGAAATCTGGCGCATGCGCAGACATTTGATCGCGTTGTTGAACTTGTTCATTGCCATTCACCGATTCGAAATATGGCGGCAAATTTGAATAACTATTGTTTTATACTGACTAGCCTCTCATTCATGTGAAAACGCTTTTGTGTTTCCACGTGAACACGAGGCTAGTCAGTCCAGAACAATAGTTATTCAAATTTGCCGCCATATTTCGAATCGGTCAATACTACAGAGATACAATAATGCCTCCTTTTTCTCTACGAGTCACACGCAACCAACACCTTATAAATATTACAGCAGTAGAATCTCTTTCTTCTTAGCCATATCAATTTTGCAGCCAAGTTCTGGAAATTCCGAAAAGGTTAGAGCCTGCAGAAAATGAGGTCAGCGTTTCACACCTTGTTGCCATGCGCTAAGAACAGCTTTTGTTTGTACCGCAACTAGTACTGGTTAGACGGATGTGTGTTGAAGCAGCTCCGTCGCAGATTTCTCGTCTCTGTACGGTACAGTCATTTCTTGCTCACCTTCCATGGCCTTTTCACGTTTCTAAAACGAAATATGAAGCTGTTTTGTTAGGCACTGTGTGAGAAATATCACGATGGATTTCAAGGTGGTGACCAAAAGTAATTGGTAGAGGGATGCGGTGTATCCCGCCACTTACCTTGAACTTCCACAAATTTCATGTAACGAAACGTTACATAAAGCTTACGCGCTCTAATGTTAACCTCGATTTCCCGTAAGAAAGCCCGGGAAAAAGGACCTCCACAACCCTTTCACTACCGTCCACGGTAGAGAATTTTATTCCCAGGATACCCCGGATATGCAGCGATCCACTTTATCAAAATTCGACACCCAAGTACTTACTCGATCCTCCAACAAATTTCGTTTGCCTTTGGTCTTTGTGAAACAAGGCTTGATGTGGAACAAAAGTCGTGGATCTACTGTCTCGCTTACATGATCACCTGTGCACCAAAAAATAAATGCAAATAGTGAGGGAAAGCAACTGTATTGAGCGTCGGTAGTACCTTCGGTATGAAGCTGGTCTTCCAGGACGCTCTTCTCCCTCCCTCCCCCCTCTCCATCAGTAGTTCGTTTTACGAGAGGGTATTTAAAGCCTGGTACAATTAAGACCAAGTTTGGAAACAAAACAAAACAGAACAAAACAAAACAAAAACAAAAACAAAAACAACAACAAACAAACAAACAAACAAACAAACACAAAAACAACAACAAACAAAACAAACAAAACAAACCTAAACAACAACAACAACAAAACAAACCAAAACAAAAAATCCCGAATTTAGATGGAGCAAGATTATCTTCTGGCATACTTCCAGTTTTTGAAACATACAGCTAAGAACATTCCATATTTGGCAATAAATTCCCATATTTTCATTACTTCCCATAGTCTTACCAGGAAATAGAACGCTGACAACGAGCCCTACAATGTATGTAACTATGAAGCACACGCCGCTATACCATAGAAAGGACAACTTGTATAGAGCCAGACCCTCATAACTGTAAAAAAAAAAAAGATTTCCAAATAATCATGAGATTTTGAAAATGTAACGTAATGTACGCGATTCTGCTTTGACAGACGAAAGACCCGAAACACGAGGCAACGTTTCTTGAAACTTTTATCTGCAAAATTGCGCACAACACAGAGTAGCACCGTGTGTTCATAACTGCAACAATAACAGTTGCAGGTTTAATAAGATTATTACATTGTGCAATTTTCTCAGCAACTTGTCTGGCAACGCCGTTGCAAGGCAACAGTTGCAGGACAATTGCATAGTGTAACATATTGTCTCGCAATGTCGTCTGTTCTACTTCTCGCAACAGGTTGCAGCAACGTGCAACGTCATTGCGCCGTGTAACACCCCTCCAGCAACTCGAGTCTCATATTTTCACGCGTTTTTCCTGAAGAGCACATGCGCACATCTCCAATACAAGTCCCCAACCTTCCTCGGGGGAAAAAACATTGCAAGTTGCTGCAATGTATAACATCTCATCACGGCACTTCATAACGATAGATGCAGTTTCTAGCGTTACGAGAGAAGTCGCTGAGAAAATTGCACAGCGTAACACTGCCAGTCTTTAGGGTCGAGTTCTACTTCTGCAACTTTTTCTGTAACGTTGCGTGCAACACAGAGTCGCACTGTGTGTCCACCCTTGCAACAGTTGCAGGTTTAGGATCGAGTTCTACTTCTGCAAATTTTTCTGTAACGTTGCGTGCAACACTGCAGACGTGGCCACACGGTGCAACACCTTGCACGCAATATTGCAGAAAAAGTTGCATCCGGGTATTAAAAACTGTGTCCAGGACATTAAAATGGCGTGCAAAAGTTGACTTTTTACCACCTTGTCATGATTTGTTAATTTTGAGGCCTTGGTCACATCTAGCCTCCTCCGCAGGCTACTCCTTTCCTTTATTGGGTTTATTGGGTTTCCTGTGGGATCGAAAAGGAAGAGCGAAGACTGGAGGCGAGAGGTTTTTCGTTCGTTCCCAGTCTCTATTCTTTAACACAGGAAGCCCAAAAGTAAAATAGGAGTTGCCTGCCGATGAATTGACTTTTTTCGAGTTTGTTCATAGCGCTGTAAAATTAGACAACAGACGCACTGGCGCAAGGTTAGCCTCGACTCAAGGTAGATTATTCGAAAATACCAACGAGAAGAGAAAGAAATAGACTAAGAACAATTATACAGAAATTGGTTTTAATCCCATGGGTTTTCTTGAAAAGGAGGCTAACCCTGCATAAATGCGCCTTTTGTCAAGAAGCTCAGCGGACTCTAGCAAATGGTAACTGGACTATTTCAGAATTTCAGATGTGCCGAAATAATTATCTTTTTACTGAGTTCGGCTCTTGTGAAGTTTGACATTTCTTTACACAAATTCTAAATGTCATCCATCCATTCGCTCGTTCGTTCATTTATTCAGTCAGTCGGTTAGTCAGTCGGTCGGTCAGCCAGTCAGTCACTTAGTGTATATATTCTTACGGTTTAACAGTTGGTCCAGCAGTTGTTGTTTCATTGAACACTGTACTAACTGTAGTGTTGACCACAGAAGTTGTATTCAAACCAACAACACAGCCACGTGTAGATACAGGAGCGGTGTTAAGAGGTGGAGGGTAGATTTGAGCTCCTATTCCAATCCACAGACCAAGGCTAAGACCACTTAGCAGACCTATATATGCACCCTTAATGAATGAATGAATAAATAATATATACATAAATGAATAAATACATAAATACATAAATACATAAATACATAAATGCATAAATACATATAATGCATAAATACATAAATGAATAAATACATACATAAATACATACATAAATAAATAAATAAAAATAATAATAATAAATAAAAACAAACAAACAAACAAACAAAAAACATGTTTGACCTTCGCCACCGATGCTCACTAAAACCCACAAAACGCTCTTGCTATCTGTCTGATATACAGCTAATCCAAAAAAACGTTGTCGCAACAAGTCCACAGTGTATACTCTAAGACTGCAAAGGATTTGGGTAGTTATTCTTTTAATTAATCTATTCGCTGTCTTTCCTAGCAAGCGTTACGAGCAATTAAGCCTTTGGTATTCGTGTTTAATGCAACCAAAACATGCTATGATTGCATTAATTACTAGAAAACTGACAACATCCTTTGCAGTCTTGGAGTGTACACTGTGGACTTGTTGCGACAACGTTTTTTGGATTAGGTGTATATACTAGTATACATTTTCTTAGGCTGAATAAACGTAGTTCTTGAATTCATCAAGCATTATTTCGTAATTTTCAACCTTTATCTTATAGTGCGTGTTTTCAGATTTTTATGTTGATCAGTTGCAAAAAAGTTCGTTGTTCATTTAATTCAATTAGGCCAAGTTCAGACATCGAACTTTTGCCGTGTCGAATCTAATGGTTGCATTTTGAAAATGAGAAGTGCGCCGTCTGAACCTATTGTATTTGACAGATTTGATTAAGTATTAAATTGAAAAATTCAGTTTAGATCAAATTTGTCAAATTCATTTGGTTCAGAAGCCGCACTTCTCATCCACAAAATGCAACTATTAGATTCGACGAGGCAAAACGTCTGAACTGGGCCTTAGTCCTATTACCATTATTTCATCACGCCCTAAAGTATTTCTAAAATATCTCAATATTTATTACCCTAGAGTTTGCTTTTCGTGTCAGCATACCAAGACAAAACACACCCACCACAGGACCCCCAACAACTCCAAACACACGATAAAATGTCTGGAAAGAAAGAAAAGATATCAGATATAAAAATAATGATTTGTATCTTTCCATTAGAGCGAATTCGTATACCGCAGTTTTACAGGCTAATTAACTCGGCTTATATTCTAATGAGCTGTTTGGAGTTGCACGAACAAGGAAAAAGCCCAAAACACTGTAAAAATGCATCTTTACAAAAGAAGTATGTCTAAAGCAATGTCCAGTGAACATTCTTAATCAGCTTTTGCAAAATGTCGATCAGTGACCAGTGTGACCAAAGCTAAGCTTTGAGCAGTTCTAGAAAACTGTTTATTTTATTCGTGTTTTCTTTTCGATCCTGAAAGGATAGCTGACTTTGAAAAACGAAAATAAAACTGATATTATTTCCCTTTACGTACATTTTGCGGTTAATTGTGTTCTGCAGTTATTACTCGTGCCCAGGCCTTTAGGCCGGCACGAGTCTAGGTTTGCGTTTTCTTCTATCAATCTATCGTCGTAGTCGAGAATGTGCCATGAAAACGAGGCAAGCCACAGGCACCCCAGGCAATCATTTAGAGCAGCGTGTAACACCAGCGTATAAAGCAAATAGACGGGCCCGGGTTCGAATCCTCATGGAATAAAAATATTTTTTTTTCGCCTAACTATGTAGTAAATATTATCTTTTCATTTTTTTGTATGCTTTTTTCTGGTTTTGAAGCATTTTAAGCTGTCTTTTAATTTGATTTAATTTCCAATATATTTTGACTCAAGCGACAGCTTGTCTGGTGATTGTCTGGCTCTTCGATTTGAGAAATTCAAGAATGTATTTCAATGTTCTCTGTAATTAAATGGTATGGCTAAAATTTTTTGGCGTACAAACTAAATTAATACTATTAGAAAGTCAATGATTACAAAGCAACAGCTACTTTAAAATATCAAAGAAAATAGACCGAGGTCAAACAGGTCACCCAAACAGGACGGTGTGCTTTCGTGACGCTACAACTAACATTGTGAATCGCTGTTTAATACCCTAGCAGCTATAAAATTACTTAATAAATATCAGACATAAAGGCAGCTCATATCTAAATGCCTTTTTAATTGGAAATTTAGGAGCGAGACCGATACCTCCATGAGTTCAAATCAGCTTGCCGGCGAAGCAGACAAATATTCCCCCGTTCAGTACCGAACTCAAAACGTGACCAAACTGGCTTTAAAACATATTTATTCTCATGTCAGACTGAATTCCACTTGGGCACGAGTAAACGCACTATGTGCGTCTAGTCTTTTATTAGTTTTCGCAAGGTAGTACAGCTCATTAGATAAGTGCGATATACGAATTCACTCTAATGGAAAAGACAAGGAGATGACAAAGACAACATCGACGACAACAACAACAACGACGAAGACGACAACAAAACAGCGACACCAAGGACGATGACGACAACGACGACAGCAACAACGACGACGACCATAACAGCGACAACAACAACGACGACGACAACAACGAAGACGACGACAACAGCGATAAGGGTGAAGACGACGACATCAGTAACAACAACGACAAAGACGAGGACGACAACAAAAGCAATTACGACTACAACAGCAACAACGAAAACGACAACAATAACAACGACAACGACGATGACAGCAACATCGACGAAGACGACTAACAGCGACAACAACGACAAAGACCACAACAACAACAGCAACGACAACAACAAAACCGACTACGACGACAACGACAACATTAACGGCGACAACAATGACAACAATAACGACGACAACGACGATGACAGCAACATCGACGAAGACGACTAACAGCGACAACAACGACAAAGACCACAACAACAACGAGGGCTGGTAAACTTCGAGTTACGCGCTTCGAGTTACGCGCTTCGAGTTACGCGCTTTTCGAGTTACGCGCTGTGCCACACCCATTTTTGCCTGTGCCACACCCAGCGCGTAACTCGATGTCTTTAGGAAAGGTTAGTGACTTCGAGTTACGTGATGAGCGCACAACTCGAACTAAAACATATCGTGTTAAAGTGATGAGTTACGTAAATAAGACGTTTATGTTGAATTATTAGGTTTATAGGAAACTAATTCGACTTAAAGTAATTTTGAAATTTGAATATCAACATGGTATAAATTCACAACCATCGTGTAACGAAAAACTACTGAAACGTAGCTTCAACATCAAGATAAGAGATTCTTTTGTAAAAAGTTTAATGTCAGTCGGCAAAATTTACGTCTACGTTAATGGTTGTACATTCCCAGAAATCGGAACTTCGCAGTGGACCGCACATTTTATATTTGTGCCAATTTGAATTGTTTAAGAAATAAGCCCATCGGCAGCAATCTGATGTGTCCACCCCCTGTAATCAAATCTCCTGCCAGAAATAGCTTAACAGCGGAAGATTTTGTTCTTCTCGATTCAAGGGCAATGCCCGGCTTCTGCTAGTACTAAGGGAGGTCAGTGGCGTTTCAAAAACTGTTCTATTTACTTTTTTTTTTCAGTCATTTTTTGGAAATATTTGTATGTTGGTTCTAACGTTAAAAATAACATTATTATTACTACTGTTCTATGAAGAATAAGAAAACGATTAAATCAGAATGTGTTCAGTTTTAAAATGTTGATTCTAGTCTAATAATTAATTCAATATAAACGTCTTATTTACGTAACTCGAAGCGCGTAACTCGAACATTACCCGATCCCAACAACAACAGCAACGACAACAACAAAACCGACTACGACGACAACGACAACATTAACGGCGACAACAATGACAACAATAACGACGACAACGACGATGACAGCAACATCGACGAAGACGACTAACAGCGACAACAACGACAAAGACCACAACAACAACAGCAACGACAACAACAAAACCGACTACGACGACAACGACAACATTAACGGCGACAACAATGACAACAATAACGACGACAACGACGATGACAGCAACATCGACGAAGACGACTAACAGCGACAACAACGACAAAGACCACAACAACAACAGCAACGACAACAACAAAACCGACTACGACGACAACGACAACATTAACGGCGACAACAATGACGGCGACAGCAGCAACAAAAGCAACGAAAACAAAAACAACAAAGACGACGAGGGCGGCGGCGACAACAAGAATGACAACAAACAACTACAACCACCACAACAAAAACAACCACCACAACAAAAGTAACAACAACAACAACACCAAACAACAACCACAACAAAACAATTACAACAACAACAAACAACCACAACAAAAACTACAACTACAACAACAGTAACAACTACAACAACACCAATTTATTTTCTATAACTATTGATAATTTCATACCATTTTTTTCTATATTATGTTTCCAAGTTATAATTAATTTATGTTGTTCACACACGTTCGTATTTTGAACGAGTTTCTAGCTCCTGGACGATACGTGTTTAAATAAATAAATTGTAAATAAATTGTAAATTGTAAATTGTAAATTGTAAACAACCACAACAAAAACTACAACAACAACAACAACAACAAAAGTAACAACTACAACAACAAACAACCACAACAAAAACTACAAGAACAAAAGTAACAACTGCAACAACAAACAACAACCACCACAACAAAAAGTACAACAACAACAACAACAAAAGTAACAACAACACCACCAAAAGTCAAAAAAGCCGGAAAACAAAATTGAGAAAACCGGATACAAACAAACAGAGAATGGTCGCTATTTTTACAGGAGGGGAGACAGGTGAGCCATTCACAACCATCACCACAACAAAAACAACAACAACAACAATTTGTAGTTTATGATTTGTGAACTTACTGATAGAATGGCGCCTAGTTTCATAGCCAGGAAGGACAAAGCGATAGTCAGAATTCCAAAACTAAGAGCTGCAACAATATTATAATTACAAAATTTCATTATGTATAGCCTTATGATACGATCAGCGTAACACTAATAGCTCAAAAAGCTAAAATATTCATGTTACAATATTTTGGATTCTCGCCTTTGATAACGAAAATTATTAATGTCTCACTGTTACCGCGGCGAAGCGTACCACGCATGCGTGCTTTATAAAACTCCTCCCCAATCCTACTCAATGAAAACAGTCGGCAGTGAATAAAAAAATGTTTGCCGGCGAATCTCAAGCCGCAGAAGCCAAACTCAGCCCCAAAAAAGTGAGGTTAAGTACTTTGTGGTATATTTTATTGCTTATCATTTTCTCAACATCAAATTAATTATATTAGTACAAAAATCAGTAAAATAGTTGGACTTTTTGCTAAATATAGACATTTTGTTCCTCAAGACACTCTAATCACTTTGTACTGGTCACTAATCTACCCTTACTTGAATTATGGTATCTGTGCTTGGGGCCAAGCTTCAAAACCGCTACTTAACAAACTTCTGATTTTGCAAAAACGTGTCCTCAGACTTATCTTTTTTGCTAACCGAAGAGAAAGTGCCATTCCTCTCTTTATCAAATCAAATATTCCTCCATTAAATATCATGTATTGTCAATCAGTCGCTAATCTTGTACATGATGCAGTCAATGAAAATTGCCTCCAGAACTTATGCAAATTATTTGTATCAGTTAGAGATATTCATTCATACAATACTCGTTCTTCGGCTGCCAATAAATTATATACCTATTTCAAAAAAGGTTGTCCGCGCTAAAGGCGATAGGCGACAGGAGATAGGTCATTCAAATTCCAAAGTAATCAAGAAGTTTTAAAAAACAGCTTCGTTATTCCGTTCGTTTTGCTCCGAACATTGGATATGAATGTCTGATTGTTGACTTTCTAATAAAAACAAATAGAAAACCCAACCGTGAATAGTGGAATGACCTATCTCCTATCGCCTATCGCCTTTAGCTCTGACAACCTTTACTGAAATAGGTGTATATTCAGTCAGCGCGACTGAACACTCAATTCAATTCTTTATCTAGGGTTGGTGTAAGATTGTGGAACGCACTTCCATGTTCCATCAGGAATAGTTCCAAATTCATATTTAAGAAAGATATAAGAAACTCACTCTTTTTCATATTACAAAACGAGGAGAGCTATTTTGAAATCGAGAGAGCTATACAGATTTTCCCTGATTATTTATCTTAAGTTCTTTTCTTCTCTTAGAATCCTTCATGTCATGATGAAAAGTTACAACCATTGTTTTTTCTTAATCTTATATGGGAAAGTCTAAAGAAAACTATTCTAAAAATATTGATTGGCATTCCGGTGATCAGGACGTGGACGCGTGTAACCCCGCAAAATCTCGCGCATGCGCAGTCTGTCACACTAGGTTCCAATAGGCCACGTTCGAGATATCAAGATTCCTAGCATGATAGCGAGGCTCACAGGAGTAAGCTGCCGAAATAACCGCCTAGCAGAAAGAGAATAAGTGTATACGATATTGAAAATATTTAGAAATTAGTAGAAACTAGTTTTCTAACCTAAAATCACGAATAATGTGTCGCTCTTTATTCTAATTATTAATTAATGACCTTTCGATCCAGTGACACATTATTTATGATTTTAGGTCAGAAATCAAATTTCTACTAATTTCTACATAATTTCCAATATCGTATACACTTATTCTCTTTCTGCTAGGTGGGTATTTCGGCAGTTTACTCCTGTGAGCCTCGCTATCACGCTAGGAATCTTGATATCTCGAACGTGGCCAATTGGAGTGAATTCTGCCGTTATTTTACGCTTTTTCCTATAAACCCCCTCCCCATGCATAAAACTGGATATAAATATCTCAAGAGATATTCCTCGTCAGACCGTGTGAACTTTACACAACATCGATCAGATATTGAACAACAACTAAACGAAGTTTCGTGGAAATTGGAGGAAGAGAAGATGCTTTTTGACCGCGTTGGTTAGAGGCCATTAATGAGATTGGTTCGCCGGACATTCAATTATTACACTTTTAATGCTATATCGCTGTCTTTTGAAAGCCGCAAAGAATTTCAGTGCTAAACATTGGCTTCGGCTTCAGGCTATGAGCCTGGGCTGCCTGTGAGCGACGGCGGTGACAATCAATAGCTTATTTTCATGTAGGGAAAAGGAATACCGGCAAGACGAAATTAGCAACTCATTGTTGGTCAGGTGTTTGCGTTTTCCCACGGATTCATTTAAAGAAGAGTTTTTTCATGTTTCCTTTTATCGACAAGTAGCCGCCATTTTGGAATTGGACGTATGGACTGTAGGGTTGGGGTCAGCACCGCTCGATGAACTTCTTGATTGGTTTTCACCTCTAGCACTTAATCTTTCCGGACTTTTTTCTTCTTTTAGTTGTTAAAGCAGGTTAGGATGAATGGCAGCCTTGGCCGATGTGGACCTGCTGTCTCTCTCACTCACTACTTCTACATTTACATTTTTTTATACATACAACACTCGCCTCACATGTTGATTTCTGCTGAGGGAGGAAAACCGGAGATCCCGTAGAAAAAACCCTCGTGGCATGGTAGAGAACAACACATCAAACACACTCAACTCACATGTGGCATCCGCAGGGCTCGAACCAGTGACCCGACCCGTTGGACCACAGCAGGAGAGGCGAAACGTTTTAACGCACGCCACCCATGCCACCCACGCTACCCATGCCATTCACATATTTATTCAAAGGCTATTACTTCTTGTTTAAGACTTACCTAGAATTTTTGTGTATAATGTTGCTCTAGAATCTGAAAGTTCAACTTGACGAATTTTGTTGATGGGTTTGATGATATCCTCTAGAACTACTGCAGCTAAAGAGTTGAGGCCTGATGACAATGTACTGAAAATCAAGCAATCAATAATCAATCGGTCAGTCGGATGGTCGGTCGGTCGGTCGGTCGGTCGGTCGGTCGGTCGGTCGGTCAAACAAACAAGCAAACAAGCAAACAAGCAAACAAACAAACAAACAAACAAACAAACAAACAAACAAACAAACAAACAAACAAACAAACAAACAAACAGACAGACAGACAGACAGACAGACAGACAGACAGACAAACAAATCAACCAATTACAAACAAACAGGCTAACAAACAATCGAACAAACGAACAACGATAAAGACGTGCAACATCAATGCCGCGTTGCATGACTGTATGACGTCATTATGATGTGACAGGCTAGGAAAACCCTCGCAGTTCGCCAGTTGCCATAGTGACTATAAACAGGTCCATTTCATTGTCAGTTTGTTCCAACACACAAAACGCACTCCTATGAACACCGAAAACTCGAGTGGCGGTTGGGACGTGACAAAGGGAAAATATGTAATAAATTGAATTATAAGTCGATTAACCATTTCTTTTCATAAAGCATAATGACAAAGGCCGAATGGCAAGCAAGTAATCAAGCCTTATAACAGGCTTACGAAGTCTTAACTACGCTGATGATAAAAATTGACAAAGAAATGAACTCGGCAATAAATCTAGTTAATCTTGGTCATTTTTATTGACAGAAATCTCGCGGCTTTCTTTATTCTTTTCAATTCGATCCCAGTAACTCCGGAGGTTCGAGCTTAATTTCTTGTATTTTCGATTAAATTCTAAAAGTCTTAAAACAGTAATTTAATTCTGTTCATTATCTCTGTGGTTGCACCTCCTTTTAAAATCATTTAGAAAGTCATAAGCCACTCATTTTTGTTTTTGTTTTGTTTTAATGGTATTTGTTTTATTGAAGCTTTTAACGAGTTCTTGGAAAGCCAACATGCACGGCACCCTGGACACAGCGTTTTTGGCCATAAGTCTATTAAGTCGACGAAAAATTAATTAGCAAAATCCATCTGCAAATGCATACAGAATTTCCTTTTTTCGCAGGCAAAAAAGTGAAATGATTGAAGCACTGAATGTCATGATGTTAGCCTAAAAACGCCTCAATTTATCTTAAATTTTTAAATTTTAATTACTCGTGCACTATCACTTTATTGAGTATTCACGTAATACATATAAAATTTTCCGGTCGATAATAATTTTGAAGCCACGTACCGAACCTCAAATGGCCCCCAACTTGAAATTATGCAATTATATTTATCCCACGTGTAAAGGAAAATACAAAATTCTCAAGTGGATTGATGTTACAGTTGAAATAAAACCTAATAGTTAGTCCTAAATAATAATTTAAAAAAACATGAAAAAATAAATATAGGAAATAAAGTCTAGTGGTACCGGTCTATTAGCTTTCTGCACGGGTTAATTGAACCACTCTGTACTTCTATATTCTATTTCTACGAGAGGAAAATATCCTTGTATTACCAAAATATAGTACTTCAAATACTTCGTTATAGTCGCTTTAAGAGTGCAAATCAAAATGTTAACTGAAGTTTACAAAGTCTCACCCAAACAAGCACAAGCAACTTGAATAGCTTTTTAGCTTTAATTATAACTTGACGTAAATAGCGAAGCGAGGAAAAGAGTAATGCGTAATGACTCTTTCTTACTCTTCACTTGCATCGAGCTCCACCCGGCAAATAAACTTAAGTAATTTGAATGTTTTGATAGTTGTAATTGTAGTTTGACGTAAGTAAGCGATTAGGAAGGAAAAACCCTGTTTAATTGCTACCAGTCGATTGTCAATTTTCGCTTCGGAACTCATCAAGATATGAAAGCTCCACCCGGTAAATAAACTTTGGCAACTTGAATGTTTTGATAAAATTAATTGAGTTTTGACGTAGATAAAAGATTTGAAGAAAATTCTAGTTTAGTTTTCTCACACGGTGATCATTATCGATTCCTTTAAACACTGCAGTAGGAGACCAATTAATGTTGTGACTAAAATCCAATTTTGTGCTTAACTTCTTGAAAAAATAAACCCAAACAAAAACAATAAGCTATGAACTGTAAGCAAGACGGTATCGATTTTTTAATTATTATCATTATTGTTTTTGGGATTTTCATTTGATGTTTCAGTTACATTTGTTGAACTGAAGTTACCTTAAAATGACGGAGAAAGGAATTGTCCCTTGAAAATGATAAGTATTTATATCTCCGAAAAAATAAAGCTTTGTATTAAACAAGATATAGTGCTCTTATTCGATACAACACCTACAGATTTTATATTTCAGTCAAGAAACCAAATTCAATACCCTGGCAAAAAAAGCAGTACAATTCAACTTTCCTACCAATATTACCGACGCATGTGCAGCTGGAACTAGCGGGAAAAACAACGTTTCCATTAGCTGAGATAACTTAGATCTGAACTTGATAAGCACTTTGATAAGTTTGATTCTATAAAGTAAATTGTTTGAGAAATCAGATTTCGTTTACTATCAGAGAAATAATTCAATTTCCCCGCAAGCTATATGGAGAGTGCAAAACAAATGGCAAAATATTTCTTGTCATCTGAAGCACACATATCCGTATAAATTTGAAAGTGCATCGTTTTTGTCACGGTTAGGAATCCCTTCCATACTAAAATGGCGTTTTTCTTTTGTCTAGATCAACGGCGTTTTAGTGTGAATATGAAAACCGCTAGAGAAAAAAATATGCGTTTTCAAATTTGCCCGGATTAATTATAATGTGGACAAAGCCTGAAGAGTTTTATCAATTCCTCGAAAACACTTTGAGAAGTTAGAAACTAGCTAAGTAAACCATTTAACAGATCTTATTCCTCGTGCAATATCAAAAGGAGAAATACATTTTCCCGCCAAAAGGAACGACGCGCGCGCGCGCAAATGAAAATGACACCAAAACAGTTCCTACCGTGAGAGATATCAAATCAGTACTTTAAAGACACTTTGACAAGTTAGAATCCAACTAAGATGGCTGTTTAACAGAACTAATTCCTTCTAATCAGAGTAGAAAATGGGGACGATAATCTCCTATGTCAAAGACAGTTTCAGAACTAAATTCGAGATTACTGTCGTCAGATGTCAACCCGCCATGACACACCATTTCTTAGGCTTTTTCAGTTTTTCTATTATATCCTAAAAGTAAAGATTAAGAGTTGGTAATATCTCATAAAAGTAAAGAGGGAAGAGTTTATCTATCTTTGTGTTTTCTGCCGTCTGACGATTGCCGGAAAGTAAAACACGAAAATGGAGTCTTCCAACAAAACGGTTTTTTTACGCCGAAGTAGGTTCTGGATCGATGCTCGTTAGCAGGGAGTTTGACATTAAATGGAAAACACAAAAAACTCAGCACTTAAAATGAAATAAATAATAAACCTCACTTGAAAGGCACATACGAAAATATCACCTTTCTTCCGAAAAAAAAAAGGACTAAAATGCCCGCTTTTGCTTAGGCGATTAAATATTCCTGAGTACATAGGAAATCTATCGATCTGTATATCCCTATTTCTTGATATCGCAATCTGCATGATTTCCAGAAATTCAAGGCGGTAATCGTTGCCTTAATCATTTCTATAGGCTTGATTCCCTGCTGATATATATCGTCAAATATTAAACAGCGTAACAGATCTCTCAAAGTCGGCTCCCTCGAAGACATAAAACCGACTATCGAACCCAGAGAATTAAAAGGATATTCTAAGCAGAAGAGTAAAAGCCCCGATTGTTATGGCAGTAAAACGCCCACAATAATTCATATAATTATGCATTATACAACAAGACATCCCAACTAGCTATCACATTTCTCTTTATCACAAAACAACAAAGGACGACAATGCAATGTCATAGTGAACAGCTAAGCCAAAATGGCGCCACACTGGGCCGCAACTTTTCAGATCAGTCAAAAGATGCGAAAAACAAGTGGGACTTTTTTGTTTTCAAGCTGTTCGGACCCGAACAAAATGACACACGCTGTTAACAAAATAGATTGCTGTCGAACGCCAGAGCCTACAGCAATCTTTAACCGGATAGAGCCTCATCACTTTCCCTAAAATACGCTTCAATGTGTATCTCAAATAGTGTCAGCGTTGAGATACATATAAAACCAGTGTATCAGAAGAAATTCCGCGCGTTTTTCGATGGAAGATGTACTTTTGCCCGCAAAGTCACTGAAATTGAATTAACAAAATTTTTCACACAAGTTTTCACTTTTTGAATGACTGCCTAATGACGTGAATACAAAATTCCGGTTCTACAAAAATTAACATGCGTTAAAAAGCCGTCATAATACGGAAACACAGAGTTAGCTACTTTATTTAATTACGGCAGCTCAGAACTTGACATCATTGTGGCTCTCTGCAAAGTCGTTTTATCTATCATTTGCTATATGCAAAAACTACCACGTTGTTTTGAATTTTTTTGAGGGTTTTGACTTGAATAGGAAGGTATCAACATTCTACATGTTTCAAAGATATAAACTCCATAGATTTAGAAATTAAAGTTGTGGAAATATTTTGACAAGGATAGGAGATGTTTTTGATATCAAAAAGGCCAGATAATGGCGCAAAAAGTAAATATTTTTTCTCTTTAGTAAAGTATTTTATCATTTTAGATTTGCATCCTTTTCAACTTTCTAATAAAAACTCAATAAAGACGACAAAAAACATTTAGATGCTAAACTGTGTATAAAAATATGGGAAAAGAGGCTGCTTGCTAAATGAAAAACACTTTGTTTTTGCAGATGATCTTAGATTACGGGAAATGTTTTGAGAATTTGGTGTGCTCCGTGAGAAGAGAACAACATGGACATTCTTGCCGATGAAAATATTGAAAACACCTCAATTCGCCTCACTGCATGAGTCAAATTGCAGTCCCAAATTGTCATGAAATTGAGAAAATACCCATTTAAGGCTAAATATAGAAACTAACAGGCAGTGCCAAAAATTGCAAACAAATAATTCATCAAACACAAGAATTCAATCGAAAAAATTAAAAGATAAATACTCTAGGTTTTAATTCGAAGCACGATAATTACAATCATTCTCCAGATAACTGTCTTTGCCTTTCAGTGAGCTAAATAATGTTATCTGAAAATCAGCAAAAAAGGAAGTCTCCGAGGATGCCTAACTTTAAGCCGGCGAGCAAAGTTTAAAAGGTATAAAAACCAAAGTCATATTAGGGTAGACCACATCAACCGCTTTAGCTGGCATTATATGTAAAAGTAAAGAGAGCAAGTTTTGTACTAATTTCCTATAAATGTATCAGTAGAATGACAATAAAGCAGCCTGAAAAACTGCATTTGCGTTTTTTTGCATCTCACCTATTATTTATTTTGTCTTTTTCTTTCTTTCCTATCACGAGTCCTTTAGAACAGGAAGTAAGATATCCATCAAAACCATTTTGTCAAAATCAACTTTTTTTAATTAAAATGTTTGCCATTTTTTCGAAAACAAAAAACCTGACTGAAGATCTCATTCAAGTTGCAGGTTTGGTGGTGAATTTTAAATATTGAATTATAATGAGCCAGAAATATTTGAATCCTTTGATTGAAAGCTTAAATTCGTGTGAAACAAAGTTTGTTGTCAACGACTTTAAAAATTACTGCCATTTGCAGTTTGTCACAGTTAATACTCCTATTTTCTGTACAAAAGGATATCACTTCACTTCGTTCCAGTGCTTTCTACACAATACTCAAAAAAAATGACATCCTGTAACATATCTACAACGTCAAAGAACCACTCAAACTGTTCTGTTAGAAAGGCTAAGGAAACCGCCTTTAAAATTTTAAATGTAAAAACAAAACTACTTCGTGTTCATTCTAAATTTTGACAGCTGACAATGAAATAGACGTTGATCAAGTTAAGTTGGAGATTTCTTCTTTGCGTGAAAAGGTTGGACACGTTAAATCAGCTGAGGATAATGAAACCGTACTTCAAAAGCCTTGAGGTTTTGAGCTGTGTGATCCGGTTTTTGTTTCGATTACCCTCTCAACGAAAAAGCTTATAAAACCGCCCCTTTGAGGTCGCAATCCTTTGAGTAAAACACTCGAAGACGAAAACCCTTTTGTAGAGGAGCCATAACGACGTGTCGGAAAATATGAAATGATTTTTCGCACGAATTAAAACACTGATTATATGAAGGCGGGCTGTTCCTGGGACGAGGATAACTCTTTTGTTTTTAGAATCGCCAGGAAAAAGAAAACAAAAGAGTTTCCTGATTATCAGGGGCCGAGTCGCCTTCGTAAAAACACGGCTCACGGTAAGTATATGTACCGTGCACTCAAGAGTATGCCTTATCTCATAGACATCTTATTCAGTAGACTACAATTCTTGACCACTTTTATTTCTTAATAATTACCTCTAAAACTATTTCTATCTACAAGTTGAAATTATCTATAATTTATATTTACTCCATTACATAAATACAGACATTTCTCCTCATTATTTGGTTATTTTTAAACTTAAAATAGTGTATAACTGTTCTGGTCAACGGGAAATCAAACGAACTAATCACTATAAACACGAATTAATGGCACTGGCGACTTGAGTCTCCAAATTTGTAGTTATTCGTGAGAATCAATACTTTCATCTATCTATTCATCAGTAAGATAAAGATAACTCGAGGCATTTCTATAAAACACGGTCATAATTATAATATTGGGTTGGTCGCATTGACTTACATAATTTCTACATTAAACACCGCCAAAGCTAAATATACACGCTTTTCCCGCCACAATATACAGAAATTCGCGCCATAATTAATGTACAGAGTTCGCGTGAACAGATTTCGCGCCAAATTTTACAAGATGTGTTCATAAAGTACAGAATTCGCGTGAAGAGATTTCGCGCCAAAACGTACAGCGTCAACAGATTTCACCCAAAATTTTACAAATTTGGGCCAAAATGAATGTGTCTCACACACAAATTGTAGAAAGAACAGTTTCTGTCGACAACTACAACTTATCTTAAGCATTTCAGGAAAAAATAATTTAAGATGAAAACATGAATTCAGTCACAAAACCGATTAAACCAGCTAGACATTACACTGGAATTGAGGCAACCAAATAAAAAAATGTTGAAAAACAAAATAGTAAAACAACCCAGCACAAAGTCAAGAGGTTCTTTGGATCCCTAGTTTACTGACTTAAAAAGAAAAATGATCAATTAAGTTTCCACTTTGGAAAATCCCCTCTGGGTTCTACAATCACGCATAAGACGAATTTTTTAAAGAGAAAACAAAACTAAAGAGCCTTTTGGTGGCTCGGTTATTTTTGATTTATAGCTAAACGCTGTTACGTCTGTGATGCTCTTTTTTCACGGTTCTTAATAATGTCATTGTTTCTGAGGTCATTAGGCTAGATATCTTATAAGGAAGGTTTTTTGGGATTAGAATCACAAATAGACAGCCTTTTCTATAATTGCTTTTCGGAGTCAAGACAAACACCATGGCAGCTGCTTCCTCACACAATGCATCTGTATTGTTTTTGGAATCAACACGGCGAACCAAAATCAACACGTCCAAGACAGAAAACCAAATATGTTCCTCTGTGTTTCTTTTGTTCTCGAAAAAAATTGTCTTATTTGTTTAACCTGAGTTGTTTTGAAAAAGTTTTGTTTTTGTTTACGATTTTTACGGAAGACCACTTGATCAATTACCATTTTTTCTCACATTTCAAATCCACTTGCTTTTCGTATTCTTAGTGTTTTTGATCCCACTTGATTTACTCGCCTGATCTCCGAAACACTGTCTGTACTTTAGAGACTACTATTGAAACCTTATTGCCAAAGCTAGTTTGCCTTTTGGGTCGCTTAGTTTGCCTTAGTGCCAATCTTTTCATTCATATCACCATTTCGGTTCCACATTTATCCTTAATTGTGAGGGCGCAATATCTGATGGAGGAGCTTTGTCTCGACTGCTTTCTTAGTGTTTATGAATATCTTCCTTCGACTTTAACTCAGTAATAAACTAATCCAATTCCAGATGGTCACTTAGGTAGTATTGCAAACTTATTCCCATTTGCGGTGATGGGATTTTCGTCTCCATATGAATTGGAAAACCGCGTCTGCATGGAGTTGGACGCGAACCCGCGAGACCGGCGCGACGTCGAAGCGACAAAATCGCGTCGTAGTCCCTCGCGGTTGACCAACGATTTGAGCGCTCGAGAAAAGTCTCTTTTCAGAAAGGTGTAGAGAATGGGATTGATGAAAGCCACGGCGAAGCGGAAAAAGTGTAGAAATTCCAGCAGTGGGTCCTGGAACGGCATTGTAGAATTGGACAAAGTAGACCCCAACTCCAATGATATACCAAGAGGACCAGGCCAGGGTGAAAATTGACAGCATCAATGCAAAAATCGAGACTGCTCTTGCTTCGGTGGCGACCGGGGTTCGCTGCGATGATCCTCCCCCACCTCGGGGATAGTTGTGCTGGTGGATTTCCTTAATCTGTCTGTGTATAACGTCGAACATTCGTGAATAGCTTATAATCATGATAACCAACGGGATAAGAAAACACTACAACAATTCCAAAGCAGTTATAGACTATAGAGCAAAGTCGGCGGGTTGGGTAGGCATCGAAATCGTAATAGAAATCATTGGGGTCGTTCCAGGCGATTTGAACGAGGGTGACGGACAGCGAAAAGCACCACACTCCCCCCATGAGCTTGAGGATACGAGGAGCCGTCACAATACGGATGTACTTCATGGGAAACATCACGTAAATGTACCTCTCTAGGGTTGCCATGAAAATATGCGCCATCTCCGATACGGCTTGGAGTCGGTATGTAGCCGCGGACGCAAAGCAGAGTTGGTCGGTGCCAACCCAGTTACATGCTAGGTAAAGAGGAATCCCTAGAAGTCCAACCGTCAGGTCACTAATAGCCAAACTCACTAGAAGACTGTTCGTTTTCGTCTGGAGATACTCGCGTGAGAAAAACAGAAATATAACCAACGCATTAATGATCAGGATGAAAACACTCAGGACTATTAAACAGCCATCCAAGACTGGGTTTGTGTAAGGTGGCGGGTAAGTAATGTTCATAAACGAGTTGTTCATCAGCATGTTGGTGATGAAAAACGGCTTTGATCTCAAGAACAACGGGAAAACCAAACAACTATGCAACAGGAAAGCTGCGTTCGCTTCGGAAGAAGATTGTTGACAATGCTTCTACTTCGGACAGGCTTCAAATCACATAAATGAAACTGAGCTTTAAAAATTCAAGATGCAAGCTTTCCAACGTCCTCGGCGAATATGACAGGGTTCTAGTCTATCTTTGCTTATTATTGCCTCGCCGCCTCTCATGTACCGATAAACTAATGATTTCAAATGAACCAGTCGATCGCGATTGGATAATTAGAGTACGCCCGCTCGACCAATCACGTCACACAAAAGTAATGACGTCAGAGTAACGAATGCCAAAGTTTACAAGTGGGTTTGCTAATCCACTGAGAAACTCCAAAGAAACTGTATAAGTTTGAATGAGATTGAATCATCAAAAGGACCAATAACCGTAATCAATCTGAAAGAATACAGCAAAACTTGTAATTAGTTCTTCGTAAGGTGGAAGTAGCAGTTCATTTCTTCTTGCTCCGATGCTCTTTTAGTTCAAAAAACAAGGAAGAAAGAAAAACCATAAAGCCATTAAAATATTCGGACAGAATGACAACCAGAAAGTATCAAAAAACTATCGTATTTAATTGACTCAATAGGTTTCAGTTAGCAGTTGTAACACTGTTGGTAATATAACAAAAATTTCCCAAGCATGCGTGGGTGACCGGATTTTGTAACATTTTTATCGACCCTAGCTCTTAGTCGGAAAACTTCCAACTTAAAGCCTTAGTTTAAGGCTTCTCCGGCTTTAGAACTAGACGTGACTGCATTTCGCAATCTAGCTGCAAATCGCTATCTACCTTTTATGGACATTCAATATGGTATTCTTTAAGAAATAAAAAAATCCCAACATTGCATCAGTTTTAGAGCCATCAGCCAATCAGCGCGTACTGTAGCTATCTCAGTCATTTATTTCATTCTATCATTCAGATCATGAAATATGGTCGACAGACGACCTGAAGATGTTAGTTGACGTTCATCAATTGTTACTGCATACACTAGCACAAGAATGTGTTCGTAAATGTGTATGCTAAAAGGTTTGTCCAATCTTAAGTCAGTAAAGGTTACGATAAGGGAGTGATGTTGGATGGCCTTTCGTAGGAAGAGATGGAGTCAATCGACTACAGCCTTCAGCCTTTCAATTTGTTTGCATCTTGGTACCTCTAGGGCGATGTCGTGATGGGTTGTAGTAGAATTTGAGCCTTGCCGTCGGTGCTTTTTGAATAGCAACTAAACGCAGACCGTTTGATAGACATTCTCTTCCGTGTAAGCAAATGAAATTGGAAACAGTAAACCACTTTTTACATTAATTCTTTTCTAATCCTACACTTGTCCATCAGCGAATCTCGTACCACGCTTCACAATTCTCATTTCCTTTATTTTCCCCTTTTCACTTCCTCTCTCTTTTCTCCTCAGAATATTGCGTCCATGGAATTTCCCAACACATCTCGTCCTTTGTCAAACTGTCAGTTTGATCTGTTTGTTTGTAGTATCGCAAATTCATGTTAAATTCAGTAACTTCATGATAAAGAATTGGTAGAAAAGGAAAGAGGCCGCCAATGATAACTTTTGTTTATTCAGCTTTGGTGAGATCCACATGCAGAAACATTGGCTAAGCTAATATGTTATTCAAATACGAAACACAATTGCTGATTAAAATCCTTTATGCCTGGTATTAATTTGAAAAAGCCGTGCATCGATTGACAAATTTTAAACAATTATTAGTTTTTATCGAGCTAAAATCTCTTATTCGTCGTTTAGAATTGATTTTCTATCTTGTAGTCTGTCTAATGTAGGTGTTTATGATCCATATCACACAAATGACCCTTTTTTCAGCATCCTTTCTTCTCGGCATCCTCTCTGAACTTTGCATATTTCTTTATTTTTCTTTATCCTCTTTACACCTCTTCTTAATAGCTTTCTATGTTCTTTTTCACCCTGAGAGCAAGCTCCCTGACGTATATAATTTTCAAACGCAGACAAAAAACACTAAAAAAACGATATACATTTATATATATTTTTGGATTGCTCCAAAAAAATCAAGGAAAGATAAATCACAGCACGATGAAAAATGAGCACCGCATTTCTAAACTTCAAACTAAGTGCTAATAGATTCAAGCAGTCATGATATTGGAACATTTCTCTTGCGTTCCTAGTGTGATATTGCTCGCCATATTCCTACACAAGATTCGAGAACAACAATATCACAGAAATACTTTTCATCGCCTTAAAACTCTAATGAACTAAATCTAGCAATTGTTATATTTCAGCTTGAAATAAATAATAAAACAAAACCGATTTATATTTGAAAAAGGGTAATAATATTGTGATACGTTGAATAAGTAGTTGCTTGAAGCTTCGCTCAAGACGACTTTGAAATTGTAATTGCATTTATAAACGAGTTAATATTGAATATTTTTATAATATGAGCATGCAGGAAAGCCAAAATTACAGTGAACGGGAAATCAGATATAATGTAAAGATTCTAATGCCAATGAAACATAACATTCAGTTGATATTTTTAATGAAAAGACTGAGAAATTATGAGATATGAGAGCTTTTATAAAAACAAAGCTGAAACAATAAAGCAAAAAGATTCATTTTCAGCAATAAAAACACCGCCTTTAAATGAACATTCGCTCCATCACAGACAAACAGCTGAATCAAATCGTACAAATTCAACATGAATATTTCATCATATCACGATGTTGAACACAGTGCTCTTATCACCATAGATAAGAATGATAAACGACATGAATTGATGCCTTTTTTGTTTGGAAAAAAGTCTGCATGATTTTCTTCTCCAGAAGACTTTGACGTATATCACAACTCTTAAAACATGCGCGCGCATTAAACTTGAAAAGTTGCTCATTTTTGTTCGCTATAGAAACCTTAAAAACACTGCCTTCATTTGCAAAGCTGACGGTTTTTGGCGGGAAACATTTCAATGGTTTTTACGAATCTTTGGTGTGATGGGAAGAACATAACGTGCTATAGCTCACGTTTTATATTACACAAAATAAACATATAAACATGAGTCACTGAATAAACTATAAACTTACAAATTTGCACCAATCTTTGAAATCACACAAGGTAGACAGTTTTCACAAGGAAAAAAGAAATGTTGAGTTGTTCGTGAATTTGAGGAACAAACTGTATTTCAAAACAAAACAAATAAACAAGTAAACAACATAAAACTGAACTCAGGTGTCCTTCACGACTCCTTTGAATTATGAAAGTTATTCTTCTCCAGTCTTGAGGCCAAATTTCTTACATAGAAAAAAATTGAAAATAATAAAAAAAGAATAATAACTAAAGGTTGTTTATGATTTTGAAGAACATAACTGTAAAATTTATAGCGACCTATGTCGTTAACACTGTTCTTTCCCGGTGTTTTTCTCCCTTAAGGGAAAAAAACATTGAGAAATCCAAATGAATTGCAGTGATAGTTTACATTGCTTCAACACGTACATTTTCTAACGAAGGCACAACGCAAAAACAAGAAAATAGAAACGTAATTATAATTATCTGTAGTTCCGGATCAAAACACGTTCTCGTTCTGCCTTCGCTTTAAAGTTCGATATCTTATCATAAAGAATGCTTCGAATTCAAAGAAGCTCATATGGCCTTAAGAATACTTCAGATCACATCTGGGCCCCATCTGCTTAGGTTTTTTGTTATAAACATTATTACAATTCAAAACAAAACTGACAAAAGCCCATTGAGCCGGGTTTTCAAATGCCTAGCTAGTGTAGTAATAACAGTTTCATACCAGTCCAAAACAGACTGTTCAATCATTGACTTGGAAATGAGTCAAAAAAGAGCCTTTTCTGATTAGTGCTATTATATTACTCACCACAAACTAAATGCCTTACGGGTATATGGAGAATACGGTGGGCGAAAACTGCGTTTAGAAAATCTACTAGATAGGGAAATGGCCCAGGAACTGATTGTACACTGTAACTCAATAACAACATTATAAACATGTCATATTTAGAGAGTTTTCTTTGATAAAAGAGAGAAAGAAAGAAAGAATTCATGAAAGAATGAAAGAAAAAGAAAGTAAAGGGAAAGAACGAAAGAAAGAAAGGAAGGAAGGAACTGGGAAGAAAGAAAAAGAAAGGAAGAGAAAAAAGGAAGGAAGGAAGGAAGGAAGGAAGGAAGGAAGGAAGGAAGGAAGGAAGGAAGGAAGGAAGGAAGGAAGGAAGGAAGAAAGAATGAGAGAAAGAAAGAAAGAAAGAAAGGAAGAAAGAAAGAAAGAAAGAAAGAATGAGAGAAAGAAAGAAAGAAGAAAGAAAGGAAGGAAGGAAGAAAGAAAGAAGGAAGGAAGGAAGGAAGGAAGAAAGAAAGGAAGGAGGGAAGAAAAGAAGAAAGAGTTAATGAAAGAATGAAAGAAAAAGAAAGTAAAACGAAAGAAAGAAAGAAAGAAAGAATGAAAGACACACAGACAGATAGAAAGAAAGACACACAGACAGATAGAAAAGAAAACAAAGAAAGGTGAAGAAGTGTGCTGTGTGCCAAGGGAACGACATACCAAGAAGTCATTTTTTTAACATTTGAAATCACAATCGCTTTCTTGGAAGTCACGCATGCCACTTTTAGTATTCATGGCCAAATATAGCTCCTTATAGGTTGGAACAAACAACAGAAATAATAGTCGTAAAATTAGATAAGTACATGAAAATGAGAATTGGGTCTTTTCCAATTAGTTTCGAAAAATACGCTGGGAATGAATTAGTTAGAAATAATTACTTTCTAAATATAAGAAAGTATATTCAGCCCCGGAACCGAACTTTCAAATGTTTTTCACTCTCTCTTATCGACGGGAAGATTTTCTGGAGCAAAAGAAGATAAATACCATTTAAAGTAAAACACTATGATTGCGGTCAAAGCCGAGATGAGAGAGAGACTTTTTATAAGTCTACCTTCGATTTAAATTGTAAAGGAAAAGATTATTAGTAGAAAACGTGTTTGTATTTTATATTAACAAAACTCAGCAGTTGGTGAACTGTCCGTAAGATGTGTCCCCTTAAAAAAATATTAATGAATGTTTTTTCCCCTTTCTTTTTAGGAGTCCAACTTCAAAGAGCTTTCATAAAACTTCTCAATGTTTTTAGCCCTGCGTGGAAGCCAGTCTATCAGACACTTTATAATAAAACTCGCAGCGGGGAAATCCTAAGTTTCAACTTTTTACTTTCCTTCCTCGAGGGCTGATATCATCGAAGTATATAATGCTTTCTTGACTCTCGATTAAATAATTCTTCGTTTTGTTGAGTATAATCTTCTAATACACTCTTAGACGCCAGAAATTCTAGTATTCTACCATATCCGGAGAGTACATTAGTATTCATGTCGTTATCCCACCCTAAGTTGTTTATAACTTGAAATTCTATCTGCCGAAAAATTGTTTAATTTCCCCCCTCCTATGGAACCTACCCAGGAAATATCAAAAGCAAGAGATAATGAACTGTCTAGAGTTCTTGTTTTTTTGCAAAGGATGTTTCTCCGTCTAATAAAAACTTTTTTTGATCGTATCAAGCACCTACAGAAAGGCGTAATTTTGGAATGGTAATGATATTTAACTAAATCTCTCGCTTTTTGGCAAAGAAGGAAGTTTCTTAGTCTAATAAGAACTTTGTTTGGTCATGTCGAGCCCTTGTTATTTTAGGATGATTATGCATGATAAAACTAAATATCGAGATAAGAAATTTAACGGTAATACAGACTGGAGCCGTTTTCAAACGAGTTTTTCTCGGTTGCCAATTATCTGTTTTACAGTCTCTCGGTTGTCCTGAAAATTCCAACAAAAAGTTTGCTGAGTTATAGATGTGCAAATAAGACTGAATTTACTTATTCAGATCAGTTTTGTTATAAAGAATTCAAAACTTAAATTGCTTTTCATTGCATGCCAGGAATAAGACGAATCTATAATAACTTTCATTCATTTGATGTTTCAATCACAAGGAGAAACATTGGAAATATTGGTATCATTTTGCGAGATTATACAAAACTTTTGTTAAAATCAATTTAATGATAATTTTAACTCCAAAAACTAAAAGTACCTTCGTGAAAGATATTTTTGAGGACCGGAACATGTTTAAATACATTGAAAGATACTTCTCCAACACGAGGAAAAAATTGATTCACTTTTTTAAGAAACTGTTTCCTTGGTGCTGTACGCGCATGCCTATTCCGGATATTTTTGTCACTGTGTCCGGATGTATCAACACGAACATATTAAAGGGGTACTTGAATGAGAATAAATTAGAATTGGAAATGACTTGAAACTTTGTAAAACCTATCTGTACGACTTCCAATAATCACCAAAAGCAGCATTTTCTTTACATTCAAACGAGACGAATAGAAATTGTCAAGTATTTTAGCATTCATCATTTACTCAACCCTATTGTTCTTTTAGACTTAATATCAAAGTTTCTCTTTGAAAATGAGCTTGAAATGCAGATTTTTGGGCAGAGGGTAGACAGTTATTTAACTACATTCATCTTCAGATAGAAATAATCAGTTTCCAATTTTCATCGATTTTCATCCAAGTGGACCATCTCTCTTTTCGCAACACAGTTTCTATCAACATGAACCTAAAACAGACGTACTTGATAATCATTTAAACAACTGTTTAATTACAGTTGGCTGTAAAATTTCTCTTGTTTGCATGTAGTGTAATTTCATCTTTCTCCACAGGCTTGGATTATTTTACACTGTCAGGTAAGTAAATTTAGACTGGGGTTTGTTTTGCGCATGCGCGAAGAGCACATGGTTTTGACATTAGAAATATGTTGTTGTAATTTGATAATACACACATTTTTACCTTCTTTCGCAACTCTTCTATACACCACCTCCCGTTTTACAACTACAAATACAGTACAACAAAGTAATACCACTCGAGTTATTATTTTGGTCAACAATCTTATGACTACATAATTCCAAATTGAAACTTATGGAAAAACACTGCAGTCAGGAATTTCCTCGGCTTTCTTTTGATTAAAAACACCGCAACGCTAAAAAGTCTATTTTTCCGGCGGGTGAATAGTTTTAATAGGATACTTTAGGGAAAGTGGTGAAGGGGAGTGACATCATCAACGAGGAATCTCGAAGTGTGGTCATTCTTGATGACATGGAAACATTGAAAATTAAAATTAAAAGCCAAGATTCGCAAAATTGAACTTAATTTGTTCATGCAGTAGACTTTTGGCTGTCCGTCTTAAATGACTTTTAAAAGCACAAATGAAATCTTGACTTCCGTAAATGTTTGCCCGCATGACGTGCAACAGTGTGTATGATCTTATAAGAGCTCGAAGACAGACTTCCTTAGAGACACTGAACTTCAAAGCAAACGGAAACATAACGAGTAAATTGAGTAAGGTATCTTACTAGTATACTTGCCTGAATGGGAAACGACACGATATGAACTATATATTGACGTGTGTGGCATGTGAATTAGGATTTTATCTCCCTTTCTTTTCTCCTCCAAGATACCTGAGCATACCAATTTGGAACATCGATTTTAGTCCGAAGTGTTACGTTTTGAATCAGATTACTATTTTTCACGGACTTAGTGAAGTGTTTGAGATACTAAGAAAATCAAAAGAACAAATACAACGAAATTTCAAAAATATATTATTCATATCTAAAACTGAACACTTGGTTTGGGCTCACTTTAATTCAATTTAGAAGTCTCTACAAATGAATAAATCGCCGGCACTTCAATGAAACAAATAAATCAATTAAAAACAGTTTAAAAATTTCATTTTCCCCAAAAAAATTAAAATCTGATTATTTTGATAAGTCCTGTTGGCGCGATGCTGGCGCACTGCTGGCATCGATGACGTTATCAACGTGCGACAAGCGTCCCAGATCAATATTTGGCGCGTAAAAACGGAAATATCATAGTGGGCTAATTTCTTTTCGAATTAGATTTCAAATTTAGGAAAGAACTTTAATACTTTATAACTGATACAAATATCTTATCGTGAAAGTACATTCAAATTTCGTAAGAGAGTGAACTGGCATTGGCAGAGAATGTGGATTTAGAAAGAAAGAAAAAAATACCCTAAATCAAACGATCACTCACTGATATGGCTAGACAGATTTTATTGTATTGCTTTCTTACTGCAAACATACAGTCAGATCGTATTGGAAACTCAGAATAGTCAGGATTAGCTCCGAAGATTAGCAAACGCATGACAAAGTTATAAAAAAAATTGTCAGAAATTGTCAGCACTTCGTAAGAATGAATCAAGAGGCACTAAAAGCAAGATTTAGAAAGATTACATAATTCTGGCCGGAAATCCCGCACGTGTAGGGCTACACGAGGCAGGCAGCTCTCCTTCGATTTCTAAAAGTCAGTTTTGACACATTTTGCGTAAGGTTTACTTAGAAATATTGATAAAAATTGGGGTTCATTCCGGTTGAACTTGACCTACTTCCACACAAGACAATTAAGGATAACTGCATGCATTTGGAAATGTAATTAGAAAAACATAGCCAAATACAGTCAAGTAATATTATACTTCTTATATTCCTTAGCTCGTGCCAACAGATATATATCGCTTATATGCGGCGTATATTGAAACAAATATATTGATCAGAATAATATCGGCTTTTTTTGGAGAGAAAGTTATAGATAGTGTCAAAACGTTACTTCGCTGTCAACATATTTGACAAGATGGATGTTCGTACGACAGTGAACAAGTAGACAATGGACAGTGAACAATTTTCTCTATTAGCTGTAATTTCTATTTGGTGACGGGAATTCCTTTTTTGCGCACCGAAAATATAAAAGAATGCCACCTTTTGTTTTTCATTTCCTGAATCTAAGTCGAAAATAATTTGAAATTAGTTAGGGCTGATTGAAGTCTTCAAGTCCGAAAGAAGTAAAGCCAATCTAACAAGATGGAATAAGAATGCTTATTATTTGACAATATATAGACAAAAATATCGGACAACGCGAAGATTTTACTCCAAATAGATCATTAGTTTTAAAGGTTTAAGACTTGGCGGCGTTGAGGAAGATCAAATAACTTTGAAAGATATCATTAAAAATGCACTTGAACACGGAAAACGATGATCTGAAACCACAGAATTGAAGCTCGAAAATAAAAACAAGTGGGAATTAGAACATTTGACCTACATTAGAATAAAGCCATAAAAGTTGAAAGAAAAGAACGGTTCAAATTAACAACAAAATTCAGTGTTTGACAAAACCAGTCTATACAAAAAAGAGAAAGAGCTTAAAAATGATTTCCATTTTAATTCAAAAGATTATAGCATGACAGCGTGCAGTGATTTACCGCTCACCAATGAAGTCCAGCGGGTACAATTCCCGTCTCGAGCCATATGTGAAATGAGTTCGTTTAATATGTTGTTCTCTCCCTTACCACGATCAGCAAAAATCAACACGTGAGTTGAGTATTATATAGTATTATATAGTATGGAGTAGTTGCCATTGAAAAGCCCCTTTGGGAAGTCTCAATTGAAAATATATATATACTGATGTATTCATTTATTTATCTAAGAAGTAACCCCAAAAAATGTTCTAACCGGAACGATTGAAAATTCAAACCCGACAAGTTCGCTATCAAAAAAGTGTAAGAGCACTGACACAAAATAAATTCTTCAGTTGAAGTTCCAAATTTTTCAACAAATCTTAAATTTCAAAAGCTATCAAGCTTAGTTTTTTATAGAGATCAACGAGAGAAACTTTTCCTTTTGCGGATACAAAATATGACAGCTGAATGGTTTTAGTTGTCTGGAAGTTGTTCCTGTGTGTATTTCATAAGTACAGCAAGTCGGTAAAACGCACTCGAGAGAGACAAGTGGCAGGCAAACCAGGGCGAACCACGCAAAGCCCTCAACTTGTTCTTCTGAGATTTACCGAGTGTATCAGCTCGCGTGCAGCCTTTTCCTCTGAGTCCTTCATACGGAGTATCAAATAAACAATTAAAGCTTTGACAAAGTTTTGGACGTTTAAGTTAATCGTACAATTTGGATAAGTGCAACATCTCTCGTGTTTCAGCTAGAGAAGAGTTTCAAGGCATATACACATAGTATCAAGTAGTAATTTTAGAATTTGAGATGCTTCACTTAAAGATTAGATACACCGACGCTCGCTTCGAGAATGTAGCGAGTCACGAAAGGCTATTGCAGAACTAGGGTTTAAATTCAATCTGAATCTTACATGGCACATAAATAAATTGGTTTTGTGTTTTAGGACTACAATACAAAACAAAAACAAAACAAAACAAAACAAAACAAAAAAAACCCGACTAACTCAAATTCCACTATTATAACAATCTACAACATTGGGCTTGTATATATTAAAATTTGCACCTTAGTTTCGGTTTCAGATGTCAGGTTCAGATTTCCGTCCAAACGGTTTTTTTTTTTAATAGATGTATACGTATTAGAGAAACTGAGAAGAGATTCAGTAAATAAGAAACGCCAAATGTCAGCAAATGAGAAAATAAATCAGCAAACATATTGGGCGATGCATGCAAGCAAAGTGCGTACAGAAAGACAACGTGATTTCACAGCACGATAAAAATACGTTAATTAAAAACTTACACACAGTCTATATTAGGAACCTTAGAGCAACCACGATGACGACGCCAAGAAACTTGAAGGCGCCAGATATCGTTTAAGCGCAATATCCGATGTTCACGTTCACTTTCATATCTCTAATTGTCATTATTAAGAATCAGATCCTCGAAATAAATGAAAATTGATAAAAGACAAATATTCTGGCCGAACAAAAACAACAACGACAAAAAGATTTATTGGTTTAACAAATTCTCGTTATCCACAGTGATGAATGTGGACTTTTCATCAAAGTTAACTTTGTTTTCGCGTTGTAGTTTTGCAGATTTACGTACGATTTTTTATCAGCTCTGCTCATTTGCACCTGCAGTTATTGTCGAAGTCGTCGTCGTCGTGGTTGCTTAAGGTCCCTATTTTATCAATTGTATACTATATTAAGGGAAACACTGACACGTCAGTGTTTAATACACTTACACGTCCCATACTTGTATACTGTATGGACAACACTGCAAGGATAACTATATACCCAACACACATCAAACACACCTACACACATCTTATATTTGTACACTGTATGGACAGCACTACAAGGATAACTACCCAACACACATCAAATACACCTACACACATATTATATTTGTACACTGTATGGACAGCACTACAAGGATAACTACCCAACACACATCAAATACACCTACACACATCTTATATTTGTAGAACTGTATGGACAGCACTACAAGGATAACTACCCAACACACATCAAATACACCTACACACATCTTATATTTGTAGAACTGTATGGACAGCACTACAAGGATAACTACCCAACACACATCAAACACACTTACACACATCTTATACAGTATACGGATAACATCTTATATCTTATCTCATAATCAACTGGAAATACTAGTTACCTTAAAGTACCACTGAACATACACGCCAGGAAGAGTCCAGTAATACCATGCATATCACCCAATACATGCATTACAAAGTAGGGAAGAATCTATGAAGAAAGAAGATTGAATATTTAGTTTTCTTACATGTTGTTTCACAAATGTGGGCATTTTTACATTGTGTAGTTCCAGAAAATATCCATACCCCACCGTGGAGGGAATTGGATATTCCGGAGGGGAGGGAGGGGGTCAGAAAAACAAAATTACAGAGTTTGTATGGAAGAAAAATGGAAGTTCCAGAGGGTAGGGGGGTCCATTTACAAATTCCCTCCTTGGTGGGGGTATGGATATTTTTTGGAACTACACATTTACATATCAAAGTCTCATTCTCAATTGATACATTCATTTATTCTCACTTTCAAACCTTTCAATGCGCAGGGAATTTAAAGCCAGGATTATTATAATTCTGTCACTTGGATCTTGCTCCCAGAAAAAGACCCCTGGGAACAGCTTGTGACTTAAATTTGGAAGTAAAGTATTCTGACTCTTGTTTCCCACTGGTTGACTCGATTACATCTACCAAACATTATCCAGTATTTGAGGACAAATTCACAATTTTTATAGTTCTCCACCCAGGGTTGTGGCATGTGTAATATACATGTATGCATTTTCATACACTTTCATCAAACATCACAAGCAAAAATTGGATTTTCTGAGGGCTTTGCCTTTGAGTTTTATCCTTGTGGGTATTCCATACACACAAGAGACCATAATACTAAGAGAGCAAAACTCAGTATTGATGTCTGTGCGATGTTCGTGGTGACTAAGGCTATTTTTAGTAACTTCGCCATTGTGTGCACAAGGTCTCAAACAATAGACTTTAATTTTTGACGTGCGCATGGAAGGAACCGTTTGCTTTCAGCATTTGAATTCTATTGTTTAGAGCCTTGTGCGAGCGATGGCAAAATTACTAAAAATAGCCTTAGTCGCCACGAACATCACACAGACATCAATACTGAGTTTCGCTCTCTTAGTATTATGGTCTCTTGATACACAGTGACTGTGAAAAACCCACCATATGCCCCTGCAGCCACTAGCACAGCTTTATACACAAAAAATTACCTGGTCTCCATTAGTAATGGCCTCAAGTTTTTTGGGGTCACAATCGTGATAAAAGGCATAAATCACACAACCACAAAGTGCACAGAGTGACACAACAAATATACTCAGTGGTAGGTTGATCCATACAGACCTATTAACACAGGAAATGAGGTTATCAAAGTCTTTGTCAACTGCAAATGGGGAGTTTGCATATCTTGAATGGCATTTTAAATTATAATCCAACAAAGAAAAAAACATAATATCTGGAAAAAGCAAAAGTTGAAATTTTGAAGTATGAATAGCGCAATGAACAGAATGAATAGCAGCAAAATTATGGGTGCCCAAAATTGGCTTTTTTTCTAAAGACACATTCAGCTAAATTGCCCACCTCCAAACATTTGTTTAGAAAAAAAAGCCAGCTTTGGCAGTCCATAACTTTGGCACTATTCATCAACTAAACATCCAACTCAATTTTCAAACAGAGGCCAAGTTTTTACCACTGATACCAGAACACTTTTTGTTGGTTCCCGGCCAAGACTTTTGTTTGGCAAGATGCATAATATTATTATGCATATATTATGGTGGTAATGGACTGAGTTTTCCAGTTTTTTTGTTTTGTTTTTGTTTTTGGACAAAAAATTGGCACATTGCTATGGAATGTGTGAATTATGTGACCAAGGATAATAAGGCATTTATGAGCATGGAAGTGGTAGAATGTTATCCCAGGGACAAGTGATAAGCAGTGCAACCATTAAAATTATGAAGTGCTGCCATGGAAACTGTCAAGTACTAACTACAATAGAAAGTCATTGGTGTAACATGGATCAAGTGGTACGTATTTCCATCAAAATAATCTGCATTAGCATTTTCTACCATCTTACACTCCAAAGTCCAACTGTACTTTGTACTTTGTACATGCAAGGTACATGTACTTTACATAAACATATGTTCATGCAACTTTATAAATAAGAAATTTTTTTAGAAATTATTAGAATTTACAGTTTGATCAGACTTTACATATAAACACACAGTAAAAGAAATAGAGGCTTTTGGAATTAAGCCCAATGTTTAGCAATGAATTATTTAATGGCCAGTTGCTATGGAAATAAGCCATACCTTCTGGCATCTTTGTCTGACTTGGCAGACAAGAATCTCTGTACAGCTGTTTGGTTGACGGCCCATAATGGGAACAAGCCAAATGCTCCACCAATCAGGAGGCTCCAAATAGACAGCCGTTGAGTAGGATCAGGGTTAAAACTTGACAAAGGAAATTACACATTAGTTTCTAGATATGAATGGCTATATTAGATTGATAGAATGCAAGCAAGAACATTATCATATCTTCCTGTGATCTAAATTAAAAATCAAATAAGTTCAAATCCTTTCCTATTTATTTGAATTCTAAACAAAAAGATGTTTATCATGGAACAATAATACTTGAATGTTTATATATACCCTTCATGGTGGGTAAAAAAGGCGTCAAAAACGACAAGGTTTATCAAACTTCTAGAGTTTTAATCCAACAAACATGAGATTTGGCATGAAGACAGTATATGTTAAGGCAACAAAACATATGTTTTTCATTTTTTGACTTTAATGATTTTTGGCAGGAAAATGACACAATAAATTAATGTGCTAGGGAAATTTGAAATTCAGAATTACACAAATTTGATCACTCCATCAGAAAAAAAAAACACATAAAATCAGAGATATAGCTAGATAACATATAGATATAGAAATACTATAATATATATATTATCTATATATCTAAGTTATATATATAAGATATATAGATAAACCAGAGAATATTTTAGAAAAGTATCGACAGAGAAGAAAAGGTTCCAAAGTTGTCCCCGGGGTGTTCACACCATGCTCCCCTAAATCTACCTGTTTCAGTAGACATGTTTAGGATGGTGATTACATATGACTTACTCAAAAAATTTAAGTCGTTGTCCTTTTTCTAGCAGATACCAAACACGACCAAATCCACCAATTCTTTGGCTGCCAACAACAACTACAGCAATCAACCCACCAACCATAACGATGACTTGAATAACATCATTCCATATGACAGCTTTCATTCCACCCTGTTACAAAGTAAAAGAGTGTTTATATCAATGGGGATCATCATAAGGGAGTAGTCACAACAAGTTGAGGGGAGGGGAGAAGGGAAAAGGGGATGACGAGAAAGTGAGGGTTCCCCAAAATTTTGAGGTATATACAAAGAGGGTAATTGAAAAATAAAAATCACAAAAATGAGATTAGGGTAAGGTTAGGTGTATATTTAGGTGAAATTCTAGGGATCTATAAAGCAGAAATGGGGAGTTCTTGAAAAGTTTTTGGCATGCAGGAAGGATTTTTTAATAGAGAGTATTTAATTCTTATCAGAAAATACAGTTTTTGTGTAAATGCTCTTAAAATTCTGAAAATAAGCCCAGGGCTCATTTGTTCAATATAAATAACCTTCTTGGTGGGCTTATTTCCAGGGAGGGCTTATATTTGGGTAGGGAAAGAAATGGGAGGGAAATATGGGGAAAAAGTGAGAAAAAGATAGGGGCAGGTATGAGGTCATTTTTGAAGAGATGAAAGATGGGGAGAGATGAGAGAGCAAGCAAAATGATAACTACTCACAATTGTAGTATAGACTGTACACACTACTCCTATTGCAAGGATTGAAATCCAAACAGGAAATCCTGTTACTGTGAAAACAAACAAACACAAAAACCTTTTGGTAAGAATGACAAAATATTTCTATAGAGGTAACCACTGAATATACAGTAGAGGCTATTTCACAAGCTTCAGAAGGACATTTTGCCTCAAAAGGACCCCATTATTAGGGCTAGATTTTAGATTTTAGGGTTAGGGCTAGAAGAGGGGTAGACCCTATCCCTGTCCCCTAAACCTAACCCTATCTAGCCTGATAACAGGGTCCTTTTGAGGAAAAATAGCCTCTACCTGAAATATATGCATGTTGAGCATTTTTGTATGATGGGAGTGGGGGGAAGAGGAAGGGAGGTTTGATGCCTTAATTATACTTCCCAAAAAGCATCCTCCCAAAAATTCGCAACCCCCAAAGTCAAATTTCAAACATTTCAAAGCCCCCCCAAAAAATGTCACTCTCATCCCCTTATTGGGGCTGAGATTAGTCCATGTGACTTGGTCTTTCAGAAACTTTTTTGTACTTAGTTTTTTCTACCCCTTAGTGAGATTGTCTTTGTCTTCTAAAAAGAATATTTACAACTTTATACACAAAATAGATTTAAAAGCTAGTAGCTTAGTGGTTACAGTGCCTGACAAGCATCCAATATACTATGTACAGTTCATATTCCATCTGGGGAATGGATGGACTTTTGCAGACCTTAATTTGAATTGAATTTTTTGTAAGAATTTGTCAAAGCAAACAATATATAATACAGAGGTATAGTTTTCCTAAGGTTTTTTTCATATTTTTTATTACTTTTGGAGGGCCATCATGTTAACTTCCAATATTATATAGGACTGTCTTCCCTCATGAAATAATTAACTTATTAAAGTTATTATATTTCCACTTGATTAAATTTAACTTACTATGATCTTATTAAAATTTATTTTCAGTAGGATTCTACTCTGAATTATTAGTATCCTATGCAGATGTCCTTGGGTTCATCAGGCAAAACCTATTAGAACTGCACAATGAACCTAATGATGTCTGCAAAGGAGGCTGAAGTGTGATTACAGAAACTAAATCATGTCATGTTTAGCTCATTTTGATAGGTGTCACCTTGTTACTTTGACCTTTGATGACCACTTGAAATAGTGATGAATAATGTCAAACAACGTGCCAGGAATTGAGTGAGAGAGATAACCTACCTGCCTCCATGGCCAGCGATGGTCCATATGTTACTATAGCCATGTATAAACACTACAGATATAAAAAACAGCAGTAAATAGATGAGTTGTTTTTACCAATTATTTCAGATCAAAATCAAATTATTCTTTTAGCTTTTTCTCTTATTATTGGAAATATGCCACCAAAACAACTCAAGTATTTGGCACCTTTATCCAAACTAACTGCTAACTATGACAGTTCATTTTAGAATTAGACATGGGAGGTAGATAAATCCTCTGATGTCTGCATTTTTCTGGGTGGGGCGATCAGACAAAGTTACAGTGAGGCCAGGAACAAGTTTGTTTAATTTTTCATTGAAGAATTCTGTCCATTATAAGAAACTAAATAGATGAGTTGTTTTTACCATTCATTTCACATCAAAATAAAATTATTCTTTCAGCTTTTTCTCTTTTGCATCCGCCTTTGCCATCAAAACAACTCACGTATTTGGCACCTTTATCTGAACTAATTGCCAACTATGACAGTTCCTCAGAAATGAGGTAGATGAAACATCAGATGTCTGCATACTCCTGGGTGGGGTGACCAGATGAAATAATTTACAATGGGGACCAGTTTTTATAATTACTCATTGAAGAAGTTAGTCTATTACATCTGTTCTCATTTGCTTTTTTTCACCTTTTTTGGTATTGTTGCAGTTTTCTGATAACTGTGAAAAATATATAGCATACACCATGTTGAGCTGTGCCATATCATCTCACTGATTTGATAGGTCAATGACATCACACAGCTACATGGACTTTTTCACAGCCAAATTAAAACTGCAACATTCATTTCTCTCTGTTAATAGTATCAAGATTATTTACCGTTTGTATAATAAACAAGATACTGGCAATGGAACGCATACCAAGGGAGAAACGTTTTTCCAGATACTGAAAAATCAAAGCAATGCATTAGTTTAATTTCCAGTCAGGAACAATACAGTTTCTTGTTCTTCAAACAATGTAATCTTAGTTAAGCAAACAATAATAATTCTTTCAATTAATTCTTCAAAAAATATAATCTTAGTTAAGCAAGTAATAATATTTGACAATTTTGTTTGAAAAACAGACCACCACATTTATAACATGAATGACTAATGAATGCACGCACGTGCACGCGTTGAAAGAAATGTACATGTTGTTTAGTATACCTCATAGGAGCTTGTAATGTCAACAGCTCGGAAAACAGGCACAAATACTAGAGCAACGGCGGGAAAAAGAATCACATACGAAGTAATTATCATCCAATACTGAGTACCAAACGTGTACACTTCGGCCGGGACACCAAGAATTGTAATGGCGGACATGAAGGATGCCAACAACGAAAGCCCAACCGGAATTGCCATCATTTTACGATTTGCCAGAAGAAATTCAGCAGTTGTCTTTTGTTTTCCCCCAGTGAAAGCATAGTACACTCCAATTGCTACAGAGATGAAGAGCATGACGGCAAATACGGCGTAATCTACGGCACTAAACCGTACTTTTCCTGCAGTTGTGGAAAACATAATTTTTGATACAGCTTTTACGGAACTACTACAACAGCTCCTCTCGCCACGAGAAGTAGGGCTGACTGATTCCGTTGAGCTATGGAGATATTTATAACCCCCACAAAGGTTATCCAATGTCACGTTAACCAGTTAACCACTTTTAAATTGTCAAAAGTCAGCAAAAATTCTAAATTTATCAGCAGCTGATTCGTCGAATTTGACTTGAATGAAAGTACGAGAAGGCCTGACTACGAGGCTATACTTGGGGCACAGGAAGCCCATACAAGCTTTGAGAGCTGAGAGTTATAAACGAATAATTTTTTTTTACTTACATGAAATGTTATTTACGTCGTCTTTAGTCTTCAGTAGCGATTTCAAGCCATTTAAGCGATGTTAAAAAAATCTCCCCTTCCCTTTTAAAGGAGAAGACAAGGTGTGTATTTTCAGTATTAGTATTTCTCTATTGAGCTCCTATGCTTCCGCACTGATGATTGCCTGGTTGAGCACCATATTGATTAGGATCAATTTGTTAACTTTGAAAATAATAAGTTTACAAAATAGATATGCAATCTTCTGAAGTTACTTAATTTTTACAAGTCGGGAGCAATTTGCGAACTTCGCAGGTTTACCGAGCTTGAAATCAAATTTGAAATCATATCATTTGCAAATTCGCAAATTTCTATATCGGGAGACATTCGCAAATTACTTTGCAGATTACCTGTAATTTAGAAATTTGCGAAGTTTGCAAGTTTCTACAAGTAGGGTTTTCCGATTTACGGGCTTAAAGGCCGATTTGGCACTAATAGTGCCCGGCAATAGTACCAGCCTGTTGTATATGATTGTAACTATTATTTTTGGAATTTCGAAGTATTGTTTCTATAAAAAAGCAATACATTTTACAAGTTAATGTACGAATTGTAATAATTTGTTATAAATACAATAAAGACCTTTAAAAAACCTATTGCCGATAAATCAAATCGGATAAGCGTTCATCACGTTACCATGACTGAAAAGTAGAATGATCCTCGTACCCGAAGTGAAGACACAAATTTCCATGTAAGCAGAATGCAGTAAATGTATAGCAGGAAGGATGATTCGCCTGCTAGGAGGTAAACACCCCCTTAAGCAGACTCTCTCGACTCATCGCAGAAAGAACTCGCAGCGATCATTTTTATTCGCCTATGAACAATAGATTTTATTTCTAACGGGTACTCCTTAGCTCGATCGCTGCGAGTGCTGAGGTAAAAAGGTACATTGATTGGCCGATCACACCCAAGTACTCGGGTTAGCTTAAGCTTCACCCAGTGTACGGGAAACGGCAGAGGGCAGACTTTTTTCGCGTTTGTCGTTGGCGTTTGAACGCGAAGATAAGTCATTTCGCATTTGTCGTAGACATGAAAAGTTCCAAACGCACATCAGCAGCTGTGAAAAAAAGGAGGCCGCGTGATCGTCTCTGCTGCCTGCTGTTTAATTTCCTGCATACGTGACTGAAGATTAATCTCTGAAATGTTTAATCCAGCTTGATAACTCATCTGAATCAGCAAAGCAGAATCCTTTTCCTAGACATCATCTCTAAATTATGCTATCCGAGTATCGAGCGATCACGTATACGTACTGCAGGCACGAAAGCGTCGTTTTGCCACTATGGACTGTCGGGCCACAGAACAGTTGTTATTTCTAGCTATTTGCTAGTAAGGGCTAGATAAGTTTGTTAGCTAAGATAAACGAATTGCCCAAAAAGATTATTGACAAAAATTCGTTTTGCCTTCCGACGGTTTTGAATTATATGGAAACGCATTGCTACGACAAGCCCTTCTCCGACCCCAGAGCCTGTTCACAGGCTATCCGTCCACACTAAAAAAGCCTATTTCTTTTGTCTAAAATACGAAAATGCTGTTTCAGTATGGAAAAGAAAAATGATTAAAAAAATGTCAAATGTATATTCGGAGTGGAGGATTTTCTGATACGTGCCAGTGTTACACACTATTGCTCGCACTATTGCTCACACTATAGCCACATATGCTAATTAGTATGTGGCACTATTAGTGCCAAAGCCCGTAAATCGGAAATCTCTAGTCGGAAAAAATTCCCAAACTTTGCAGATTACCCGAATTTATAAATCTACGAAGTTTGCAAATTTCTACGTACAAGTCAGAAGAAATTTGCAAACTTTGCAGATTACCTGTGATTTAAAAATTTGCGAAGTTTTCAAATTTCTATAAGTATCAGGAAAAATTTGCAAACTTTGTAGATTTACCAGTTTCAGAGAAATATGCGAACTTCGCAGATTTACCGAGCTTGAAATGAAATTTGCGAAGTTTGCAATTTTCTATTTAGGGATCATTTGCAAACTTCGCACATTTCTATATTATCGGGCGAAATTCGCAAACTTTGCAGATTACCTGTAATTTAAAAATTTGCGAAGTTTGCAAATTTCTAAAAGTCGGGAGAGATTTGCAAACTTCGCAGATTTTTCGAGATTTACATCTCGAGAAATTTGCGAACTTTGCAGACTCCAAATTTGCGAATTTTTCTGTATCTGTATATACAAATATAAAATTTTGCGAATTTTGCAAATATGTTAATTCCCAACTAAATTGTCCAGAACTAAATAATCCCGGCTTCACCGGATATCGAATTTCGCCTAATACATTTATATCAAGAGAGCATAAATATACTTATGCTCTCTTATTTATATACAGCAGCTCGGTCATTTTATTTTACGGTCAAATATTAACTGCCCGCAAATATGTGAAACTGATCACGGCAACAAGAAGTTGCAACAGTAACAGTGAACTACTGAGCGATGTAATTTCATAAAAATTAATAATCAACAATTAGTAGTTATTAGTATTGAATTGGTTTATTTTAGCCCTCAAAGAGTAGAATCACCGCCAACCGTCAAAACTCCCCGGGGAGGGGCACTATCAGGCATTTTGTACGGGGATGATGCTACGCCCGCACTCTCATGATCAATCCCTTACCTTTTATATACAAAATTTTGGCAAAAACTAGGTACCCCATTAATATACCTATGACGACTGACGACAAAAGGTAGCCCTTTGATATAACCTATTAGCTTTTTTCTACCTTTATTTGCTGTTTACAGTTATTTATATATTTTGAAAAACTATTTCTAAGGCTGCTATATGTACATGAGCGTTCGTCTTCAGGTCTTGAATGGTAGTTTTCGCAGCCCTTTTATACTAGGACCCTTTTATATCAGTACCCAAAGTCACAAATTCCCTATACCAGTTTGGTATACTCCCAAAATTGCAAAAATTTCCCTACCCTTTTCTATACCTCTGGCCTCAAAAAGGTACCCCTTTCGGGCGGTCCCTATATGGCAAAATATATGGGAGTGCCCCGCCCGGGAGGGGGGATCAAAATCACCGATTTTTTTTCCCGTCAGTCGTCAAAAAGGTAAATTTTTAACCGTCAATCGTCAAAATTAATCCCTAATTGAGACCCTCGATCGACTGAGGCTTCGTCCGACTATTCAGGACCGTGATTAAATCCGGATAAATTTGAAAACGCATCTATCCTTTCTTTCTCCGTTTTCGCACCTTAGATTAAAAAACTTAGTTTCAGCCAGTTACAAGGCTGAGGTCAAACGTCGTACTTCACATGCATGAGCCGTATTTAATTCACTGAATAAGTTCGACGTTTGACCTAATTATAGGCTCGACTGACTGAATTTGGTACGACTATAAGTCGATCGTTTCATACGACTGACTCAGGCGTGCTATACTTGAACTTAACAAATTCAGTTCGACTTCTGGTTAAACGTCGAACTTCACTTGGGCTGAACTAAATTCAGACATCGCAGGCGTACACCCCTCCCCCGGCCCTCCCTCCCCCCTTGCATTCGTCAAGACTAGCTGTCTTTAGGATCAACTCATTTAGTCAGGACAACCCGGATAAATATTAATCAGATTAATATTAATCTCGAGGATTATTATATTATAATCCAGTAATATATTCTTATAATCCAGTAATGGATTATTATAATCCATTACTGAAGGTTGAGCCGTTTTTTAATCCAGTAGGATTAATATCAATCTTGGGTAGGATGAATATTAATCTGATTAATATTAACCGCAAGTATGATAAATATAAATCTTATTATAATGTGGCAGATCAATAGCACTGTTAAATGACTGATCTGAAACTGCAAAATATCTTGAAATATAATGCTTCGGAGTAATATCGATCGTAGAAAGGTCCTTTAACAGCAAATGGCGGACATCATTTTCTACTCCACAAGGCCAACATTGAAGTGCGATCATGATTGAATCGATTGCATGAAGGGAGCCGTGATGTTGTAATAGACGATAGCGATGATATATACAGACGATTTGACTCCCTCCCGTAGCTTTACTATGTTTATTTAAGAATTTACCAAGTCAGTTTTCTGGTTTTGGCAAAGGTCAAGGCAATCTGAATCTGGAGAAGAGCGCTCAGAATTGAGTAATTCAAAAGTATTTTCTGACAATTATTTGATGTCCATATCTCCCTTAATAATGAGTCTCATATTTATTCAATAGCACTCTTTTATATCTCGGGGGTGGAAGCGGAATCAGGAATCAGGAATCATGGCTTTGAAATTTGTAGGAATCATTGGGAATCATGAATCATTGCGTTTTAAGTTAAGAAATCATGAATCAGTGTATTTTGTAAAATGAATCATGAATCACGACAAAAATTTGATAAGAAATCATGAATCATGGGCTGAAATTTGATGGGAATCATGAATCATTGAACTTAAATGATTCCGCTTCCACCCCCGATTTATATCGTAACACCAACAGTTCAATAATACGAATTTTAAATGTAATATTATGAAGCTACTGAAGAAGAAAGCATTGCAAACAAAACTTGGAAGCATGCAGTCTTTTCTACATGCACAGTTAATGTTTCTTACGTTTATCTTTATCTCAGATTGCTCGTTGATTGAAGGTTTTCGTTCCAGTCTCTGGATTATAATAATCCATTACTGGATTATAATAATCCTATTATAATCCATCATTATTATAATCCGCGGATTAATATTAATTTGGGGTTGTCCTGTTTAGTACGACGTTTGACCTGGCCTGTACATGTCGCGATCGAACTAAATTGTTTGTACGGCTCAATGAAGTATGACGTTTGTCTAACCGTAACAAAAAAAGTTGCGTTTTCAAATTTTATTCTGCCAATTGCGGATAAAATGCAAAATTCAGAAAAAAAGAAACAAACAAACAAAACAAAAAACAAAAAGAAAAGAAAAGAAAGAAAGAAATGAAACATTTTTAGGTTGACACGAATACTGATAAGGCTTAAACTTTAAGAAAATTGTTGCTTGAACGTCGTTTCACTCAAAGTCAGCGATCGCGAGGGGGAAGCAAGGGGGGCTTGAGCCAAATAACTGAGGGATAAAGGCATATTTTTTTTTATCGTTCAGATGGGTTTTCGTAGTCAGCTTATGGCCAGGACGATAACTCTTTTGTTTTCTATCCCGGGGACACAATTGCAATTTCCAATTCCAATTCCAATTTTTTATTTACACTTTACAAATATAGTTTTACAAATATAAATTAATACAAAAAAGGAAGAATTGAAGCTTAATGCGGTAACTAGACAGAAAATATTTTGTTAGTGAATGGCAACGTACCAAAGTAGCATAGCTTTCGAGTTGGTTGCCATTAACGTTTGAATAAGGTTCTTAGTTAAGTTTTTCGGTATACAAGTACAGTTTCATTGGATAGATTCTAGTATTGTTATATAGAGAAAGACAAGAATGATATGAAATATAAAATACACAATGTATAAGTAATTATAAGCAATTGTATGTATTTATACCTGATAATCATAAATAAAATAGTTATCCCTACCACATAGGGGCACCCTCTCTCATGTGAACGGACCCTTGGCCGAGAAAATTAATTTCCGCCTCTTTTGTTATCAAATAGCTGTCGTGAACTAATTTTCTGAAAAATTAACTTTTGCTGAGCAGCTCGCACTTCGCGCTCGCAAGAGGTAATAATATTCCGTGTGACCAAGAGACCATAATACTAAAGGCGCTGTTACACGGTGCAATTTTTCTTGCAACTTGCAATGCAACGCCGTTGCGTTGCAAGTTGCAGAAGAGATTGCGCGTGTAACACCCTTCTCTGCAACTTGCAATGCAACGTTGCAAGTTGCAGAAAAAGTTAAACGAGTTTCTGCACGTTGCAGCGTGTAACATCTATCCAGCAACCTGCAATGCAATCCCTGTCGCAAATGACCAATCAGAACTTAGTGACCACGGATATATCTGGTTTTTCGAAGGTCAAGAAAGAGTTGCGTTGCGAGTTGCAAAGAGAATTGGGAGTGTCTGACATCTTGCCAGCAACTTGCAATGTTCTGCTTTTGTCAGCATTGCATTGCAAGTTGCAAGAAAAATTGCATCGTGTAACAGCGCCTAAGGCTATTTTTAGTAACTTCGTCATCGCGCGCGCAAGGCACTTAAACAATAGAATTCAAACGGTTTCTTCCGCGCGCACGCCAAAAAGCAAATTCTATATATTGGTTGAGGGCCCTGCGCGCGCGCGATGGCGGAGTTACTAAAAATAGCCTTAGTCGCCGCGAACATCGCACAGACATCAATACTGAGTTTCGCTCTCTTAGTATTATGGTCTCTTGATATGATCGAGCTACAAAGCAATCATTTCTTTCATTATCTCGAAACCTCGAAACGCGTATAACCGTCAAGTAGTCGCTATACGAAGCCATATACACCTATTTCAAAAAGGATTGTCAGAGCTAAAGGCGATAGGAGATAGGTCATTTCACTATTCACAGTTGGGTTTCTATTTGTTTTATTAAAGAAAGTCAACAATCAGACATTCATATCAGGCTCGTAACATGGTATATGGGATCAGGGATCAAGCTCCAAATTACGGCCAGGATCAGGGATCAGAGGCCAGGGCTCAGGGATCAAATGGGTGGGATCAAGGATCAGGGACATTGGGTCAGGATCAGGGATCAGCTCAGGTTTTTGCACCAAGGATCAGGGATTAAAAATTTCTAAAAATATGGGCTCAGGAATCAAAATTTCCGTAAAAACCCGGGATCAGTGGGACGAAAATATACCATGTTACAAGCCTAGCCTGTTCATATCCAATGTTCGGAGCAAAACAAACGGAATAACGAAACTATTTTTGAAACTTCTTGATTACTTCGGAGTATCGCCTTTAGCTCTGACAACCTTTTATACTGCTTAATTTTGCCTGAGTGGCTGGCGCTTCGCGCTCGCAAATATAAATGATAGCTATAGGGTTTATTTACCAAGAGTGTGCTTAGGAATACATAATTAATTTTTGAAGGTATACGTATAAAGGATATTCCGCTTCTACCAGAAAATCGCCCAGCCCCCTCCCCCCTTTCAAGGTCCAAGCGACGGCCCGAGGATAAGAAAAGAATAATCGAAAAAAGATGTCTTATTTTTTAGAAAATATAAAAACTTATAAAAACTGATCTAAAAAGAATGAAAGAAAGAAAAAGAAAAAAGAATTAATCAAAATCCAACTGAAAAGACTAGTTAATCTCTTGCCACTTTAAGTTCTTAAATGTTGCGACAAATACTCGAAGCATCTGTTTGCAGAAGAAGCATTTTTTTCAAGTTCTTATTGGATAGTACCTGTTATTATTGAATCAACCTTCGTATTCTAAGCCAATACAGCGAATAAAGCGAGTTCGTGACAACCGTACGAAGTAGCGTTGGCACCTCGCCATCGGCAGAACTTCATCTTTATAGCCATAACATAGACGTACCAAATCCAATTAGTTCCGCATTCTTTATCGACCACGGCGTAACCATAGTATAGATTCGACTTCAGGTAAGAAATGTTATTCAGAGGAGCTATATTCTTTTGTAACACATCTCTATTTGATTGGTACCACTGACTTTATCATGAAACCGCGATATCTGCGAAATTACTGTCGAATACTTGTTAGAAACCTAAAAATTATTTTTGGGGTGATTCAACATTTGATAGATGTATCATTCATACGAAATTTAAGTGAAAAAATGGACGACGAAAGGACATGAAATTGGGAAACTACTGACCGGTCATTCTGTATATTCAACCGTGAATAAATTTGAATACAAAATTAATGAGTTGTCGCCATTGGTGATCTGGCGCGAAAATTACAACACTTATAGTTGTCGTTTTCCGTTAAATGTTTTATGAACAAGTTAAAATGTAGAGAAGTTACTAGTTAGATGATTCGATTTGTTGGTTTGAAACTGAGCCTTGAGGCTTCTGCGTTGAGGTTCAGTTGTCAGTGTCCTTATGGATCAGGCCGGCGTGACCAGTATGGCCGTAGATATTTGTTTGTTTTTTGTTTTTGTTTTTGTTTTTTGTTTTTAGATTTTTAGTTTCTTTCGTTCTTTCTTACTTTTTTTGCTTGATAAAAGAGCTACTTTTTTAGAACCATTTGAAAAGGTTTGATCAAAGGCAAAGGGCAATATCACCTATCCAAATACATGCAGCAGGCTCGTAACATGGTATATGGGATCAGGGATCAAGCTCCAAATTATGGCCAGGATCAGGGATCATAGGCCAGGGCTCAGGGATCAAATGGGTGGGATCGAGGATCAGGGACATTGGGTCAGGATCAGGGATCAGCTCAGTTTTTTGCACCAAGGATCAGGGATCAAAAATTTCTAAAAAATATGGGCTCAGGAATCAAAATTTCCGTAAAAACCCGGGATCGGTGAGACGAAAATATACCATGTTACGAGCCTGAAATACAGCCAAACTCACTCGATATTGACACCATACTACTAAACTGGCACAAGCCCATCGACACTGGACAGTTTCCCAGGTCTATTCCAAGATTTCCCCATAATCCCAAAGGCTCAAAACTAAAATTGTGAAACAGACCTAGTCCACGCGTCACAATCGTGTGATAAGCGTGTGACAATGTTTCCTCAATTCAGCGTGACAAATCTGCTTGTGTTTTGAAACTCGTCCGATTATCGTCGTTATTCCTTTGGGATACACACGAATTTTTTAAAAGTGAAAACAAAAGAAAATGAATCCTATAGAGGTTTGTCACGCATAAATTGTGAAAACATTGTGAGGTGGATTAGGTTATTAGATTATTGCAAAACAAACACTTTTGAAATTGACATTGGTTGTCACGAATATGTCACGCTTCGTTCACGCTGTCCGGCAAGTTGAAAAGGAATAAGCGCAGTGACTTTTTCTTTTCTCCCTTCTTTTCTTCTTTCCCCTCTCCTTCGTTCTACTTCCTCTTTCTTCATTCAGTTCGTTTCCCCTGACTTAATTTTAACTACCAACTATCTTTCATTCACTTTCCTAATCTTGAAGCTTTTCAAAATAAGATAACATCTTGTGCAACGATGAACTCGAACTCATGACACAAAGACTTGTTTTGTCCTGTCGTTTTCCGATTGTTTTTTCAACAACTAAGACAATACAATTGTCTTACTGGTTATCTTTATTTCTCTTACTAGCTATTGTTAGAGATTTTAGACGCAATCGATTGTTCGTTTCATTTCAAACAGTACCGCTAATTGTTCAAATATATAGAAAACTTCGCATTTGTAAATTTGTAAAGCTTATCTATTTTCTATGCGCTTATTTTATTTTCAGAATAAATGAATAACAAGCAGGAATTAGGAGGCCTGTACCTACAGGATAAATATGGCGTTGATGGTGACCCAGAGGAAGTGAGTCAACAACCCAACAAAAGAAACACATTTTGTTCCTAAAATTTTATTTCGAAATTCTTCAAAGAACATCCACTCTCCCACCCCTCCCTAAGGTTATTTTTGCGTTCCCAGCGGTTTTCCACTACCCACGTGACGTGGGGGTGATTGACAGGTTTGTTCACACTCCACGTGTGTTACTCCCCTTGTATTCGGACCGGCTTCTGCTTACGAAATGGCGGACACACAGGAACTTCAACCCCCGGCAGATGAGGAGGTTTGAGGCTTTAGGACAATCAATTTTACTCCAAATCATCGGTTAAATACTTAATTTTCGTTTTTTGTCGTTAGTTTGGAAGAAGCGACAGCTATCGCGTCGCAACAACCCCTCTCACCGGAGAAGATGCGGAGAAAGAGAAAAGTAAAGATGGCGGCAAGCCTAAGAAAGCTAAGAAAGGAAAGAAGCAAAAAAAGGCCGAACTCGAAGAGTTAAAACAGGAAATGGAGATGGTGAGTTTTGGAAAACATTGTAGAGTGCTTTGGAATTGGTTTTGGAAGTTGACATTTTTGTTTTTTGACTGAAATAGGACTGGCATCAGATAACTGTGGAGGAGTTGTTGTCCCGGCTTGAAACGAATCTAGAGACGGTAAGTGGACGATATGTTTGTCCATTAAACTATAAAAACATGGTGATCAAACGTGTATGTATTGCATTTGGCCAAAATTGTGCATCAAAAAGATATAGAAGTATCTTTGGAGTGCAATTCGCTGTGAATGTTGTGAAATCACAAATTGGAGGTTACTCGTTTCAGGACCCCTCGCTATTAGCCAATTCTCGAACCACTAGAATGAAGTTGTAATCACGATCGCTATGCAAATTCTATGCTGTCGTTCCTATTAAAAAGTAATGCATTGTCATTCACTTGGGATTTTACTGGTATAAACTCGTGTAGAACGTCAAAAGGAACTCGATTCTGTCCATTTTGAAATCTCGATCGTTAAACACCAACCAGCGGCCGGTCAGCTGAAGCAAGCGAGAATAATCAATGGTCAAATGATTTTGAATATCACGGACACCAGATTATAGTAATCTTTTGGAATCTTTAGGGTTTCTGTTTTTGAAAATACGAGTGACTAGCACTGGTTTTCCCTCCCTCTTTTGCTGTATATCAAATTGCACCTGTGGAAGGAAAACACCAAAACCTTTGCCCTGGATCAAATTTCTACAAGTCTTCAGTCATGAGCTTTTGTTATGCTTGATAAAACAAATAATCACCAATTTGAATTCTTTTAATCATTTAGATCTAGGTATATCTACCCGTCTGCATGCGATAACGCGATCTTTTTTAAAAAATATTGTAAAACTCTTGGTGTATGTCGTTTGAGTAAAAATGTCTGGAGTTGGATGTTTATTTTGGGGGTCAAATGCATCGGCTAGTTTGTGCACCGAGGCAGTACGTTCGTATCGGGGCTGAATCTGTCTACGCGATTCAACCACAACTATGACTAGTATATGTTTACATATTCAAAACATTCCCGTCTTCAAGCAATCGAAATCCCCATCAATACTAAATGTCATAAAGTACATGTGAGTTTAGCCCCGACGCCATGTTTGTCAGATGTTTTTTAAATCCCCTTGGGAATAGTTCGTGTATTGAAGTGGAAAGCTGAAACTTTGAAATCATGAATTATTATGGAATATTTTGAAAGTAAACAACTTCTTTACACAAAATGTTGTTGAAATATTGTAGCCATTTCACTGGTCAATTCACCATTTCCTTTAAGTAATAAGTTAATATCTCCCTTGGGGATTAAGCTTGAGTTGGTCATGTCAAATTTGCCATGTTTTATTGGGATTTTCAAAAATCCTTCTTGTGTGGCGTAATTTAAAAATCAAGCTACACATTCTACTGCCACAAATTAAAGCCAGAAATCTTTGAATACAATGTCCAAATGCACAAAGTCCAAAGGCTGTTTCTGCAGTAATTGTGTTTATGCAAATCTATATGAGTTACTACTGTCCAAATAATTGATAGAAACCTTTAGTTATAATGAAGCCATTGTTGATTGTGGAGGCCTTATTTTCCAAATATACCATTATCCACAAGATATGACAATCCATTTTCAAGTAGTGAATCCACCAGTTGTAGTTACTGTCATATAAATCTTTTATTTGTAAAAAGCAACATGGCCTGGCTTGTATTAATAGGTACATACATGACAATCCATATTGATTACAAATGCAGTCTTTTCTACAGATAAACCCCCAACATTGCCCCTCTCTATGCTAATGTGACAGGCATTGTATTCTATATATTCTATGAATTTCATACGAAAATGTGGAGGACAAGTTCAAAATATTAACATTTAATAATATACCATTCTATAAGTTTAGAAGATAGGTGTTAATACCTAATGAGATTTACAAAAGCTTTACAATAGTATGCATGCAAGGGACTTTGTATTGTCTTTACAAAATTCAAAAACATAACAAAAGAGGCAATGAACTTTGAACACTTGCATCAAGGCCGGAATCCAACCTAAGTACTAGCTTCACTTAAGACTATTTATATTTTGTGCTTTGTTTGATTTTTTAATCAATAAATACAAATTTAGTTCTTGAGAAAAATTAATGCATAAGAAGTAACAATATTCACAAGGATTTCACGGGGGCTTGATATTGAAATTGCTTTTTAGAATGTTAAGATTTCATTGGCAGGTTTGTCTTTCATGTTTGCCGAAGAAATCAAAAAGCAAATCATCTGTCGATGTGGAAAAGATTTCCCTGTTTGAATAATTGGCCATTATTTGCAATCCTCTTCAGCTCTCTAAAATCTCAAGTGTTATGACAAAATAATTTCTTACTGATTACGTCGATGTATAAATATTGTTTAGATCTAAAAGCAGGGCATTTTGGATAAAATCTGTTGAGTTTTATGATATGTCTTTTACTACAAAGTATTGCATTGCATTTATTCCTCATTTCTTTTGTTGATCATTACATAGTTATTTGTAACTTAATGCTTATGCCTCACTGGTCAGTATCCATCCATCCATATCCTGCTTGTTATTAACTCCTAAGAGGAACCAAGAGGCATTTAGGATGAAAAGGTTTTAAAAGTAGGTGATGGTAATGACGGCCAAATTTATTCAAGAGAATTTGGTCTGTGTTCATGCAATAATGTTTACCCTATCTATCATGTATTCCCTTTGGGCATACACTCACACAGTGCTTCAAACCCCCATGGACCCAAATATTATTCAAAATTGAAAGAGTTTTGATATTTAACTGATAGCATTTTACTTCTGTGAAATATAAGAGACCTAGTTTCATATCAGAGAGTAGACTTTAGGAAAACCAAATTACATTTCTAAAAATCTTTTCTTCAAGGGAAAAATCATATTACTTGAACCTGCAGTGTCGTGGAAATGTTAGGCTTTTTCTCAAATTTTTTTTTTCTTAAACAGTTCATGAAAACCCAGATCTACTGACACATCTTTAATTTTTCAGTCCTTTTAAAATTTATACAGTTGTATTGGTGTACTTAATCATTTTAAGGAAACTATTAAAAGTATTAATGTACAGAAATGGAACACTCAGACAAGATTTGAATACCTTGGGGCATTTGTTTTAAGCCTCTTTTTTTTCATATGATGTTTTCCATTGTGGTAAGGCTAACCTCTCAGAGAGAGTAGGTCCTCACAATAAGTTACCGGAATATCTGATAAACAATTAAACACCCCTGCAGTTAATGTATCTTATGTATAATGTGGTATAGTTTAAGTGTACATGAATCTGATACTCTTAAAAATAGACAAGTGATTCATTAAGAAAGTCAACCACTAATTCGCCATTCCGAATTTAGGATTCTAGTTGAATTATGGGACCATTTTTAGGGATGCCAATAAATTTTAATTTGGAGCAAAGTGCTTGCAAACAATCATAAACACCTTTCTCTTATTTATGCTCTCTTGTCTCATATTTGGTGAACTGTACCTCATTTCTTTGTGAATTTTGAACTTTTGTGTCCCCAAAACAGTCCTATAATTCAACTGGAACTCTAATTTTGGAATGGCGAATAGAAGTATACCAAAGAACACTTTTTTTACTGCATCTTTGATAGAGATTTGGCTGTAAAAATCCGGTATCATTTCATGCATAACATTTCTCTATTATCGTACTGGGCTACCTGTGTATTGGTTGCAATTTCAAACTATTTTTCTTTTCAATTTTAGTAGATAATGATTTTTATCTGTGCTGATGAGTTTAAGAGCAGTAATAGTACCGTTGGGAATGTGCTTCACCTTCCACATAGAATTAAAATGAGACTATGTGCGTAAAGATCATTAAATTTTGTGTTTATATCATTGAGCTTTATGGACGTAGCCTTGTATTGATTCCTTTGTATGTGGCAAGTGAAGTATATTTGGCCATTTTATTACACAGTTTCTACAGTCAAAACATGAAAATTATACACAAGGATTAAAAAATGTGATAACAATAAAACTTTAAGGGATTGGGATTAATGGGCACTTTAAGTTTTTGGTCATTTCAAGGATTTCAATTGATTTATAATTAATCTTGTACTTTTTAGGGTTTGACTGAAGAAGAAGCTGCCTTTAGGTTGAAGCGTGATGGTCCAAATGCTCTTACCCCACCCCCCACCACCCCAGAATGGGTTAAATTTGCCAAGCAATTGTTTGGTGGTTTTGCAACCCTTCTGTGGATAGGTTCTGTTTTGTGTTTTGTTGCTCAAGGTGTATTGGAGGGAACACAAGAGGAAGCAGCAAAGGACAACGTAAGTAACATGAATTTATCTTTAAACTGTTAGTAATTAGTTTAAATTGCTAGTGTAGAAACTTGCCATTTAAAAGGAAACATGATTTTTTTGGTATTTCCTGTACTAGCCTTTTTCATGCTCGAATTTCATGGGTCCACAATCTTGGATCTGATGATGTTTCACAGCAGACAGAAACATGGCTTGCACAAAAACATCAAAAATATTTTATAAAAGCAATATAAAACGATCGCTTATGTCTCTGTACTGTAATATAAGCATGATAGGAGATGTAGAGCACTCGAAAAGCAAGAGAAACACTCGGTTATGCCCCGTGTTCCTAAGCTTGCTTTTCTCTTGCTCTATATCTTCCATCGTGTTTATATCACAGTACAGACACATGCATGTGCATTTTATATTGCTTAATTCAAGAATTGATAGACTTATCTTGACTTTTTATTTTTGTTCCAGTTATACCTTGGTGTTGCCTTGGCTGTTGTTGTCATCCTTACTGGTCTATTCTCCTATTACCAGGTATTTTTACACAAGATTCTCAGTAAAATTTTGAACTGTTACAACCATAGGAAAGTTTGTACTTCGATTAATAATAAATACAAATAAGACCAAAAATTAAAACTATCTTAGACATACAATGGGACACATTCAATGTGTCAACATTCTAGTATAACAGCAAGACTACCAAAATACCTTCAAACCATAGGAGAGTAAGTTGATGCAATGGTGTAAATCTACAGTAATGCTGTTATCTAGTGAACTAACTAATTTTCCAACCAAAATTCTGACAATATGCCAATGGGAACAAACATCATTTATGGTATATTGGTTTATTTGTAACACTAAAAATGTACTTGGGAGTCATAATTGTGGGTCTACATGAAGTACCATCCTATCAAAGCCTTGTACGCAAGCCAGAATTTTAAGATATCAAATGTGGCCTATTGCATAATGCATCTGAATGTTGACTTGCTTTATTTTTCATTTACTAGGAAGCAAAGAGCTCAAAAATCATGGAAAGTTTTAAGAACTTGGTTCCTCAGGTTAGAAACACCTCCATTTGGTTTAAAAACATTCATTTTCTTTGATTTCTGGAAAAACACTAATAAATTACCATGTCATGGCCTTGCTTGGGCACAGAGTAAAATTGTAAATGTTTCTCTGTTGTGAAAATGTATGGTCAAGGATTATCCTCGGGAGTGATGTAGTGTGATAGAAATCAAAAACTGTGCAGGGGATATTTTGGAATAGTATTGTAAATAATGTCAACTCGGTAGAGAAGCACACCCCCTGCACCCCACTCCTAAATCCAACCCATGATGGTGCAGAGCATTTCATTAAAAAGAACTAAATCTGAAAAAGCTGTCCCTATCTCTTCTTGAGCATTATTAAAGTGCCTATAAAGTCTAGCCAGAAATAATTTCTCTAAAAAGAACTTGGCTCTGAAACAAAAATATTTTGAAAATTGGGTCTTTCAATTTCTGTTGACTAAAACTAAATTATTGTACGTAAGTTTTTATTATAATGAAAGAAGTTATTCCATTTGCAGTCATTTGCGAGCCCGTTTAAAGTCCAACCCTCTGGAAATTTTGTTCAATTTGTTTACCCCCCTGTCCTTTGGATTTTCCAAGAGTATTTGACTGCCCTACCCCCCGGGATTTCCAATTCCCTTCGTGGTAGGGTATGGATATCTTCTGGAACTACGCAGTGCATATTTTTGTCTGGAGCGACAGCTTTGAACAGACAGATACACTGGAAAAAACCTTAAGTCTTTGATGTTGCTTTAATTATATTTCCCCAAGATACTAAACTTTTAAAAAATATACATTTTTGCTAGGGCTTATAGGGACTTTAAAGTTATATATATTTGCTTTTAGGAAGCACATGTCCTTCGCAGTAGTGGACGACACACTGTTGAGAGTGAAAGACTTGTCATTGGTGATGTTGTCTTCATCAAAGGTGGTGACCGTCTTCCTGGAGATATTCGTGTTATTGAGTCTAAAAGTTTCAAGGTGAGCTTGTTAAAGCAATGGCTATGAATTTTGCAAGTAAGCATGAGTACACTGTCACAGTCTGACCTATGCGCACTGATGACAACCATGAAAACTTGTAGTTCTAGTCTTACTCTAGCTCAGAGTTTAGAGGTCCCTATTATAAAAGGACCTTATTTAACGTCGGTAGTTCCTTTAGCTGAGCTAATCTTCCAGGAAGCAGACGGTACGCTCATTTTACCCCCCTCTCTCCATCAGTGCTCCGTTTTAAGGGTATTTATAGCTACTTAAAGCTACACGGAATGGAAAGAAGTCGAAACAAGGATGCGAGGTCAGGACTGGGGATCGAACTAGGGACCTCTCCCACCGAAGGCCGCGCACTAACCAACTGTGCCATCCTTGCTCCTTAAATTGACTTGTGCTTATCTTTTCACAGGTCGACAACTCTTCCCTAACTGGAGAATCTGAACCACAAAGTAGATCACCAGATTGTACCAGTGAGAATCCTCTTGAGACCAGGAATCTAGCTTTCTTCTCCACGTATGCCCTAGAAGGCACATGCACTGGCATTGTTGTTCAAGTGGGTGATAACTCTATCATGGGACGTATTGCTAACCTTGCTAGTGGTTTAGGATCTGGAAAGACACCAATTGCCATTGAAATTGAGCACTTTATCCATATAATTACCAGTGTAGCTGTCTTCTTGGGAGTGACATTCTTTATTATTGCTTTCATCTTGGATTATGCTTGGATTGAAGCTGTCATCTTTTTGATTGGTATCATTGTAGCTAACGTTCCTGAGGGACTACTAGCAACTGTAACAGTAAGAACATTTTATTCTACTTGTAGATAAATAAATAAATAAATTTGGGGTAGCTCATCACCCTTCCTCGCAGCCAAGTGCTGAATTACAAAGGGCGCAGCTCAACGTGATCGAGTCGAAGGTTTACAAGAGCGCTTTCATTACGAGACAATTGAACAATCACACATTTACATACAAATTTACATACACATACACGTAGCAGCCACCATACAACTCATGTCTGATCATGGAGCACAGCTTAGATCGAAACTATATAGTTAGTTTTTACTGAGGGAGGAAAAACCGGAGAACCCGGAGAAAAAACCCTCGAAGCAAGGGAGAGAACAAGGGAGAGAACGAACAAGAAACTTGAGCCACATTTGATGCCCCGTCCAGGGATTGAACGAGGGACCACAGCGTTGACAGACTGGCGCTCTCACCGCTCGGCCACCCTTGCATCTTTGGTTTATGTACTAAACAGAGTGATTTGATAGGTGTGTTTGACATTAACTGCAAAACGTATGGCATCCAAGAACTGTTTGGTCAAGAATCTAGAAGCTGTGGAAACTCTCGGTAGTACTTCTACCATTTGCTCGGATAAAACCGGTACTCTCACCCAAAACAGAATGACTGTTGGTAAGTTTATTTTCAAAATCATTTTCATTCTATTGATTATGCAAGCTTTAAGAAATCACTACCCTTTTATTTGATATGTAAAGAGGTTATTAGAGGGTAAGTTGTGTAATATAGTCAATTGAACAAAATAATGTTGTCGGGTCCAAAAACATAGAACATTGAAGCTGAAACTGAAATGGTGCTTGGGATGTCAATAATGATATTCTGATTTATTCATTTACGCTTTGCCTTCGATGCAAAATGCCAAAAACATGTTCAGGACCTTGGTTAGCGGGCCGTTTGGCTTCAATTTTTTATCGGTTGCAGCTTTATGAATAAATCAGAATATAATTATTGACATCCCATGCATCATTTTGGTCTCAGCTTCTATGTTTTAGACCCATCAACATTTCTTCAATTGACTTTATACAAATACAGTCAAAGCTCCCATAGTGGACACCCTTGGGAAACTCAAAAGGGGTCCTCAAGTGGAGTGTCCACTTATGGGACCATGTAAATACAACGTTTAAGTGGGAGTGATTTCAAATGGTTTTGGAAAGGTGTCCTGCCCACTGAGAGTGTCCATAAGCAGAGCTTTGACTCTCTATATTTTACAAGCCATTTTGATATTTTGATGAGCCCATAGAGTGTCCATAAGCAGAGCTTTGACTCTCTATATTTTACAAGCCATTTTGATATTTTGATGAGCCCATACCTTTTGTACATACTATATCACACAGCTTTTAAATATTAAATATTGACTGTTCCAGCAGTTCAGTTCTAGACAGTCATGCAGTCTGCTTTCTTTTGCAGCTCACTTGTGGTATGATAACAACATTGTGGAAGCCGACACCAGTGAAGACCAGAAGGGTGGGGAAACTGAAAAGGTATATTCCACTTTTAATTAGTTTTTAACAGGGTTTGTGCTACTCCTTGAAAACTCCTTGAATTTCATTTACGTTTTCAAGGGCGCTTGAAAGCCCTTGAATTTTAGAAATTCTCCTCAAACTCCTTGAAAACTCCTTGAATTTATACTTTTAACAAGAAACGTAAGGGACTTGAATGAGATAGGAAACAGTAATTCACTTTTTTCTTTTACATGTAAGCAAGGGAAGGGGATGTCCTAGTATTTCAGTAAAACCATTAGTAAAAAATCGGGTAACACTACTCCTTGAAAAATCGTTTTTAGGTCCTTGAATACTCCTTGAATTTTCCTGGAATTTTAAATTCATATCTTAGCACGAACCCTGTTTTAAGTATTGGGTTGATGATGTGCAATAAGGCTACTTTACCTTGAACATTTTTCTTGAAAACTTTAAACTACATGGGCATTACTGTAAAAATGCTTGCATTGTGAACAACAACAAATTCAAACTTTCAGTTGGATTTTGGGTTTTTCTGATCCACCAATCATGTGAAGGGTGTGGAACATAATTACAGATGCCCTCAAGGGACCTCAATGTGGATGGCAAACATGGATTGAAGTCAGATCGAGGGCATTTGCATGAGCTCTGACCCCTTTACATGATTGGCAAATCAGGAAAAAAAAACAAATTCCAACTGAAAGTTTTGTTGGTCACAATACAACCATTTTTGCGGTAATGCTTGAGATGCTGTAGGATTTTTGTCAAAGAGCAGATGAGCTTGACTGAGCCAACAGCCATCATGCATCAGTGAACTTTTATTTTATTGTGTTTTGATTGTAATTTTAAACAGTAATTTGTAGTATAGTAATTTGTAGTGCAGTAATTTATAGTGTATTTTTAAAATTAATTTTCATGGTACGGACTGTGTAGCGGCAGCCCAAGGCGCCATCCTATGCTCACAGTCTACCATGCATGTTTAGTATATGTTTTTGTAAAGCGCCTAGAGCAGATTTTGGATAGGCGCTATATAAATGATCATTATTATCATCATTATTATTATTATTATTATTATTATAACTTCTACTTATGTTTTTTTATATAGTACACAGAAACATGGAAAGCATTGTCCCGTGTTGCTACACTTTGCAATCGTGCTGAGTTTAAAGCTGGACAAGAAGACAAACCTGTCCTAAAAAGGTATTACTGACACCATCAACAGATGCCTCATTATGAGATGCATGTACATACCTCAGGATTGTCAACACACACATTTAGCAAATTCAATGTGATGAAGCAGGTAGTGGTAAAAGAGGGGTATTTTGACTATGACACTCGGCAAGGTAGTCTCCGTTACAGCAATGTTTAGTCTCATCATGCAATACTCCAACGCTACAGAGATTATTACCAAAAGTTGGTTTGAGTTGTTCAAGACAGCTGGACAAAAATCATCTTCACAGCCAGTCAATCTACCCAGTGGTCAGCCCTTACTGAGCAATGCGCATTACTGTGGCCACCCAACATAACGTGTTAACAAGTTTGCCAATCAGAGAGTAGTAGTAACAAATTGAAGTCAGTTTTCTATGGTCTGTAATCAAACATGAAAATGACATAAGAAATGATCCAAACTAAAGCGGAACCACTAGCATAGCGAATGTTTCACACTCTTCCACTGCGCAACTACATACGTACTGTGACAACATCGTGATGCCTCATTTACGATGTCATTTTACCAGTTTACATCCCCTTCAGAATGTTATCAATGTCAATGGGTCATTATGAATAATTATTATCCATCAACATGTGTAGCCTTCTCTTTCTTTTCACATAAAACAAAGTCCACTAACCTGTGAAATACCTTTAGGCAGAAATGACTGTAAAAATTCATTATGTTGTCCATCATTCTAAACTAAATCTTTGACTTTCCTTAGGGAGTGTGCTGGTGACGCCTCTGAGTCTGCCCTACTGAAGTATGTAGAGATTGCTATTGGTAATGTGCCAACTTACAGGAAAAGACACCCTAAAGTTTGTGAAATTCCATTCAATTCCACCAATAAATACCAAGTCTCCATCCACGAATTGCATGTCCAGGAAGAAGGAAAAGAAGACTCAGCAGAAAATGAGAGTGAGAAAGATTATCATCACGTTTTGGTTATGAAAGGTGCTCCTGAGAGAATCCTTGATCGTTGTAATACTATCCTTATGGATGGAAAAGAGATAGAGTTAGATGAGAAGATGCAAGAGGCTTTCAATCAAGCCTACATGGACCTTGGTGGTTTGGGAGAGCGTGTTTTAGGATTCTGTCACAAGCTTTTGCCAGCTGAAGAATTCCCCAAAGGTTTCGAATTTGACCCTGAAGATGTGAGTGTTTCTTACATTGCAACTACAAGTGTGTGTCCATTTTTGTTGTTGTTGTTGTTGTTGTTTTTCCACTTTGCTTCGTCTTTATCCAAAAAGCTGACATATTTCTTTATCTGTTACATGATCAAGTTCTCTATTCTTCATGACATCTCCATAAGGATGGTTCATCTTCAATTGACTGATTGGCCCTAGCCATCACATGTAGTACCTCAGGTTATGGTCAGACTTTGTCACTGCGTTGTCATGTAGTTGTACAAACTTTTCCATAATTTATCAACTTGATATAACTTGATTTGCAACTATCTCACAACAAAATCCCTAAAATTGCATTACAAGCATGAGAAACAATTGCAGCATATATTGCCAGCTTAAATGACCTAATCAAACCAGAAAAGTTTGTACATTTGTACTACAAATCATTGTTAATCATAATGTGCAAACAACAATCTCATGACTGTAACATGGAGTACTCCATATCAAGGCTAGGGACCAATCAGTTAATTGAAGAAAACAATGAAACCCATCTTTATGTTGGTTCTTGATCTCTCATGACTCCTTTATCAGTATTAAATGGTACAAGCCATATCATATTAGACTAGCAAGTAAATATCTACCAATAAATTCTATATTGAATATCCTGTTAATTATTTCACAGCCTCCAAACTTCCCCTTGACAAACTTGTGTTTTGTTGGTCTGATGTCTATGATCGATCCACCAAGAGCTGCTGTCCCTGATGCTGTTAGCAAGTGTCGTAGTGCTGGTATTAAGGTCATCATGGTAACGGGTGATCATCCCATTACTGCTAAGGCTATTGCTAAAGGTGTTGGAATCATCTCAGAAGGTAAATTCCATAAAATTCATATTTCAAATCAATTCCTTTCACTTCTGTATGGGTGAACCTCCCGTAAGCAAATACTTTCCAGATCCTGTCCACTTATATGAGAGGTGCTTATATGAAGTTAAAAATGCAAAGCTTGTCAGGAGAATTGATTGAAGGTACCTGTCTCTTATTGGAGGTGTCTGCTCCCTTAATGGTATAATATAATTTTTGTCTGAATCATCCAAAAGTCACTTAGGCTGAATTCACTGACATCCCTTCAGTTAGTAGAGGTCCAAACTGATTGAACTTATTGTGAGACATTATAATGTTTACAAGATTCTTAGGGGATGTTTACATGATACTAGGATCATCCTAGCAGGCGAATCATCTTACCTGCTATACATTTACCGTATTCTGTTTAGTAAGATGATCCTAGTACCCAAAGCGAAGACACAAATTTCCATGTAAACAGAATGCAATAAATGTATAGCAGGTAGGATGATTTGCCTGCTAGGATGATCCTAGTGCTAGGATGATTCTAGTGCCATGTAAACACCCCCTTACAGAAATTTATGGTATGTTCACAGGAACTGAGACAGTTGAAGACATTGCTGAACGCTTGAACATCCCCATCGAAGAAGTTGACGAATCTCAGGCTAAGGCTATTGTTGTACATGGACAAAAACTTAAGGTAAAGTATTTGCCTTGTAATTTGAAAACTTTGGTCCTTGTGGAGAATAAGGGCATTTCCACACTAGGCCAACAAAATTTGTTTGTCCTCACCAAAAATGACAAATTTTATCACCAAATTTATGTTTTAGTGAATGTGTTTGCACCGAAAAGAGAAAATTATTTATCAACCACAAAATATCAGTTAACTAAGAAACTGAACAAAGGTTTTTGGTTTTGGTTCAAAACTGATAGATTTTGGGCCTTATGAAAATTTGTCTGGCTCCACAATAGGACGACAACTGTCATCATTTGTTAAATTGATGACACACTTTTTTGCAAAATAAACAAAAATCTGTGGAATGTGGGAAGGCCTTTATTAAGATGTGGCTGATATTCTTTTTATAGGACATGGATCAAGAAAAGATTGATAAAATTCTTCAAGACCACACTGAGATTGTGTTTGCCCGTACTTCTCCTCAACAAAAATTAATCATCGTGGAGGGCTGTCAGCGTATGGGTGCTATTGTAGCTGTGACTGGTGATGGTGTTAATGACTCTCCTGCTTTGAAGAGGGCTGACATTGGTACGAGAATTTGTTCTTATTTCTTCATAATAACTGATGAAACGTCAGTTGTTGTTCCATAATCCATATTATTTGATTGAAAGGTGTTGCCATGGGAATAGCTGGTTCTGACGTATCAAAACAAGCTGCTGATATGATTCTGTTGGATGACAACTTTGCTTCTATTGTCACTGGTGTAGAAGAAGGTATGCAACATTAGTTACGTTTTAGCACATAGTTTTAGAAGGATGATTTACTAAAATAATATGCATTCCATTGTTTTTCAGGTCGACTTATTTTTGACAACTTGAAAAAATCCATTGCCTATACTTTGACAAGTAACATCCCAGAAATTACTCCATTCTTGATGTTTATTATCCTTGACATTCCCCTGCCTCTTGGTACCATCACGATTCTGTGTATTGACTTGGGGACTGACATGGTGAGTGCTTCTACAGCTAAAATAATCATAATAGTTATCATGATGATCATAAAGAAGTGTTCAAAATCTCCAGCAGTTAAATGTCTATACAGTTGAACTGCTGTTTAAAGCAGACACCCTCTGGAATTGAAGGATTGTCCATGAAAACAGCTTAAGTGACTTTTTTTCAAGGATTTTTTTTTTCCTTTTCTTTTAATTACTTTTTTGATTTCTCAAGTTTTCTTAAATAGTTCAAAATGGTATTGCTGGACTTCCATATGGTAAAATATCTCAGGAAGTCAACCAAAAGCCATTTTTTTCCTTAAGCCATTTTTATGGGCAGCCCTTCAATTGGTAGCTGTCAGTAGATGTTGAACTGTATAATGTCCAGCATTACTCTAAGGAAGGTTTGCTTTAATCTCATTTCATATCTCTCTGTTGATGTACTGGTTTGATTTCTACTTCAGGTACCAGCTATCTCTTTGGCCTATGAAGAAGCAGAAAATGACATCATGAAACGAAAGCCTCGTAACCCTCAACTAGATAATCTTGTAAATGAGAGGTAAAGCATTTGTTTGGGAAAAGAACTTGAAATACAGTAAACTTTTCCATGTTAGATACCCTTGCAACCAACTATTAGTATCGACTGTATTATTTCTTTATGCACCAGAATGGAAATAATCTTTGCTAGCTTTATTCTATTGAAGTCTCTTGCTTGTCCTGAATTGTGTCAACTTTGTCCTGTACACTGAGAACATGGGTATCAGGAGACCTTAACCTAGAGGTCTGTTTATTGAAAGACACGATAACATTATGAGCCTGTTAACATACCCAATAAAGTTTGCAGGTGTTCCTTGAAGTGCTGCATTATTTCCAATTTCTATCAGATTTTACAGAAAAGTTAAGTGTGTGCATGCATTCCCATAAATGTATCAGTCCCTTAAAGTTTTCAGGTCTTCCAAGAAACATGCTATCTGGTTATGCACTCCTGACACCCATTGCTGACTCTCTTGAGGGCCTAGGTGCAAGTTCCTGAATATTGTGATAATCAAGACAAGACCCATGTTTCCAGATAGAGCACATTGAACTGTACAAAATCGTGAAGTTTGGGGTGAATTGAGTAAATATTGAACGAGCCATTCAAATATGATAGAATTTACAACGAAATGTATGGAGCACCGGGCAAAATGGACAATTGTCCAGCAATTCATATATTTCTTAGTAAATTTTGGAGTTTTTGAATGGCTGTAATTTGTTTAATACCGACTCGATTAACACCAAACTTCAGGATTTTGTATAGCTCGATGTGCTCTGTCTGGCTAGTGGGTCTTGTGTTGATTATTGCAATATTCAGGAACTCATGCTGAGGCCCTCGCAATATGAAAGTGGGCAATGTTCTCTGTGCAAGTGGCTGGGGGTCTTAAAATGGTTTTACCCAAATGCAGTGTGACGTGTTGCATGTCGTATCTTGTGGGATGTCTAATATCTTACAGAGGACCTCATCTCCTTTTGTATTCTACACCCACTTCTGGGTGAAGCTTGAAATAATAAATCAATTATACAAATAGAAATCAACACACCTCTAACACCATTAGGGAAATAGCAAGGAAAAGGGAAATTCACTTATGCTTTAACAGAACAGTGCTCTTGTGTAATTTGTTATTACATCAGAAATATCACTAAGAATTCCTTGTCTTTCAGGTTGATTGCCATGGCTTATGGTCAGATTGGCATGATACAGGTATGCTGATGTTCATGTCTACTTTTCACTGCATTACTGTGAGCAAATTTCAAATGAGCAAGTGTTCAAAATTTGAAATTTAATGATGGTGAAAAATTTGTGACATGTCAAGTTGGACAATGCAGTGTATCTACATTTAGATAGAATAAGGCATGACAGCACAGTTTAACACAAGACTGCCCATACGTTTTCATTGCTGATGATTGCGACGTTGCTAAAAATACTGACCATTGTAGCTAAAAATACTGACCATTGTAGCTAAAAATACTGACCATTGTAGGTGTAGAATGATGGAAGCAATAATGCTGAAAATCGATAGCCATCCATGAGATTTACAATAGTTCTGTGAATATGGGTGTTGAATTGACGACATTGTCATCATTCCCTTCCTTTACACCATTACATTACAATGAACAACTTCTTGAATTTTTAGCTGAGATAATATAGTTGAGTGAGTCCAAGAGACCATAATACTAAGAGAGCGAAACTCAGTATTGATGTCTGTGCAATGGTCGTGGCGGCTAAGGCTATTTTTAGTAACTTCGCCATCGCGTGCGCAAGGCTCTTAAACAATAGAATTCAAACGGTCCCGTCCGCACGCACGTCAAAAATCAAATTTTATTGGTTGAGGGCCTTGCGCGCGCGATGGCGAAGTTACTAAAAATAGCCTTAGTCGCCGCGAACATCGCACAGACATCAATACTGAGTTTCGCTCTCTTAGTATTATGGTCTCTTGGTGAGTCCTGCACTAGCCAAAGCCTTGGTTCAGTGCATAATATCATGTACTTGTACTAACAATGATTTGACAGTACAGCAGCTTTAGTCACTAACTGAATAATATATAATTTACTTGATAAAAGAAATATACACCTATTTCAAAAAAAGGTTGTCGGATGAGAGACCTAAAGCCCACGTAATTAGACCAAAAAGGAGCATGATTGGGTAGTTTCAAAACCTCACTCAATTTTTGGTTTTGGGCTTGACTTTCAACAGCAATTCAAGTTCTTTGTTGTATAAGGTAGAAGCAGGATAGTCGTGAATTGTCGTGTTGATAATCATGTGCCTTTTCTATGTTTAGTAAATGCTACCCATACTTCCCTTCAGGCGAGTCGCGTAGGCTTTAGGCCTTTCACTGACAACGTTTTTTGAAATAGGTGTATAAACATCTAGTGTAATGAGAACAAGGCTTTGGCCATTACAGGATTCACTCAACTGTATCTTGGGAAATGGCTATTACATATCACTTTATTGCACAATGTTGTACTTTTACAGGCTTCTGCAGGTTTTTTCACCTACTTTGTCATCATGGGTGAAAATGGTTTCTTCCCAAGAGATCTGTTTGGCTTAAGAAAACCATGGGATGATAGATCTAACAATGCAGTGGTAGACAGCTATGGACAGGAATGGGTATGTACAGCTTCAGCTGAGCAGATTTTTAGCGAAAGGCACACTTATAACACAACCTAAAGCCTGTTTTTCACAAGTGGCGGAAGCAGAAGCAGAAGCAACATATGCAGTGTCAGTAATACGCTGTCCATTGTCTTTTTTCACACCTAGGTGAGAAATGCAACGCTGAGTCTGCATATGTTGCTTCCTCTTCTGCTTCCATTGCTCTTGAAAACCAGTCTTAAAGGTGGCAAGTCTGAGTCACTTGTAACAACCTAAATTTCTACATTATTGCCATTATGCCACGATAAATACCTTGTCCTACAAAAGTGTAGATACCCCATCTAGTGACATAGTAAAGGAGCCCTCATCTAAAAAGTTGTTTGTATTTCCAGAGCTACAAGCAGCGTAAAGTTCTTGAGTATACCTGCCACACGGCCTTCTTTGTCAGTATTGTCATTGTACAATGGGCTGATCTGATTATCTGTAAGACCAGAAGAAACAGTTTATTCACACAAGGAATGAAGTGAGTAGCTTCCTATGTGAACAATTGAAGGGTTCCATTTGAAAATGACCTAAGTGACTTTTTGATGGATGTCCAGACTTTGATCTTTTAGCATAGGAAAATTAATTGATATCATTTTATACCATTGAAAAAATTGTCAAAAAAATCACTTAGGCCGTTTTCACAGGGAACCTTCAATTTTAATATCTTTATAAACACAATATTGTAGTCTTCATCACACAAAACAAACAAACAAACAAAGATTAAGATTAAACTGACTTGCTTTTGTGGTCTTCTTCAGGAACAAGATGTTGAACTTTGGTCTTGTCTTCGAAACTTGTCTTGCTATATTCCTTAGTTACACTCCAGGAATGGCCAATGGACTCAACATGTATCCCCTCAAGTAAGTTTTGGATGATGATGATGATGATGATGATGATGTTTTGTTACAAAGGAGAAGAAGTATATACTTAACTAATTTCTTTGCCAACTGGTTCTGAGTTGTTTTCTTTCTAAAGCTGATGTTGCACAAGACCATTAATTTTGCAACAATTTTTTTCACACAACTCTGGTTCAAATTCATCATTTTGTGTTGAGAAAAAATGGAAAATCATTTCAGATGAGGAAATTTTGTATAAAAGAACATACCTCAACAAAAGAAGTAGTCTTTTCTTGCAGCTGTTTTTAGTCCCATCATGCAATGCTCCATCAAGCGAGGGAGGTGTTGCAAGTGGCTACAAGAAGAACAACTAGTTAAGAAACAGTAGGTTAACAGTGATTTGTTTAATGTTCACAGTTGGAACTGGTGGTTCCCAGCCTTCCCCTTCAGCTTCGTTATTTGGCTCTATGACGAAGTACGACGTTACATACTTAGAAGATATCCTGGATGTAAGTAGCCAGTTTTATGATAACTCTCTAAAGTCGTATCTCAATTATAGTCATACACAATCACACACTAGACTGATTGTATAAGATAGTAATCACCACAGGTAGCCCAAAGATCACTCTAGATTGAGAATCACATAAAGAATGTGTGCAGTGATCTCCGTCTAAGTTGGACATTGTTGCTTGTGTGATGATCATCTCTCTCTAAGGATATCACAATTAACACCCAATTTGCTGCACTTTTGTTTGCCTTACTTCAATGTGATCTAAGGCTTGGCATCTCTCCAAAACAGATATTAAGAACTGCCCCATAGTCTCCTTCGCAGCCTTGTTGAGTCTCGTCACGCAACTCTGTCTTGTATAGTAAGAGTGTTGCGTGACAAGTCTAAACCCAGCTGTATTGGTGACTACTGCTACCATGGTGTCTGACTATCTCTTAGCCTCCTCTGAAGACAATTCCAGGCAACAACAGTTATTGGGCTTCCTTTGTAATGGTTATATTGGCCCTTCTCTCCCCATTCTTCCTCTTCAACTTCTCCTAAACAGGAAGCCCAAGAACAGAGAAAACCTAGCTATCTACATAGTTGTGTAGTGTCTGATGTAAATGTATTTTTTATCCATTTGCAGGTTGGCTGGATAAGGAAACCTACTACTAGCAATATTACTTCATAATCCAGGAAGCATTGTCGATATTTGTATTCAATTATAATAGCTTCGCAATTATGATGCCATTCATCAACAATGATGGTCCCCATATAGACATCTTTTGTTTTAAGGCTCCGAATATTTAATGGCCGTGTCCCCAGGGTGGGGTAGTATGTTTGTCAAGACCCTACCAAAATAGGGGCTAAACAGAAATAATATCTTGTCTACAGAGTAACCCTTTGGGTGTTCTCTGAACCCTGGGGATACTCGTGGGATCGATCTGGATGGTGTGATCACGGTGTCAAAGTAAAACCAATTTCAATTTTTTTTCTAAAATTTTTTATTGATGTGGAGCTGGAATGATTTGGTGTTGAAATGATTGTGTTTGTCGATGTTCACTGAGGGATACAAACGAGGATAAAGAATACTGGAGTAGATTCTCTGGGTTTATTCTTTAAAGATGTTTTTTAAATACAATGCTTCGCTTACTGCTGATCGAACACAGGGATCCTAAACAATAGATTTAATGAAGTCTTGATGTAAAAATGCAAAAAAATCTGGTGTAGAGACCTTACTGGAAAGTTTCTTTAGAGTTAGATCAAAATCTTGTAAGTTTATTGTTTAGGATCTCTATCTATTCTAGTTTCCAAATTTCAAAAATTTCGTAGTCAGACAATCGCACAACAAAGCAGAGATAACCAACCATATGTTATCAGCATGTAATTATAGTAGTTAAAGCATTGATGCTTTGCATGTAAATAAGTCTTGTTAGCCTCAATGAATTGTGGGTCGTTTGCTGAAAATAGGCCGCAAGGAAATGTGGGTCGTTTGCTGACGATAGACCGCAAGGAATTGTGGGTCGTTTGCTGACAATTAGCCTCAATGAATTGTGGGTCGTTTGCTGACAATCGGCCGCAAGGAATTGTGGGCTAACAATTGGCCACAAGGAATTGTGGGTCGTTTGCTGACAAAAGGCCGCAAGGAATTATGGGTCGTTTGCTAACACTCGGCAATAAGGAATTGTGAGTCGAAAGCAAGGAATTGTGGGTCAAATACTAACTAATCAGCTTGTTGTAGCGATGTTATAAATAGCTTTAAAGTAAGGATGAAGTATTATTCCTCATGACAAACTTTACCGTCCTGGACAACTACGAAATTAGGTACCTCTCTTTCTCTATATTGGAATAGTGTTTGTTAGATATTTTATCCAATTTTCTAATCATTTTTAATCTTGACGATTTGGTGTCTCATCACTAACTTTCAAGTATTTGATTCTAAATAAAGCACAATTCTTGAAAAGCCTTGTTACAGAAAACTGTCCATTTTTGCTTGCTTGTTTGTTTTGTTTTGTTTTATGATATTGTTTTTCCGTCATAGAATCATTTTATTTAACCCGTGAAAGAAAGATGACTAGGACGCCTTTTGTTGAAGTTCATCCAAGATGGCTACCGTGACGTCACATGTAGCCCAGCCATTGTAGATATAAACTGATCAGAATTGTTTGCAAAAAAAAAAAAAAAAAAAAAAAGCTCAAATTAAAAGGATCAAATTAAAATTCCAAGAATGTAGGCACAACGCAGCTATGTTGGATCTTGAAAAAGAATTGACTACGATTGAGGTTTTTCTTATCCCCTGTGCAAAGTTTGCGAAGCGAATGGAGCAGATTTCGTATGAGTGTGAAACGGACCGCGCCGTGCCGTAACCGTGTCAGTGCCGTGATCTCTATAAAAAATATACGAAATTCCTGCCATAACCGTGCCTGACCGTACGGTACCGTTTTCACAGTCACTACGAAATATACTCTAACGGATCTTTTTCTCATAACGGGCTTACTTGACATCACAGTATCTAATTCCTTGAGTTTTAATTTCTTCAACTCGCCGATCTTTTAAAGATTTGCTCCTTTTCTTGCCTGCCCCGCAAGTGTCTCTTTTATCTCCTTTCTTACTTTTGGGCCTCCTGTGTCATGACCGAGAGGGACTGTAAATTAAAAGAGAAATCAAAGTCTTGCCAAGTCCCCCTCGTTCAGGGTGACAAAGGGTTCCCATCAGAAGCGTTGCCTGCGGAGGATGCTACTTCTTTTCTTGCAAAAATAATTTTTGGCTCGTCAATGGCTGGGGTTGCTTTGAAGCAAGGCTAATTAACGGCGTAGAAATTCAAATACCGACGCAAAATGATAGAAAAAAGGCTTATGCTCCTCGCAATTTTTTCGTCGGATTTACAAACGACAGAGCGAGATAGAACACGCATGCAACCCCTTTTCCCAAGGTATAGCTTCAAAGCCCTCAATGTACATAAGTTGAATATAGCAGGCAGTATGCTAATTTCTCCCGGTAGAGTCGATTTCCTATGACTGTGAAAACGGCACCGCACGGCCACGGCACAATTACAGTAAAAATTTCAAATGTTTTTATAGACATCACGGCACTGACACGGCCACGGCACTGACGGCGCGGTCCGTTGTCACACTCGTACGAAATCTGCTCTAGTATTTCGTTCAGTGTCTAGTCAACTCCCTTAACATCACCATTGGACACCGTACAAGCATTGCAAAAGATGTTTCACATTCCAAAGATTCCTTGTGTTTGATATCTACACATCAGCAAACACTAAAGGTCTCTAGTTAAAAACCAATCGCAAAGCAAATGTCCCTGATAAAGTATTTTAACCTCGATGAAACCATGATGACTTCATAGTTATCTTTTACGCCAGCGGCACTTTAGCCCAATTTACACGACAAACTATTTATGGTATGGTACCCCTAAATCTTGGCACGCGGACCGATTATTTTGGGTACAGCACCCCTACCAGCCAAACAAATTTTCCGTACGCACGATGATAATTACGGGCGCTGTACCAAAAATGGTGGGCCCGCATACCCAGGTATTATTAGGAATGCCGTGCTATAAAAAAGGTTAATTGTCGTGTAAATCGGACTTTTGAATTTTGCATCGATGCAATGCCAGCTGTTACGAGACACGTTGCGAAAGAAACTCCACGTGTAACATCCCACCCTTGCCAACTGCAGCGGGAAAAAAGTTTTGATTTATTGAGAGAAGTTGAGCAATCGAGTTTTCAAATGGTTGCGCTTTTTGCAAAGAGCTAGAAGCTGCTACCAAGGTTGTACAGGGGGCATCACGGCACGTTTCATGGAAAATAAAATGTTCAAATCACGAATCACGGAAAACTGTCTGATATTTTCCCGAAATTAAAACAAGAAAATATTATTAGAAACCTCTAAATTTTTGTTCTTATCACACTGTTTTAGTTAGTGGTCATCAAGGTTCGCAAGTGCTTTGAAATCGAATAAACAAAAACGCGCAGGATTGAGACAACTTAATTTGAATTACTTTTTCATTTTCTCTTATTTCTGGAGAAAAATCGAATGATTCACATAGAACAGAACCACGAATCTCAAATTCGGCTTTTTCCGCGTCACGTAAGAATGTTTTGCACGAGAAATGGTATCTTCTATTTATTCCATCACGAAAAATGAAAATGCTTGACCACGTGACACGCGAAACCGCCTGCACGTCTGTGCGTCTTTGTGCCAGACTCGTACCCACTCGCTTCTTCTTATTCGCGAAGTGATTGATGGGAAGGCGAGCTCGCGTTGCATCAAGGGAAGAGAGGAAGAAAAAAGCGACGCGTCGTCACTTTCTCTCCCTCCTTCCCAATCGCCTTTGCGCGCCCCAATCCCCTTCCCAGATTCCTTTGCGGATAGAAAAAAATAAGTGGCGACTGGGTACGAGTCTGTCTCTATGCTACGGTCTCCCCTGATAATACTAGTCGATTCGAAATCCCCAGCAGAAAAAATTCTAGCTAGCAATTAAGTGACGCGCTGGTGCGAATGCATATCTCACGTGACTTTCCAGTGAGTTGATGACGTAAAAGTGACGTCACGGCAGCCATCTTGGATGTGAACTTAATAAAAGAATTTCAGCAATGCAAAGTTTCTGATCATCCGTCTGTTGTTTGCTTATCCAACATGGCTACCGCTTCATTGTCTTGACGTTCTGATACCAAGTGAATAGAATCAATTGTATATAATTTCTATTCGATTCTTTTATTTACTTTTTATTTCAGAATTGTTTTCATCTTGTACTAACTGCTGTTAGCTAATGATGATACAGCCTCGATCTAGATGCTTGACTTTTTTCCAATCTTGAGTAATACTCTAACTGAACGATATGAACTGCAGATAGCCGGAAGAGTAAATGAATTTGCTGTATGGTATAGTTCCAAGGTCTTCCAAAAACAAACAATTTCTCTTCTTTTCTGAGCCCCCCTGCAAGCAACATGTACTGCTCCTTCTACAGTTGTGGTCCACTAAAAAAACGAATAAAAATTAGGTGATGATAATGAATCGGAAAGGACGTGTTTTGCACTTCCAATGGTAGCCCAATGGGAATCCTGTGTTATGAATCTCCTTCTTAAAGAAAACGCCTACAGCCTTGACAATAAGAAGAGCGAATCAATTACTGTTGTTGTGCAAAGAACGAAACACATGTTGTATGGCCTGTTTCCATGTCTGTTTACACGTCTAATGAACTTAATTCATCAGAGTTTATTCAGGATCAGCCGACGCAAGCTACTGGACTCGGAGGGACATAGCAGAAATGCCACGTAAGGCTGTTTTCATATTTTTTCATTAACTGACAATTATACATTAAAAACTGTGTACGCTAGGATTGTGCTGCCAGTCCTCAAAACTTGTGGCATTAGTTAGAGTAAAGTTTCTTGGGGATATTTGCGAAAATTAACAATGGTTTTCCTGTCGCTCAAAATATCCCCACTCCCAAAGTACTTTATACAGGGTATTATATCTATGAGACACATTCATCAGATTTTCAAGGGTGACATTTGACATTTCGTTCTCTGAACCTAAAAGGGCTTGTATGCAAAATATTTAGCTTTAGCAACCTATAGATGTCCTTATCACTGGAAATTTTTGCTAATCTAGGAAATTGCATTTTTGTCCATTTTTGCTATGATAGGAACTGGACGAAATGTAGGAAAGTACATTTTCCTACATATTTCCTATCATAGGAAAATGAAAAGGTAGGGAATATCTAGGAAAATGCAATTTCCTATGATAGAAAAATTTCCAGTGTATATGAGGCCATAAAACGTTTTTTCGCCCTGTTGACTGGACAAGCAGGTTCCGGTTGTACGAAGGGTAGAGAAAACACCTGCTAGGTAAATCCTTATCCACTGCAGGAATAAATCTGATTTGGAAAGTGCCATAATTTTATTAATCCGATAAGGGCTCATCCAACGGATATCGGCTTTCCGGCCGCGGCCTTACAACTGGACAGTGAAAGTGAAGGCAACACGTTGGAACAACAAGTGTCGGATAATGCGAATCCTTCAGTGGAACTCAGTCCAATATTTTACGTGATACTGTTCTCAAACTCGAAACAAAAGTAATATTTTAGATGATATTTTTAAACTGGGTCTCCAAACGAAAATAACATCTTGGGCCAGAAATAATGCTGCATAACAGCCATGTTGGATTGATTTGGGATGACCTATGAACGTAATGTCTCCCTAATTAACTTTGTCTCAAAAAAGCTGTCCCCACGTTATAATAGATGGTTAGAAAATGAATTCGACTATGTTGAAAAATCCTTGTTAGAGTATTACCCGAGGAAAAAAACATTTGTCATATCAGCTAATTAAAGAAAACAGAAGTTGACGGCAATGAAAGGTCGTCAAGCACCGACTTAGGACAAACGCCCAGTAAATATCTCGTTCATCAACACTCGACGCCATCATGCGGCCAGCGAAGCATTTATACATTGATAGATGTATGGGTAATGAAAAGTTTGGATTTTAATTTGGCCGGCTATTTAGAGATAATACGTTTAGATTTACATTGAATTTTCAAGTACAACCTTGAATGGACCCACTGTCCTAAATCAAGCCTTTGTTTCTAAAGACTTCCTCAATAAAGCGGATTCCGTACGGATGAATGGGATACGACACCTGATATGCCGTACGTACCGCAACAGTCCCGTAGCTGTTAATTAATCTGATCCTGATTGATCCCGTCCATAACGTATTCGTGACCGATTCGGTGCTGATGGGTGGGAGACGGTGCAACTTTTCCGTAACGTAACGGTGACCGCAACCTTTTTCCGCTACTGTGGTTAATTTCCATGTATACGAAATCCGCCCTCTATATCAGAGGCGCGCGTATACTAGTCAGTTTCTGGTGGTATTGTCCACTTTAAAGAGATTCAAGCCTTGATAGCCTTGATTGTTGATTACGGATATTCTTTGCTTATATTTCTGTTCCCTTTCTGATGATTTCATTCACCGACTGTGCGCCGATTAATTACCTTCGTCCTTGATAGTTGACTTCATGGACGGTCGAGTCGAAGTCGTAAACGTACTCAAACGGAAAAGTAGTCTTCTTTTTTGGTCCCTGCAGAAAACCCCAATGAAAAATCGTTTGAACTCTCGCCTATAGTTCTCATTTAACGCCGTGTAGCAAATAGGATTTGCTGCACTGTTGGCGAAAGTCACGATTTGACAGAAAGCTAACAGTTCAAAAAAGTAGGAAACCTGTTGGTCGGCGTTTCCAAAGTCAAGCCATAACCACATAACATTATTGGGTAAAACACACAACGCAAAGACCCCCGTCACCACAAGGAGCATCTTTACGACTTTACGCGTTTCCTGGACTTGCATTTGCCGCAAAGGGCAGCTCTCAGAACCAGTTTTCTGTCGTTTACGCATCTCAATGGCGATGCCAGTGTATGCTGTTGCAATGATAAGGAGTGGTAGGACGTACTGGAATACGAAGAGAGACACAGTGTACGTTGATCTCATGCCTGCACTTTTCCATTTTTCGTCGCAAGTTTTATTCTCAAGTTTCAATGAATGAACATAAGGGACAATAGGAATTAAAGACGCAAGCCAAATGACCACAATAACCACTTTGGTCTTAGAAGTGCTCATTTGTACTCGTAGTGGCTTGACAATAGCCCAATAACGCGTCAAGCTGACTGCAGTTAGAGTATATATAGACGCAAATAATGCCAGTGTCTGTAATGGATACAATATTTTACACATAAAACCACCATATGGCCAGACGTAGTTCATCTCTTGTACAGGAATATCGAATGGTATACAGATACATGTCAATGCCAGATCAGCGATAGCCAAGTTTAAGATGAAATAATTGGTCACAGTTTTCATCTTTTTTCGTCGTAAAATGATGACACAAACGATGGAGTTACCCACAGCACTGATGATAAAAATTGTAACATACAGAAAGAGTTTCACAATGCGAAACCACGTCATATTTTGTGTGTTGTGGCTTGCTTCGTTGAATGTTCCATTTAACTGCGCTACAGACCAATTACTCGGCTCATTTCTCATGGCTTGCTTGGAAGATTATCTCTGCGTGAATGAAAAACACGTTATAAGCGTCTTATAGGTCAATAAATAATAACACAACTTTCTATTAAGTTTTTATTTCAACTCTACGATTGGTTCTGGAATTATAATGCTAGTAAGGATTGACGCACTTTGTTTTTAGCCCCTACAATCAGAACACAATTGATCTCATAAGACAAGCGGGACATCTTAACATAAATCTTTTTATAACAGCCAAAGGCAATTTGTCTGATACAGGGTAGACTTCATGAAAAATTGTCTCGTAATTAAACAAAAGCCCCGCGGGTAGAAAATGCCGGCTTCGTTTTCAAACGACACAAGAGCAATTATCAAATTTTGATTACAGAAACAGAAATGAGATTATTACTTGAGACATTTTCTCCAAGAAGACTATAGTACTTCAAGTTCCATTGGGGAAAATCACGATACATCTTACCGCAAACGGCTTGATGTATTGTCTTGAAAAAAAAGTTGGTTTGAAACCCGCCCAAAAGGCTAGCAAAAAGAACATGAGATATTTTCATTACCGACGATTTCAGTTGCATGGATTCACTCTGCTTAGAAAACTGTGATCCCAGAATTAAAGATCTCGACTGATTAAGAAAAACAGCTAAATATAGCAAAGTGTAGACACTGAGCGCATGATTTTCCTAAATAAGACTCACATTTTCATGCGATAATATTATGTGTGGCAAATTAATAACTGAGGTTAACCCAATGATAAGATTAAACTGCAAGCTGCGAACACTAATAGAATTACTTCGTTTTTGCACGACAAAATTACACAGTTCTTATTAAACCAGACTAGTTTTCGAAGCAAAACAATATTGGAAAATATACTGGCATTAGAAAAAACAGCGTATACTGAAGTATATAGAAATTAAAAACAATAACGGATACATACTTGAAATGGCTGCAAGTCAAACATAAAGCTTTCAAAAACACTTATTCAATCATTTGAAGCTTCCTCAAGCCCTTCTTAACTCGAAGTCATACAAGCTTAAAATATTTTACGCCTGTTGCTTCACACAGGAAGATATCGGCGTGATAGAGCTATAATCAGGGTCATCAAGATAAATATTTTCCTCCTTAAATATTTCTTAGGAGAGATAATTACCAGGGAAGATCAATTTGTGCTGAGAGATGTATGCTGTCCTTGGTGTTTACGTTAATTGTTGATCATGAAGCTAGCATACCCAGTTAAGAACACCTCCCATTCTTTACTGACCACTTTAAGGAAAATTTTTTTCTGATCTTATTATTTATACAGTGCTGGCCATATATAAATAATTCATTTTATAACATTACGGTTTGTGTTATTGGCTCACGCTGAGTCGATATGAGTGCCTCAGGCACCGCGAGGACCCCTTATGGGTCTTCATAAGTCTTCAAGATGTCGAGACGCGAAAAAGAATCAAATTTTCTGGTCGAAAAGTGCCTGAAGACACAACCGAGTATAGAGATGCATGCACGGCGCAAATTTTTCTCCAACTTGTTTTGCAACTTGTTTAACGCGAAACAAAATGCACGAACCAGTGCAGAGTGTAACGTACCGTGCACTATCGTGCAAAATCATTGCGAAAAGATGCTTACTGCAAAACGCCTTAAAAAATACGAAAGATGCTTAAAAGTTTATAAACTAATCGTCGAGTGGTTGCTAACTAAAAACGACTGATGATCTTGTTAGGTTTCGCACAATTTTACTGGTCTCGAAGTCCCTTTTTTTCTCGCAGAAGGCCATCTTGCAGCCTCGAATTATTGTAAACAACGAATGTCAGCGAATGAACATCTCAGGATTGCAAGAAATACGATCGCTTATTCCACAGTCTCGCGAAGTCACGCCTTAATTGACCATTCGCCATCCTTCAATGATAGTGGTCGCTTACCATACACGCGATAACTTTGAACGTCGTCAATTCAAAAACGAGATAGTTTTTTCCCTATGAAAATGGCTAAATAGTTCGTCTTGTTTTTTTTCCCGAGTATTTTCTTTATTCATATTTAATGTTATATTAAAGCTGATGAAGTGTGGGTGTTTTAGTAAAGTCCTACTGATGCCACAAAAACAATTGCTATATATGGTATTGAACTACTGAAAAACTACATGAAATATATGAGAGTAGATCTTTCAGTTACAACGATAACAATAAATTATTGACAGGTTTGAACAAATTTGAACATATTAGCTAGGGTAAGAGGACTGAGAACTGGGAGAAAACGAAGGCAAGAAAGAAACCAAATACACTAGGAACGGTAGGATGCTAAAGATTTATCAAAAAGATATAGTAAAACTGGCATTGATTTTATTTCAATTCATTCGATTTATTACTAATAGATGTAGACAGCTAATTTTCTCAGTTAATGACATAATATGCAATGAAATACGTTTTCTAACACCTGCAATATGAACTACAATATAGCCAACCGATAACCAATTCACTTTTTACGAGTTGATACTATTTACATAGCCTTTTTAGGACACTTTTACAGCCGAAGGGACACACAAATTCTGCATATTACTTTTTATAAAGAATTTTATGAATATATTATTTTTCTAGAATGTTCCATGAGGAACTGCTTTTGACATCTAACAAAATAATCATTTAATATCTATCACTCAATCTTTTATGAGTTTATGAAGTTTTTCCAAAGCCGGTCAATTCCCCTAGCCGGTAGTCGTATCAAGGAATCTAATTTAAACGCTTTAATAGAAGTGAAAGCTTAGTATTCTTGATTTGATGAGATAATTCATATCAACTCAAGACAAATGTCAGTTTAACTAAGTAAACACTAGCGGTAATACAGTTTGGGCTGAGTTTTGAGATAGGGCTATCATTTACGTAAATGAGGACCCCCTTCCGTCAATGGCATCGCCGGCAGCAATTGCTATTTTGAACTTTTACACATTTCAGTGCGTGAGGAGAATTTTATCGCAACAGGAACATCAGTGGTTGTTCCGCACCAAAGCAAAAGAAATATATTCACTATGAGGTTATTTCTATTTCACTTGTATCACTTGTAATTTGGCATCTAAGTAGCGGTGGTATAAAGAAAAGAAGTCAACAGCTCTCTCTTTAATTTTCCATTTTTCCTTCTTTCTTTCTTTCTTTCTTTCTTTAATTTCTTTCTTTCTTTCTTTCTTTCTTTCTTTCTTTCCTTATCTTTATTTTCCCTTCTTTCGTTTCTCTTTCTTTCTTTCTTTTTTTCTTTACTTTTCTTTTCTTGTCTTCTTCTTCTTTCTTTCTTTCTTCTTTCTTTCTTCTTTCTTTCCTTTCTTCTTTCCTTTCTTTCTTTCTTTTCTTTCTTTCATATAAGTGTAAATCAAGATGGAAAGGAACACATTCGTAAGACAGACATTTTTAAAGCAGTCTCTTTTTCAGAGTTGTAGAGATAAGGAACTCTATCTCTGATCTTTTGAATTTAGACCTGCTTAATTCAACAAAAAACTTAATTGCTTAAAAATACCTGTCGAGTTGGTATGCTGTCAGTCAGTAAATTCGTCATTTGTTGTTTTAGAATATTACACTTTTAACTACTTATTCTAAGTATACTATATCTATTGAACAACTTTCATGTAAAGACGTTTTTGTACTTATGGAAAATAAAGATGTTATTTCTTTCATTTCTTTCTTTCTTTCCTTCTTTCTTTCTTCTTCTTAAGCTTTCTTCCTTAGTCTCTTTCTTTTATTCTCACTCTCTCCTTCCTTCTTGAGATTCTTTCATGAGATTTTTAATAGCTTTTATACACTAGTATTTTTAGTGTCGATCCAGTAAATTCCTTTCCCAACAAACAGCGTTTGAAGAAGAGGAAGTTAAAGCTAAAAATGCCTGCACAAGAGGCTATCATGAAATCGACGTGCTGTTTCCTCTGACGAAGAGATTTTGAGTTAAATAACACAACATCTCATTTATTTTGTCCACATCATCATTTAGCAGTCTTTCCTAAGCTCGAAAATAACTTCCTCCGTGGGCGTATTGCCCAAACAAAGTGAATTTGGCATGTTTACGTCACTCTCCAAAACTCGGTACGTGTCTGGCTTGATGCTAAAGATTTCAACACGGTATTATCACCTGACGTTTTAAGTTTTGATCCAGTACAACATATCAACACGCAGTTTATCGATCCGCAAATTCCGTCCGACTGCGTCGCTTGTAAAACAGCGATGCCGTACTACGCATATGAAGTACTATGTCTCCGCTTTACCGGATTTCCCTTCGTTTAAAATTGCAAACATCAGTTCTTGTTTTTACTCAAAGTCCACGTGTTTCTACAGATGAAAACAACGTCGGCATATAATCGAGACTTTAACTCTGCTATCTATGTTTCACACTAGCGACATATATAAGCATATGCGCAAGCAACACACTAGATTTGGTATCACATATATCACATAGGTTTTTGCTCCTGGTTCTCCGGTTTTTCCTTCTTCAGCAAAAATCAACATGTGAGTTGAGCGTTGTATGCAGAATATTTAATGTGGAGGTAGTGAGTGTGAGATGAAAGATGGCCCAATGGAAGATTAGCAAAAGCTAAATTGGCTTCGTCTATAAATAAAGAGTTTATTTATTTATTTATTTATTTTATTTATTTAGGTGTTAAGAAAGAGAAATACTGCTAATGAGCAGTACACTATTTTGCTTGTGCTTAAGAGCGTACTTACATTTCAAGAATACTTTAAGGAGGAGGAGTTTAAAAAAAATTGGAAACCGATTATTTCTTATATGAAAGTGAAATATATTAGCTGAAGAACTAGGCTACTCTCTAGCCAAAAATCTACATTTTAAAGCTCATCATCACAGAGAAATTTTGGTTTAAAAACCTAAAAGAACAAATATGTTGAGTAAATGAAGTCAGTTTACCGTACTCACACAAGTTTAGATGCTGAAAAACTTGGACAATTTCTATCACATCTCCTTTGGATGTGAAGGAAAATTATTGCTTCATGGTAATTATCGGGACCGTATACATAGGTTTCACTAGGTTTCAAGTCATTTTCAATTTTCATTGATTTTGATCCAAGTGCTCCTTGAACATCAAAAAATGAAAGAAAGAAAAAGAAAAAATTTTCAATTTTCATTGATTTTGATCCAAGTGCTCCTTGAATATCAAAAAATGAAAGAGCAAGGATAGCACAGTTGGTTAGTGCGCGGCCTTCGGTGCGAGAGGTCCCGAGTTCGATCCCCAGCCAGACCTCACATCCTTGTTTCGACTTCTTTCCTTTCCGTGTAGCTTTAATTAGCTTTAAATACTCTTAAAATGGAGCACTGATGGAGAGAGGGGAGTAAAATGAGCGCACCGTCGACCTCAGGTGTGTCAGTTGAATTACTGTTACGAGTTATCGACGTTAAATATGGTCGCTTTACTTAACTTTACTTAAAGAAAGAAAAAGAAAAGAAAAGAAAAGAAAAGAAAAGAAAGAAAGAAAGAAGGAAAGAAGGAAAGAAAGAAAGAAGGAAAGAAAGAAAGAAAGAAAGAAAGAAAGAAAGAAAGAAAGAAAGAAAGAAAGAAAGAAAGAAAGAAAAGAAAAAGTTCCAAAAATCCAAAAAGGTATGACACGTCATACCCGGGTAAAGGTCTGTTGTGTCTCCACGTCTATGAATCACGCTTTAGTGACGGTCGAAAACGCCATATTTTGAGATACCGTATTGTTGTAGTCAAATACTATGACAGCTTCTATGCGAGACAACTCAACGACGCTCTAATATAAGCATCCGTGCTGTCTCGGCCTCAACGTTCAGCTGGCTAAACAGAGTCTGAAGGTTTTTACTTGCCGCGTGAGAGATACAGGAGATAAAATCCAAAAAGCCTCTAAAAACGAAACGTTTCAAGAATGCATTACGTGTTAAAAATAATCAATAAATTTGACCTACTCAATTCCGCTCAAACTTGCGTGGGTTAATTTTTTTTGGTTCCGTGATGTTTCTTGCTCTGTTTGTATTTGTTGTGGTGCGAATCGAAGTGTCTAACAATTCTAATAATAACGCCAGAGAATATATATAGCATCTCGCTATCTGTGGTTAAGACGTGGGTGAGTTTATTTATAATCACGCACCTTGGGCGTGTCCACTTTACTCTCTAAATTGTAACACTACAGTCCCATAGCACAGGGAAAGGAGTTGATTGTGGTTTTAGTCGTAAAGAGTGTCCTCTGGCTCTAGAAAATCCGGCTTTATAATTACACTCTCTAGAAAAACAAACAAAGATGAACAACTCCCTGTATACGCATCGAAAAAGTTATGCAGCCCACACGGACGACAAATCAGTAAACTTTCGTTGTGGTCACGGAAGGTGTACAAATAATCACGCAAAAGAATCAAGATATATCGCGAAAACATATCGATCACCCGTGTGGATATGATGAGCTCTACTCTATGTATACCACCATGAAGCCTGCGTCTCTCCGTGTGTTTAGTCGAGATATGACGCAGGCCCACCACCAGGTGACCATTATAATATGGCCTCTTCATACTAATCACGATATTATTCCTGAATTACACTCCTCAATAATCTACTCTTCAGTAGATTTATCGTGTGCAGACACGATAAGAAGCGATTTACTCAAGAAAACACGTTTTGATTGGCAAAAAAAATGCGGATGCTCTTTCCTAGTCCGTCAGATTCGAGTACGACTACAAGCACGAGTTTGCATAAAGTGGATTTTGTATACTCGGCCAATATGGCATGCGCTCAAATTTTTTATTTGTAGTCGAACTCCAATGCGGATGCAATTTCGCTTTTACCCAAATGCGTTGGTAAACATTTCAGTCATGTGTGTTCCCGCTCGGAGCATCTGATTTTTTTATCATACATTTGTTTAGTTTCTATCAAAGGCGTATCAGACTTCTCTGATAATGAAAAATATGTTTCGAAATATGCTGTTATATATAGTACTTTCAGTGATGAATTATGAATGAATCATCTTTGTCTAGATGGTCATGCAAGAACACAGACATTTTAAAACTTGCTTTTTTTTTGTCTACGACTTTTTGCTTCTATTTGCTTTTGTTTCTATTTGCTTCTGGGAAGTAACTTCGAAGCTGGAATTCTATATGGCCGATTACAGCTAATTTCAGTTGTTTTTATCACAAGTACGACTGCTTTGCGAAACTGATACTCTCTCTCTCTCTCTCTCTCTCTCTCTCTCTCTCTCTCTCTCTCTCTCTCTCTCTCTCCCCATGCCTCCTACTACTTTCGTTTGTACAAAAATAACTTTCCAACTTCACATCCTTGATATAATCTATAATCTATATAGATATCTTTTGTTATGGTTGCCTACCTGATTTTCATACTTTTCGTGTGTCTAGCTGCGTTGAGTACGGACAAATGGCTAATGTAGAGTTTCAAGGTAGTTAAACAGCATTATGCCGCAGGGATATAAAATGCCATTTGTTAATAAGGCCGCCGGAACATTCTGCGATAGGGAAAATAGTGCTTTGAAAAACAAACTACCAATTGTCGCTTAAGGGAGCTTTATAGCTGAAAAACACGGAAAGTTCCCGTCTTCGATGAAAACAAAATTGAATTAGACAAAGCTACTGAATGTTGTAGACAAACGAAACAAATAATTATTGAAAAGAGTTGAAAAATAAACTTAAAATTCAAGGGGATTGAGAGATATAAGAAATAAAGCGTTGAAAAAAAATCATATAAAACAAATTTTTGCGTTCTTCAGATATGCGGTTTCAAGAGCCCACTAGTCTAACATTCTACAAACACTTAGCTTCTTATTAAGTTAAAAAAATGTATTTCATAAACTTGTGCCCTTATGTTTAGCTACTCGATCTATTCACAAATTTATCAGATACATAACAGATAACATACATAACAGATACATACAAAATCGCTTAATCTGATGACGAAAGTAAAATACGAGCCAATGAAATGATCATTGTTTGTTTGTTTGCAGAGAAGCGGGAAAACTATCAAAACGCTGTGTGTCTGGCATGCGCTGAATGAAGTGCAACATTCTCTCTCATGTTCAAAGTGTTCTACTCAATTTCTTGATGCATTTTCCGCGTGAAAGGATATTTTTCTGCGTTGAAAAGAATGCATTTCGTACCTTCTTCACATCTGCGTTAAAAGACCAGCACAACACGAAGGTGAGTTTAACTTTTCCCTCGGGCTAATGCAATGAAGCCATTTTGTTTTTGCCGTCGATAGCTCATGCAACACTTACTGATAGCCAAGCAATTTGTTTATCATTTGCCTGAAGAGAAGCTCTATCCTGTAAGAACCTCAAACTGAAGTAGCTAACTCGAAGAACGTTTCGGTAGACTACGCCGTTCAAAAACAGCTGCACAAATGATAATAAATTAAAATGAGTCATTGTTTGAATTTTAAAGCTATTTATAACTACAGGCTTCCTCAATTATGAACCTGACGAGTTTTTCCGACTTTATTATATTCATCTAAGTCGGTAAGTAACTTGGCTATGCTTTTCACAATAGGGAGCAACAATATTTCAATTACAGATGACTTTTTCGTTGTTTGTACTCAGCAAAACCTCCGTGAAAGAAATTTTGGAACAGAAAAAATTAAACAATTCAAAAATTTAAATAATAAAATAAAATCTAAAATATAATTAAAAATAATAATAATTAAAAAACCGGGAAGCCGAAATTGTCCTGCCGACTTTTTACGTAAAATTACAAACTCTACTCCCACTGCTGTCACAGAAATAAACTAATTATCGCAGATATGTTGTTTGCTTCCACATATATTCTATAAAAAGTAATTTCTACACGAAAATAGCTATAGGACTCTTATATCTAAGTTTTGGTGTTTCCAGCCTTAATTGATAATCTCCCATGATTAAGTTCACTATGTTTTCTCTAGACAAAAAATAGATATTTTCCAATGCAAAGAAAACATGGTCTTCATATGCGAAAATAACATTGTTGTCATGACTGCTGCATTAGAATTCCAAACAAATGTTTGTACATTAACGTATGGCGGCGCGCCAGTAAATGTTGATCGTTTTCAACTCTAGTATAATTTCACATCTCCAAGTGGCCAGAAGTGGCCATATGATTTCTATTTTTTTACTTATGAACAAAAAGACATTCTTAAAATGCTTGCTAGGACATACAACAACTTTAAAAAATTTGGGACTTGGTAAACACAATAAAACGAAAACAACATTGTCATCTTTGTTGTTGCGTGAGAATCTTGTTCAAAACGCATCGATAATAAATTGTCTGAGTATATATATAACGTTCATCTTTGGTGAATTTGCAGCATTTTGTATCCTTCAAATGTCTTCAGACTACATTTTCACAGTTTTTCTTTTAAATTAAAGCTAGTAAAACAGCGTGAAAGTTCCATAGATTCAGTCAGTAAACCACAGGTAGTCCAAGCTATACATTTCTGTTTATGTTGTAATATATCCCTGATATAGGATTTCACGAATGATCACATTTTGTAGAATTAGTGAATAGAGCAACAATTTTAACTCACAATGCTGTGTTTGATTTTCTGTGCAATTTTCTAAGTGGAAAATTTAACGCATGCGCAGTTGTTTTGTACGCGTGATAATGCTAATCGGAAAATGCAAATGAAGTGATGTCAACCAGGAATTTGTCTAATTTTGTTTCTAATTTTTCAACAAGTGCGCGCGTTTGAGTGAAGTAGCAAAAATATTTACCATACTGTCTATTTTAGCAATGAAAATGTTTTGGCAGATGGAAAACTAGCAAGAATAGGCCATTTGCATGATGGCGTCATATACTACAACTACCAGAATGCTTTGCCCACTTTCTTTTGTAAAATAATTAGTGTCAATTGTTCGACTATTCTCAAAAGGGAATAAAAATCTGAATAAGAAAGAAAATTCGTAGAGCATTCTGGTAGTTGTAGTAAAATGACGCCATCGTGCAAATGGCCTATTATCTCTAGTGTTTTTGTATGTTTAATAATTCCTGGGTTGACGTCACTTTATTTGCATTTTCAGATTTCAAATGCTTAAACATCAGAAAGAAGATGTCTATATCCAGAAATATTTAGACATAAATAAAGCTTTTCTATTCATAAAGAAACGATTATCAAAATTTCTAATTGGGGATTAGGGGCCGCAATAGCCGACTCACTTGCCACATACAAAGAAACCAACACGAGGATATGTGCATAAAGCTTAGTCATCCGTAACAAGACAAACGTTTTATTAGCATTTGCGTAGCCTCGTTCTAATTCCTTTGTATGTGGCAGGCGAATCATATCTCGGATAAACACAGACTCAGTACCAGTAATCGTACTGCTCATTAGCAGTGCTTGTCTTTTCACTAGTGACATAAACACAAGCAACATATACAGACTCAGTAATGTACTGCTCATTAGTAGGGTGATAAATGCGGTACTGAGTTTGCGTATAATATAAAATAATAATAATAATACTAATAATAATAATAATAATAATAATAATAATAATAATAACAATAATAATAATAATAATAATAATAAGTGATGAGAACAACTTATCTGAACCGAATGAAAGTGCAAAGGAGTACAAGTCAAGAAAATACGAAGCGAAGATCAGCCAATGGAAAGAGAAACCACTTCACGGACAGTTTCCAAGAGACATTGAAAGTGTGGATCAGAAAGAAACTTGGAGATGGCTGCAGTTTGGAGATTTAAAGAAAGAAACAGAAGGAATGTTAATGGCTGCTCAAGATCAAGCTCTTCCTGTGAATGCAATCAAAGCCAAGATTCAAGGAAAAAATGTAGAGCCCGCTTGCAGAATGTGTAAAACGAATATGGAGACCATAAGTCACGTGATTAGCGGTTGTCCAAAGTTGGCACAGACAGATTACAAGAAGAGGCACGACCGCCTTGCTACAACTGTACATTGGCACTTATGTAAAAAGTACGATCTGTCACATAGCGCTAAGTGGTACGAACATCAAGCTGAGAAAGTAGTAGAGAATGAAAAGGCAAAGATACTGTGGGACTATACCATCAGACTAGACCGCTTTATCACGCACAGAAGACCAGACATCGTACTCGTGGACAAGCAAGAGAACATGACATATCTAATTGACATTGCAGTACCTGTGGATGCAAACGTGGAAAAGAAGGAACAAGAGAAGATAAATCAGTGGCAATTTCCGGCAATTCTCTTTTCATGGGAAAAGTCAAAAGTTAATGAACGAAATCTTAGAAATCCTCATTTTTTAATTCTCAATTTGTGAAATATATCTAAAAAAACTGGCTTTTTTCTCTGTTTTCATTTTTAATTGAAAAAAGCAAAAACATCGACTTTATCGGGAGCAAAAAGTGGACTTTTTTCATCATTTACTTTTTTAGGGTTCCTACGGAAGGTACCACCTTTTTTCTTTTTGATATCATTTGCTACATAAAGATTTGAAAAAAATATTCATGCACATTTTCCAATTTTTTACTCACGAGAAGCACCGTTTTGGCGCGCTTTTTACTTGCCTAGCATAAAGATGGAGTACATGGAAGCCAACAAGCAATGCATCGCCGAAATGGTCAAAAACTAGACGCACAATGGTGCGTTTACTCGTGCCCAGCCCAAGGAATTGAGCCAGCTTGGGATACCTGTGGTCTTATATATGCTAGATGCCAAAGCTGCATGGTCTTTGGCAGCCATCAGTTTATTTGCTTGGTGGCCAATCCAGTTTGTAATATTTTCAAATAATAAAATTTAAGTGTCTAATGTATTCTAGAGTTACTTTGCAGATGAAAGAAAAAGGACTATTTGGTTTGTATTAATGTTGTTAATGAAAACAAAAGAAAACAAAAAGATTTACAGTCTGCTATTAGTTAGCCAATTCTTTTACTAGCAAAGGAATTGCTTGATTGCCTAAGCATCAACTTGGGGAACAATAAATCAAAATTTCTATGCACACACATTCCAGCTGACTTTTTTTTCTGGGTAGCAAGAACAGGATAATCCAGAGAAAAGGGGTCATCCTGCACTACCATTAGAATGAAGCTTCTGATTTGTTCAAATATCAAAAACAAAGAATATGTGGATTATGATGAACAATGCCTTTTGTTCTACATTTAATCTCTCTCCCCTTTTTGGTTTTGCCATTCTTTGTTACTTGCAATTGAACAAATCACAAGCACTGTTCTGACCGCAGTGTATTACTGGAGAAAAGCACCAGAAACAAGGCAGAAAACAAACCCTTCAGCATTTAAGTTTCTCATCAAGTGATTTATTGTACCAAACTTCCTTTTATACATCTTCCTCATGAAAGACAGAGGTTATCATAGAAACTTGGCTAATAAATGAGATACACCTCCATGAAAACATATTGTGTGAATAATTTCTATACAGTTTCAAATAGATGTACGCAACAAAGACTTGACACAAAGATGTACTATAATAGCTTAGAAGTAGAATATCAAAATGAAATAAAAGGCATAAATACTTAATAAGTACAACCAAACTCTTGGTTTGGGCTCCCTGTGGTTGCCTATTCTTTTGTGATATATTTCAAAATCAGCAAACTGGAAATATGAACGCTCTTGACTGCACAAGGAATATAATTCCAGAACTGATAACGTTTTGAATCCTTCAAATAATTCTCCGTAAGTACCAAAGAGATTTTTAGTACCAAACACAAATATCTTGACGAGTGAAAGACACTTTAGCCGGCTTTTTAGTTTTATTATCACACTTCAGGGCCATTTGTTTAACTCAGTATTACACTTACACTTTAAGTAGTACACTTTGTTTCCCGGGTTTATGAAAACCACTCTAATTATTCGTTTCAAAGAGTAAGCTTAAATCAAATCGAACATGGAAATATACTAACTTATTCAACTGCCTCGAATTAAGAAAGTTTTGTCAGTAGCATGAAAATGCCAGTCATCTAAAAATTCCAAAAGTCTAAACAACAGAAGGATATAAATATATGTCTCAAACAAGCTTAGTCATGTTTTAGAAAGCGAGATTTGCAAGCTAACATTTGAATATATCGACGATTTGAAAGTAAATTTTCGGAATGAACCAAGAGATCATAATATTATGGTCTCTTGAATGAACAAGCTTGAATTTACCTTGATTGAGACTCACGAGAGACTCCTATAACACAATGGCTCGATCCGACTGCATTTATAATGAAGTTTAAGTTACTAAACATTCCTGACTCGTGAAAATAACTCTCTGTTTTGCTCAGAAAGTTTACTGCTTTGCTTCGATCCATATGATGCAAGTCAAACTGAGCTGAGTCCGTGCGTGGCCTCGTTTCCATGCCTGCCTAATTTGCATACACATTTGCGACTGCGACGATAGATAGATTGAACGGTAAACCTAGACTCGTGCCGGTCTACGGCCTGGGCACGAGTAACAACATGACTCACAGAGAAATCTCGAAATATCTGTATGAATCTTTTCCTAAGGTTAAGAGGGGATTTTCAGAAAGAAACGTGAGGCAATTTTGTGCAAATTACAACATAAAGAAAATGAATGAACACGAAGTGGACGACATCGTTAGTAAATGTATCGACGAGGTAATTAAGTAGAATAAAAAGTGAAGATTTCTAAGAATTCGTTCAATAAAATTTGATTTTTTTCCGTGAAAAGAGAATTGCCGGAAATTGCCACTGATTAAGATCACCAAGTACAGCGATCTAGCAAGAAAACTGAGGAAGATTTGGAAGACCAAGACAAAAACGGTACCTATTGTAATAGGCGCGCTAGGTGCTGTTACAAAAAATGTAAAAGGACATATAAGAGATCTAGGAATTCCGCTATCAACAGGAATATTGCAAAAGTCAGCTCTGTTAGGAACATCTCACATATTAAGGAAAGTCTTAGAGTAGGTTAAGAACTTTGAACAATGACAGATTACTTAAATTTAAGTTTGTAAAGATGTAAGAAGTCTTAGGTTTCAGGGTGAAACTCGACTAGATGACAAATACCAGGAATAGCTTTTGTAAAAAATATATTATTATATCCTGTGAACAATAAAATAAATAATATTTATATAGCGTCAATATCCAGAAGTTCAACAACGCTTTACGATTCATATAAAAATACCCCATGATAAAAACTAAAAAAAAAAAAAACTGTTTCAAAGATTAATTCAATATTAATTTGATTTGATAAATAAATGTACTCATACATAACATGATAACATTATCTATTGTGTTTAGTTTTATTTATTTATTTATTTTTGGATTATTATCAATTATTTGTTATACCACAGGCAACCCAGACAATCATTTTAGTTTTATTTATTTATTTATTTTTGGATTATTATCAATTATTTGTTATACCACAGGCAACCCAGACAATCATTTAGAGCAGCGCGTAACATCAGCGTATAAAGCATGAATATAAAGCAAATGTAAGGGTTCGGGTTCGAATCCGACCTCATGGAATGAAAACAAAAATTCGCCTTATTAGTATAGGAAATAATATGGTTACGAGTGCAATTTAGAATAAATTTGCACGAGTGAGTTTTCAAAGAGTTCAAAATTGCACGAGCCCTAGGGCGAGTGCAATTTGTGCTCTTTGAAAACTCACGAGTCAAATTTATTCTAAATTGCACGAGTAAACCATATTATTTCCTTTTAATAATATACATGCAAAAATTCAAGCAAAATTTTCAAGTTTTCTGTAGCTTTTCAGTTGAAAAATCAGGTTAGCGCGCGCTCAGTGTTCGAAAGTGACGGCCTGACGATGTCGTCACCAAGCGCGCGCTCAAGGAAAATTCAAAACTTTTCACCCGAAACTTGGGCACTTTTTGACATTTTTCTTGCATATTTTCGACAATTTTGGATACAAATCCCGCTAAAAATGTTTTATAAATTGTTTCTTTGATGAATAAAAAGAAGTATTTGAAGTTTTAGTGCATTTTGAATGTTTTCTGCTGAAAGAAATTTGCACTAAATTTCCTTTTTTTGGCACTAAATTTCCTTTTTTCTGCACTAAATTTCCTCGAAACAGCACTGCTCTTAGCCAATCAGCATCGAGAAATTTTTGCATGTATATTATTATGTAGTAAATATTATCTTTTCGTATGTTTGTATGCTTTTTTCTGGTTTTGAAGCGTTTTAAGCTGGGTTTTTTCCCTTTACATGGAAGAACTAAAGGAGTTTAGTCCTTCTATGCATGTAAAGGGAGAGAAAAAAATTAAAAAAAAACCCAGCTTAAATCGCACTGCTCCTAAATGCATGATTGCCTGGGGTGCTCTGTATTATACCAAAATTGGATAATTCAGTACGGTAAGAGTTTTGACATTGTGAATCTCTAACGAGCACGGCGACCCCTATTTTTTTATTTCAAAAATTGCTTTCTTGTAATGATTCACACAACATATTTGAAAATTAAAAAAAGGTAATGGTAGGAACATTGAAAAAATGACGTTTTTCGTGCGTATTTGAGCACTAAAATGTTCGAAATCTAACGTTTGCACGCGAAAAAAGATTTTTTTAAATTTGTAGAAAATGTGCTAAAATGCACTTTATCGAGGTTAAAATGGGCTTTTTACGAGACAATTCACAATTTTATCTTCTCCTACTAAATGTCGCTAACTCTGAGTCTGTGGATTTATTTCTGAGACCTGATAGACTTATCATCGAATTAGCTGGAATGCATCGAATGTTCGTGCGAAATCGCTAAAATACCCTTGTCTATGATTTAAGATATTTGCAAAACAAGCACGGTGACCCACTTGTTTTTTCTTAGCTACGAGACAAATAACTCAAAATCTACAAAATATCCAGTTTATAGCGATTTTTATTGGTAGAATCAATTATAGAGGAATCACTTTAAAGTCATGAAGGTGAATAAAAGTAACTTGAATTCAATACGCTGCTCGACAGGCAACCAGTGTAAGCGATCAAGAACTGGAGTGATATGATCATATTTGTGACAACAAGACACGAGTCGTGCAGCTGCATTTTGAACATGCTGATGTTTTTGTAATAAAGATTTAGGTAAATAAAACCATACAACAAAGAATTGCAAAAATCAAGTCATCTTGAAGAAATTAATGCATGGGCAAGAGTTTCACAAGCTTCTATAGAGACTAATATTTACGAATTTCCCTTTTGTTTTTAATGTGAAAAAAGCATGACTTGCAAATAGAGGCAATGTGTTTTTCCAGAGACAATTATTCATCAAAAATAACTCCAACTGGCAAGCAACATATCCCTATACGTCCTCAACTGTTTCGTGAGTCACGAACAGTTGAGGACGTAAGGATATGTTGCTTGCCATAACGCTGGTTGTTTCAGCCCCTTTTTGGACACAACGTTCTACACTGACAGCTGAGAGAATTTGTGAAATATCTCAACTAGCTGGAACCATATTGTAAGTTTTGCATGAGGATATATTTTTATCATTTTTAAGACCCTCGTTTTATCTCCTCTCTTTGCACTTCTGTCGGTGCTTTTGTCCCTCCCCCTCCTCTTGAAGTATTTTATCCTTAATCTCCTTGGCTTATCGTCTGAGTTTTCCTTGTTAAAACCCACACACTATTTAGGATCATTTTTCGATCAGTTTGACTCATTTTTAAATCGCTAAGGGTTCTAGTTCTAATCCTCCTACTTTGAAATGTACAACCTATCAATCAATTTGTAAAACAAGCGTTTGCCGAACTGCGTGATGTCATCCTACCGCGATATGGATCACGAAAGGACCACACGTAAAAGATTAAAATTGAAATGTTCGTATTCTGGTGGAAGATAGAACTGAGGAATGGTATTATTTGCTATATTTTGTCGCCATACTTAGCGAATGGCGAATGGCGCCACCTTTCGGAAAAAAAACCGAGTGAAAATGTGTGATTGTCTGTAGAATCTTTGCGATCAATCGTATCCTTCCGACTTTATTGCAAATTGTTATGGTTGCGGTAGAAGTTGTTGTGTTGGTGATGGTTGTTGTTGTGGTGGTTCGGCGCCTGAACTGCCAGCCTCATTAAACTATCCATGATAAATAAACTGTACATAGTTCGTTCATTAGTACTCTTCAATATTTCGATTCGGCCTTGCATTTAACGCTTTAGCAATTCATCATCCGCCTTTACTCTTTCTATAAAAGTAAGTGTATTCACTGAAGCAACGACCCCCTGCTCGTTTAAGTCTATTAAATCCTTCTCTATTGATGAGCTATCTGGTTGTTAGGTCTACAAGATATCGCATCTCAGTAATATACATTAAATTGCTCGGTGTACCTCCAAGAGCGCCATGACATCCATATGTATATATATGCTAGCTATCAATGAACCTGCCGCCAGCGGAAGAGCGCTAATCGGGCGCTCAAAACATGGCCGCTTGTATGATATCATTTGATAGAATCAGGAGACCGCTGAAGTAATCTGTGATAAAAACTTTCTTAATCGTCGGCTCGTTTTAAAATGACACTTTAAATCACACAAAGATGTGAGTAACAATTCATTTTAATAACACTTTGAAACTATCTCTTGTCTTATTCACCCGCCACGCATACAAGTACATATTTATCAAACTCTTTTGATCTGTCATTTCCATGAGTTAAAATACACTAATGCATAAAATTCATTCGTTAGTGCCTAACAACGTCAATGTACGCGGATCGGCGAGCTTCTGTATTGAATTTTCAAATGTTTTTTTAATTCTGTTGTTTATATATTTAAGTACTATTCTTATCTAGATTTCGGCGCAGTGATGTTTATTCTTCGACATTGTGAGCTACATGCATTTTGCCGCCTCAACGGGTCTTTAACGTGAGCGGACATTTACGCGCTTGGTCAGTGAATGTCGTTTCGTTATTTTTGATGTACCTTGATTGTACCTTAGCGTGCGTTCTTTTACTGTAATTATGTTTAAAAGTTAATTACCCACTCATATATCAAACCCAGTATTTACGTTAATTGTAATAACCGCTGCTGCATGTACCGACGGGTCTACACTTAGATCGTCGGCGAATTGCTCAAATTGTTTTCTTGTGATACTTGCGCTAATTCTAGTAGTGTAGGACAGATAACAATGAAGACATTTTTATATCGCTTGGTTCTAACCACTCCTTGTAAAACAGTTTACAATGCTAAGTCTTGTTTGTTGAAGTCCATCCAAGATGACGTCGTGACGTCACTTAACAACAAGCTAGTTTCAATTCGGAATGATTTTGAACTCTCATTTGAGAGACTAATGACCAGCTGTGCAGGAAAAAGTGTCTTCCTTAGAAATCTCTTTGTTATATAGCTGTTTTCAATGTAAAATATATATTATTTAAAGAAGTCCTCCAGGCATAGCAAAATGCCGTAATAATTGTCCGTTTTATCGGGGTTTAGTGATACAGAAACATGTTGGTAATAAAGTGGTTGCATTACAGAACTATTACAATGCATTTCTTTGGAATTCTGCATGAATACCTATCTCAAAAGAGGTTATCATGCGAGAAACCTTAAACCCACACATGTAGGCTACCTTTTGGCTAAATCGCGTAGCTTGTCTTGAAGCCTTTTGTCCGGCAACGTGTTTTGAAATGAGTGTAAATGATCACTGCAAGTGTTCTGCACAGACAAGGATCCCTGCCACATGCATTGTGAAATTGTTTCTCTTCAGTTATCTTCAATGTCAAAGAAAGATAAAAAAACGTTTAAGCCTTTTTCGGCCCCGAGCTACACTAAGATCGACTGCTGTGTTTCCGGCTTTCTTAGACTTTGTTGTATATTTTCTTAATACCTGATCAGATCAGATTTTTTTTACTTTTACCCCTTTGCTTTATTTCGTATTCCCTCTTTACCTGGTCCTCTTGATACACCTATTTCTAAAACGTTGTACTCTGACAATATTAAGTTAGTGATCTTAGACTAAAAGCATTTTGTTCATTTGTTTACTCGGCGATCGCAGAGGGTTGAAAGTCCGCCGAGTTAACGGTACAATGAGCGTCTTAGCTTGTTATTTTAGTGTTAGAATACATATACTTACAATTCGCACTCTAATACCATGTTTTATATTCCAATATAACAACAAATTGTCGGTACCGAAAATATCATCATTCGCATTAGTATTTATCGGATTCAGAGTAAATTTCAAATCTCCAATTATTCTTCGTTTGTTGTAATTTCCGCGGTACACATCACAGGACTTACAAATATCAGCTCAATTTTAAACTTCAGAGATTGGAGAGCGCCAGCGACACCAATATTGTGCTTATTTTTATTCTTTTTTAATATCATACCTGAAACTCAAACCAATTTGCTAATTGGACTCTTTTTATCGGGAATAAATTATTTGTAAGGGGCCCGGTACACCTTGGCAACGTTTGATACCACAAATGGCCATAAGTTAAACTGTAGTGTCAGTTGTGAGTTTTAATTGTGCTCTTACAAAGAGGTTAGAGCAAAACTGAAAGGTCTATTTGCAGCTGACTTAGCTTTTCAATGATGTGAAGTCATACTATTACATACAGTTATCTTAGTGTGTGGGGGGATAAGATGTAATTTTGGATTATATGATAGCCATTTCCTATACATAACACCCTTTACAACTGATGACCCGTTATCGTAGTACTAAAAATATAGCAATAAAAAGTCATAATGAGCTGGTTTTGTTATAATTTTCTTTCCAAAATCGACGTTTTTTAACAGAACTTTCACGTTACACTTTGTAATTAAATGACCATATCAATGAAGCAATAAATATGTCTCGACGCAAAGTCATAATGGGTTAATTCTGAGTAATTTTCTTTCAAAAAATCGACGTTATGTTATTGTAACATAAAGTTTACGCTACCCTTAATAAATGATCAAAGCGAAGTCCTAATGAGTTAGTTTTGATTACTTTCCTTTTTAAAAAAATCGACGTTTTTAAGAACAGAACGTTTAACTTTTTTTTTCCCTCGGAAAATAGATCATTTGGATATCCGGCACGGGATGAATTTATTTCTACTTTTATCATTCACTTAGCTTGAAGTCCAACATCGTAGAATACAAAAAACCCTGATAGATGTGTCTATTGCTACATATATAAGGTGGTCTAAACGTATTTACGTCCAGCATCTTTACGTCCACCGTTCGGCGTATTTACCAACCTATCTACCATCACATTTCTAAAATGTACATGCGTCAGTACTTACCGAACTTCTAGCACGGATCGTTTCGATGTTGAGTCTGCTTGAGCGTGTAAGATACTAGTCGGCCAAAAGCGGTGAACTTAGTAATATATCTCTCCCTATAATGAATATTCAATGTCTTTTGAGAGTCTTGTTGCTAGTCAACGAATTATACACAGGATTTCCAAGGCAAAAACACAATCCTTCGTTTTTGAAACAGCCCCAAGATATTCCGCTTGAACTGAATCAAAGCACCGAAACGTTTGTTCACTAAAAACGAAAGCTTTCTTGTTTGAAATGAAAACTTCCCAACTTGCTTCCTTGAGAGAACTAAAAATATGGATACAGGGAGGGATTCGACTGCTATATAGAGACCAGAACGTGTTGTTTGTCGTCCTGTTTTGGCGGCTAAATATAAGAGTGTTTATCAATGCCACCCACGGAAAAACTTTTCGGAAAGACTTCTAATCGTTTCTAATGAATGCATAATTGAGATACAAGCAATATTCCATTGAATATTGAGAGAGTGGTTAATTTGTATCAATGTCCTAAGAAATGACTCTCGAAAATGTTCATTAAGGCGCGAAAACGTACTCTGTTACCATGGTAACTAGAAGTGCACGTGACTGACATTAATAGTGTAGAAAGTTGAACTACTTACTTTAAAATTTTCTACATGAAGTACTTATAATAATTGCATTCAAAAGCTTCAAGTTGTTGATGTATTAGAGAAATTAAATTGCATTTTGTTCAAGTTGGAAATCTACAATATTTTTACGTTAAGATCATCTATAAATCTGGTGATATCCATGGAAACAGAAACTCATGAGTTTCTTATGGAAACTATACGTAAATAGGATTCGACGCTACAGTTACGGTATGATTATTTACGGTGACATTTACGGTCAGTCCAGCTACGGTTACGGTATAGTTACATTCAGTTTGATTTACTGTAAAGTTACGTTCAGTTTGATTTACGGTATAGTTACGTTCAGTTTAATTTACTGTATAGTTACGGTTCAGTTTGATTTACGGTATAGTTACGTTCAGTTTGATTCACAGTATAGTTACGGTTCAGTTTGATTTACGGTATAGTTACGGTTCAGTTTGATTTACGGTATAGTTACGGTTCAGTTTGATTTACGGTATAGTTACGGTTCAGTACTTTGACGGTTACGGTACGGTATAGCTGCGTTTACACTTACAGTTACGTTACAGCTAAGGTTGCAGTAAAGTTCTGATTACGGTTATGTTGCGGTTACAATTTACCTTATTATAATAGACTATACAAAATTACTCGATTCTGATTGGACGAGAGGAGTACAATTATATCGTTAATTGTACTCTGTAGAGTACCTATTAAGTCGCTATGGCAACGATAGTGTATTATAAATAAAAAATCGCACGATCTTCTCGTACAATTCAGAATTAATAGTTACTCGTAATGTTTTGAAAACTCTCAAATAGGACTCGCCTAAAGGCTCGTCCTATTTTGAGAACTTTCAAAACATTACTCTACTATTTTTAGCGGCTATATTAAATTTAGCAATTTTTTTAGGGAAGATAGTGGCGACATAGTTAATTAGTAGTCGTCATTAGTTTAGCGCTTTTCTGAAGAGGAAATGATTATTTTTACTACGATTAACCAAGAATACACAAGAATACTAATTCTAGCGAGTACGAAGTTAGCGATTTTGAGGACCTCAGTAGAATTCACTAGATTACTTTGTCACTTAGACTACGCTGAAAACCACAATGAAAACCAATTGATGAACACTCTATTTAAACCCTACTGTGGAAACTCTCTCAACAGCACCCAGCACGTTAGCCCAACATTACCTGTTGGTGGTTGTATGTCGGCAGTTCAAAAGAACCCAAAATTTACATTCTACTACCTTAAACCGTAGTTATCTCACTCGTAACAGGTGTTGTTACCATAAACATTGTTAAAGTGTCTACGTACCTCTATCGTTTGCTTATTATACTTTATTATTTATCTTCATCAAGTTTGACTGTGCTCTTGAAAAAGACAGTATCTTTATATTTGGCGATGTTTTTGGAATTGATCCTGAAAAATAATGAAATATCTATTTCATGTGATTATAAAACACAGTGGAATTAATACCAAAGTGACTTCAGATTACTGTCGGTCAATATCAAGTATTTTAGCAATTAGCATGGTAGTTATATATAGCCCCAATGACCGTTTCCTTTCTTTTATTACACTGACCGTATCTATTTTTAATCACTGATTTTCAATTTTGTTTAGATAATCTAGGGCAAACTGTAGACAACACATATCAAAACAACATTTTGAATGATTAAACCAATATTGTAAAAGTGGCCTTCAGCTCCATTTATGAAAACCATCAGTTGAATGCGGTTTGTTTCGACAAGTTTACAGTATAATGGGGTGCTTACCACTTACACTGAGAAACCAGAAATCCAAGCTGGAAAAACAAATGGTACTTCACATTCCGATCGATCGGAAAGTTCCGGAAAACTCTGTGTTCTGATTAAGGTAATCCACTTTTCCCACTCTTTTCGGTTCTCCCGTTAGACGCGTGTACAATTGTCGGAAATCCAGTTTCCCGTTCTTTTTTTACACGATTTGCAAACGAATTTCCAACCAGATGGACTGGTTAAATGGTAAGCACCCTGTATTCTTTTTAGACAACTTTCCCAGTTTTTTCTTCTTTTTTGTAGCTCAGACAATTAATGGAGTGTGTTTTCAATTAAGGAGCATAAAAAAAATTTTAAGAAGCAAAAAAACGCGAGATCAGGGAGTAAAGGTTAGGGTAGATATAAAACACTGAAAATTTTAACCATTTTGTAACATTTTACACCATGCGCGCGCGAGACGTTTTGACAGTTAATTCAGTATATTGACGTTTGTAAATACAATTCCACTGTCATGTCCCTGATGATGGACCTAAGGTCCGAAAGCTCGGAATAAATTACCGTAATTCAATGTGGAGGAAACAATTTATCACTTAATCATGACTCCCACATGCAAACCAACATTAGATCATTTTGTAACAGTTCCAAATTTCAATTTCTAAAAGAATTCTAACAAATTTCTGGCAAATTTCTGACTGTTAAAAATGTAAATTCCAAAATTCTATCTATTTTCAATTGAAAAATGTTGGGAAGATCGTTTCCGGGCAAATTTCCAAAATATATTTCCCGCAAATTTCCAATGGTTAGAAGCTGATTTTTCCATCATATTTCTAAGTTGCTAGAAAGCTAGCTAGATGTTGGAAATTTATTAGGAAATTACAATTTAGTTCAGACTAGAGCGTTAGCTCTACGTCTGAACTAGTGAACCTACATCAATGATCGACCATGCGCGCACCCACATGTGCGCAAAAACTTGTTCAAAACGTATTGATAAGCTAGAAATTCTCTGCGTATATATACAACGTTTATCTTTAGTGAACTTACAGCATTTTGTACGCTTGAAATGTCTATAGTTTACATCTTCACAGTTTTTCTTACACTCCAAGAAAAACAGCGTAGAAGCCAAAAGAACATTTCATAGATTCATTTGGTAAACCACAGGTAGCCCAAGCTGTACATTTCTGTTTCTGAAATATACAGCTATTTCAAAAAACTTTGAATACTGAATACTGCATTCCGCATACTGAATAGTGCATTCCAAGACTTACAAATTGCATTTTTGATCGTTTCCGTTATCGTTTTGCCACCTATTTGCCTAGTTATAGCTGTTATAGAGGATTTTCACCATGCCATCTCCAAAACATACTGAACTACAAGACATTTTGGTCTTTTAATGCACTATTCAGTATTCAGTATGCAGAATACAGTATTCAGTATTCAACGTTTTTCGAAATAGCTGTATACCATGAATAATATGATCACATTTTGTAGAATTAGTGAATAGAGCAACAATTTTAACTCCCAATGTTGTTGTGTTTGATTTTCTGTGCAATTTTTCGTGTGTCTATCACCTGTGTTGAGGACCACCCATCACGTGACCTATTTTATTATGACGTCACATCAAAACAATCTATTGTTTAAACGCTAAGGATCATGGTCTTGGGGAGACAAAACAGCGACAACACAAAGATATAAAATGCTGTCATAGAACGAAGAAAAGCAGTTAACAGCCATCAAATGCAATAGATATATTTATTAAACATCAATATATCTTATATTTGAAAATAAGACTAGTTGAGATTAAAATTTGCTTAGCAGCGGAAGTTTTGCTCCAGTTGATCTAGACGATTCTGACTCCCCTCAGAGACAAGCCGTGACGTCATGCGATACAGGGCAATTTACTGCAGTTTAGTATTGAAGGTTAACCGATTAATTAAGTGACCAACTCTATTCTGCAATTTTCATAATCATACGAACACTATGCTGCAATTTTTAGTTTGGTTTCCGTCAATATTTGGTCAATTATGATCAAAATGATAAACATTGATCTCAAAGCACTCTAAATACCAAATGGTCCAATATGATCTTTAGATAATTGATATTATACCTCAGACATTAATTATCTTCTGTATTTCTTCGTTGTTTTGAATTTTAACAAGAGCTCATTATTCTAATTTTGATTGGCGGAAGTGAAATCAATAAAATACAGACTGTTTGGCTGTTTGAGTTCGCACGATTTTCACAATTTCACAGTAAACAACTAGATTTTCGTAAGAAGTGGTCGATTTATTTGAACTTCTCAAAAAAATAAATTAAAAAAACTAAAAAGATGGGAAAAAAAGGAAAAAAGGACTTAAGAAATCATCATTTATAAAACAACTGGTAAGAATCACTCGGAACTTCAAGAAATCGATTAAAAAATCTTCATATACAATTCTACCTCGTTTTCATGTGGCTGCGAGTGAAAAGGGACTGGGAATGAGGATGTTGCCCCGATATTAAACCATAAAATGTACAATCAATATTAACCCAAAAAGAGCGGCTTACAGACTGTCTCAAAGAACAATGTTCACAGTGGTACACCAGACAGCAAGTTATGACAACAACTTCAATTATTGGCAGGCAACTCCTTTTTAATTTCATCATGATTGGTCGAGTTGATTTCTACATCCCACTCACCAATCCAGATCAATAGACTCATTCTAAGTCACTACAGGAATTACCTTCTTGATATTAATTGCTACGCTCCTTCATAACTCACCGCATTCATAACCAAAGGAAGTCAACTAGCGAACTAATATCCCACAATATCCAGGTTGTTTGTAAACTTCACGGTTCCTGGTTTGAGTTATTTGTTTCTTATCATATACGCACGTTTGATGTCAGTTTGTTCTTGTCTCTGTTAGCTTTTGCTCGGCGCGGGGTATATTAAAGTACATATAACTATATTTGAATCTCGATGGACCGACAGTGTCTTAGTGGAAGTAATGTGATTTTCGTAGATTATCCAACAGACACCGGTAACTTTTTTAGCGGGATAGCATCAACTAGTGGAAGCCGATCCATCTTATCAAAGTCTCTAATGAACTCGCAAAAAAAAAACCTCCCAATTTCACAAATTTCACCTCCAAAAACCATTTGTTTCCTACAAACTTCAAGCAATAAGCAGGTGGTGTAAGATTGTAATTGTCAGCTCGTTTGCCGGGTTTGCTGTTCATATTCTACATTGTTTTTGTTATTGTATTTACTTGTGGGAAAGAAAAGATCACAAGAAGTAAATTTTTGCGACAGCGCAAATTGCATGTGACAACATCATTGTGTTTGTTCAGCAGCACATCCGTCTCATGATTGGAAAACTAGATTCATGATTGAAAAAATGATTTTTGCACATATGACAAAAACATGGAATCTTGCACGCGAAAACAACACAGTAAAATTGTGGATTCAAAAATAATCATCAAGCTTTAATATAAAACGAAACATCTACTGTTACAAATTAGTTGTAAAGCCGCACCGAGAAAGATCCCAAGCTGCAGCAAATACGAGTAATTAGAATGCAAAATTCAACAAATAAATTTCACTCTTATTTTCAACACAGTCGGCTAGCTTAGATTGAAAAAGAAAGAAAAAAGAAAAAAAAAGGAAAAGCAACAACAACAAAAGTGAGAATTAGTCGGATGATTTAAAATTTATCCTTACACTGAACAATGTCCTCCTATTTCAGTGCTATTTGAATTTCTAGAATCTTTGATCGGAGAAAACCTATCGTATATACACTTCCATTATATACAAGAGTAAATGTACAATTTGCGCGAAAATTTTTGATCCTATAGAAATATGTTTTCATTTTCTTTTTTTTTTTTTTTTTTTTTTTACAAAATTCGCTAAGGGCAGGATTTGCCCACAGAGATTTATTCCAATAATGGGATTCCCATTTTTCTATTGATAATGTTCCGAAGTAATAAGTATTACTGAAGTTAAGTTTTTTTCTGGTGGACAAGATTGAGTTAATCGCCATATTTATGTCAACGAAACTTGTTGGTCGACGCGCGAATAAAGCTGACAGCTAACTGAAACGTCTTCAGATAATTCTCCTTGCAAAAATGAAGAATTTAAAGGCTTACCTTTTGCATAGAAAATGACGAAAGTAATTGCTAAAGAGACTCCTGGCCCTTCCTCCGCACAGTAGTCGTGTCGAGTAAGAAATAGAGCTAAAACGAGGTCTTTCACGTGCGAAGTGCTCTTGACCAATCACAGTCAACTGACGAACATTTGGTTGGCTTCCTTCAGATGGCTGGCTTCCTTAAGAAATTTTAATTATTTGAATTTGTCAAATTACATCCAAACGCTTTTTTCTTGGAATGAATTTGTTTATTTTTCATAACGATACGAAAGAAAGAAAACACAGACTCTTTTAATTTCAGTATACCTATTAAATTAAATTGCAAAGTTCAAAATACTGCAGTATAAAAGTGAAATCGGAAAGCGGGACGGTTCAAGAAGGAGAATAAAATCGGCAAAAACAGGCTTAATAATTACCAGTTTAATAATTTACGCACAGTTCAACCGACTCCGGTACGTGTCGACCGAGCTCGGTCATAACCATCTTTTTTGACTTATGAACTATAATCAGCTGTTACTCTGAAGACCCCACGGATCGCTGACTTAAGATATCTTCACCAAACCATAATTTCTTTACGAGAAGTAGTGAATGAATTTCTGCCTCAAATCGCAACTGCAAAAACGATAAAACAATCTATCTACAAAGATAAAGTTATCGATTTTGTGCCGGAAAAAACCTTCACAAAACACACGAATTAACAGCAAAAGGCGACACTTCGATGTATTATTTAATAGTCCATTTGCATGATGGCGTCATATACTACAACTACCAGAATGCTTTGCCCACTTTCTTTTGTAAAATAATTAGTGTCAATTGTTCAACTATTCTCAAAAGGGAATAAAAATCTGAATAAGAAAGAAAATTCGTAGAGCATTCTGGTAGTTGTAGTAAAATGACGCCATCGTGCAAATGGCCTATTGTTGAGTTTATTTTCCAGAACCCTTTAGTCATTATATATTAGGTTGAATTAAGAAATGACGGAATTGGACAAGGTGTGAACGTGATTAGTTTTTCAAGATTTAAGCAAGTGGAAAAAGCTTCATTACCTGTATCATAGTTAATAGAGGGGACTGGTTAGGAAGCCTTTTGTTATATATGTCTTTGTTCATTTTTTTCAACCGTGACCGTGCACAAATCTTTTATTTTTTCATTGTTTTGCCTTAATTGCCATGGTTGAGCAACTGAACCCAAATGTTTCTTTTCCGCTGCTTGTTCGATGTATTCTAGTTCAAAATTAATTATATTAGAATATTTCAATAAATAATCCAATAGACAACATTTCGGTTCATTCATATAGCCATTTTCTAATGAATTTAAACAAACTTTGTGCACGGTCAAGACCAGTTCAACATCCAGACTAGAACAAAGAAATGTAACAAAAGGCTTCCTAACCATTCCCCTCTATTAACTATGCCTGTATCAAAGGGTCGTTACGTTAAGTTCTTTTTATTCATTAAGTCAAGAATGCAAATTATCTCCAAAATCTATCCATATTTGTTATCACTTTATTAACTCGTTTATGGGAAAAAAGGAAGAACAAGGAAAAATCGTAGTCATATAGAACTGTTTTGTAACAAAAACACATCGTTTGTCATGCACATCAGTTAAGTGTTTGTTGCCAACTATATAAAACGCCGTTATAACGTGCGTGCGAATTCTTGTTGAACTTGCTAGTCGTAAACCAGCCACCAGGGCCTAGAACCTGGTCATTGTAGAGAGGTGGTCATTGTAGAAAGCTGGCCATTGTAGAGAGATGGCCATTGTACAGAGGTGGTCATTGTACAGAGGTGGTCATTGTACAGAGGTGGTCATTTACAGAGGTGGTCATTGTACAGAGGTGGTCATTGTAGAGGTGATCAATGTGTAGAGGTGGTCATTATAGAGAGGTGGTCAATGTGTGAGGTGGTCGTCATTGTAGATCGAGGTGGTCAATGTGTAGAGGTGGTCATTGTAGAGAGGTGGTCAATGTGTGAGGTGGTCATTGTAGAGGTGGTCATTGTAGAGATGGTCATTGTAGAGGTGATCAATGTGTAGAGGTGGTCATTATAGAGAGGTGGTCAATGTGTGAGGTGGTCGTCATTGTAGATCGAGCTTCATTTATTATTCTATGTTATTTTGATAAAATTTGAACATTAATTTATTATATTAGTATGATATGATATATCATAAAATTGTAATTTATCTTTGTTTACTTTTTCTATTTATAACATCTTGAAATGTTGTTTTTAATATGTGGTTTTGAAAAATACTTTTTCAAATCGCCTTTATATATTTATATATTTATTAAGTAGTGTTTTTAAATTTCAAAATTCATAGCTGTAGATTATATATTTATATGTAGTTTTTGAGGGCCACAGAGTTATCAGTGTTTGTAAAACTACTGTCATGTGTTTTACCCTCTGGAAATAAAGCCTATTATTATTATTATTATTATTATTATTATTATTATTATCGAGGTGGTCATTGTACAGAGGTGGTCATTGTACAGAGGTGGTCATTGTAGAAAGCTGGCCATTGTAGAGAGATGGTCATTGTACAGAGGTGGTCATTTACAGAGGTGGTCATTGTACAGAGGTGGTCATTGTACAGAGGTGGTCATTTACAGAGGTAGTCATTGTAGAGGTGGTCATTGTACAGAGGTGGTCATTGTACAGAGGTGGTCATTGTAGAGGTGGTCATTTTTGAGGGCCACAGAGTTATCAGTGTTTGTAAAACTACTGTCATGTGTTTTACCCTCTGGAAATAAAGCCTATTATTATTATTATTATTATTATTATTATTATTATTATTATCGAGGTGGTCATTGTACAGAGGTGGTCATTGTACAGAGGTGGTCATTGTAGAAAGCTGGCCATTGTAGAGAGATGGTCATTGTAGATCGAGGTGGTCAATGTGTAGAGGTGTTCATTGTAGAAAGCTGGCCATTGTACAGAGGTGGTCATTGTACAGAGGTGGTCATTGTACAGAGGTGGTCATTGTACAGAGGTGGTCATTGTACAGAGGTGGTCATTGTAGAGAGGTGGTCATTGTACAGAGGTGGTCATTGTACAGAGGTGGTCATTGTAGAGAGGTGGTCATTGTACAGAGGTGGTCATTGTAGAGAGGTGGTCATTGTACAGAGGTGGTCATTGTACAGAGGTGGTCATTGTACAGAGGTGGTCATTGTAGAGAGGTGGTCATTGTACAGAGGTGGTCATTGTACAGAGGTGGTCATTGTAGAGAGGTGGTCATTGTACAGAGGTGGTCATTGTAGAGAGGTGGTCATTGTACAGAGGTGGTCATTGTACAGAGGTGGTCATTGTACAGAGGTGGTCATTGTAGAGGTGGTCATTGTAAAGAGGTGGTCATTGTACAGAGGTGGTCATCGTACAGAAGTGCTCATTGTACAGAGGTGCTCATTGTAGAGGTGCTCATTGTAGAGGTGGTCATTGTAGAGAGGTGGTCATTGTACAGAGGTGCTCATTGTACAGAGGTGGTCATTGTAGAAGTGGTCAATGTGTAGAGGTGGTCATTGTAGAGGTGGTCATTGTAGAGGTCAGTGCAAGGAGTGCGTAGTAACGATGTTTTTTATTTACAAGCAATAGGAAAAGGAAGTTTCAATCGTCATTCCTGACGTAACCCTTTGCAACCGAGCACGTTTTTGCTGTGTAAATATTGAGCTTCCAAAAAAAGAAAAGAAAAAAAAAACAGACTTCGTTTATTGAGTTTGTTCAGTTTCATTCTTATCGTTTCAATCACTCTAGGTTCTAAGCCATGTCATAATACGGAATATCTATGTCCCCTATCAGAAGGATTTTCTTCCTGTGGACGGATAGATCATTTGTGTTTCCTAATTAATTTGTGCTATTAGTTTTCTTCAAATTCGTCAAATTTACGCTCGCTCATTCCACCAACTTTCCAAATCTCTCACGTCGCCTTCATTAGATGAAGCTAGAACTAAAACTTTTATGGATTTTATAATTTACGATGAAAACTATAGCACGTTTACTTGATTTTAGAGTTAAGCCCCCCATAAACGCAATTACTGGGGATTATTTCCTTTTGCATATTCAAAGTAAGCTGTTCAATTGTCGGGATAGTTTACTCTGTTTAGATCTGGTGTTTGCATTTGACTCATACATAACAGGAGGGCGAATAGATTTGTTTGATTTTTTGAGGTAAGTCTTTTGAAATATACTCAAAATATTTGGTATTATCACAAAACTATTGAAACAACATCGATTTTTGCTTATTTTAAACGTAGATAAATATTAATCCTGCACAAAGCTGACCGGCCAGAGCGGTCAGAATAAGAAAATGCCAACCGAGATCTTGGCAAAGTTTTTTTTAAAATTTGCATAAGTTTTTTCCCTCCGACCATTTAAACTGTCTTTTTTAAATTCAACCGTAAAGATAAGCCCCAATTCACTCTGTCATTTCAGTTTTACCATGTCAGAATATGTCGGGTTTATCTCTAGATTCGAAGAAGGCAGTTTATTCATTTTAATTGGAACCATTGTTCAAAAGAGAAGCAATATTCAACTTACAACAATTTATGTGTATCAAAGACAACGTGTGAACTTTTGATTGCAATGTTATAACAAATTTTACAACTGTATAAGATACTTCATGATATAGATAATATTCCCATTATTATTATAAATTAGAGCAGACAAACACTTCAGCTTTAAAATAGTAAAGAAAATGTGATCTTCAAAATCGATATCAGCTAATCTTTTATTCGAATTGAACACGCGGTTTTGGTTTTTTTTTTCAGTTTTTTTTAAATGTGTGCTCTCGAGCATGTAGCCAATTCCATTCTTGTTATTTTCGATCCTTCGATTCATATTCATTAATGGATGAAATAGCGTATCTCTTTCAAAGGAAAAATTCTAAGGAAAAATTGCAGAAATTTGCTTCATCAATTAAAACTGAAAACTTCAGCTTAATTACACCAGAAGTAAGTACACGGCATCATACTCAGTTGCAGAGTTGTCAGTTTTCTCTCATTTCTCTCATAATAAAAGAGAAGGTGTGAGAAAGAACAATCATCTGCTCCTATGAATTCATTATTGAGTCACATAAGCCCAGGCAAGCGCACGGAGGACTCAATCTGTCCCAGTTAAAGGACATGTACTGGTCATGGGAAAGACATGTACAAATTCTGCTTATGAGTATTCCACTTGAGACTGCGGTCGTGTGTGTTCTTGCTTATGTTCATGTCACTAGTGAAAAGCTTTACAAACCAAAAGAATCAAAATTCCTCCATGCATTAAGATATAAATGTGGAGAAAACATTACCTGACTCTTGCTAGAGCTTTTACGAGCAAAATATACCGTTCGTAAATTAGGTTAAAACTACAAATACTTAGAGGGGATCGTAAGGGGGGTATGGAAACCGCAAAATCGCAAACAAAATTGAGAAAAAAAACCGCAACAAAAATCGTCAAAATCGAAACCGCAAATTGCGTACAAAATCCGAAGTCAAAAACTTTGCAAAACCGCATGTTAAAGTAAGAAATAACCGCTAAACCGCATCAAAAACAACGCGAAACCGCATCACCGTAAACCCTTACGTTCCCCTTTACTTACGTACGCAGGCTTTTCAAAAAGTCCAACAAAACTGAAATTCCTCTAGCATTAGAATAAACATTGGAGAAAGACATTCTTACGTTCTTGTTTGAGTTTTTCGAATAGGTTATACTGCTGTAAAGATGCGAAAGTTTAAAACTACATATTACTGTTGTATGTCCTTTCAAACAAATACAACAAAATCAAAATTCCTTGAAAATTAACATCAAGTTTTCTCTCGCAGAATAGACCTCTGTAAAAAACGAAAATTCAAAACCACAAACAAAGACCAGCTATTCAAAAATCCGTCTTGCAAATTGACGATCCCAAATGCTTTCTATTTCTTTCTCAATTATCTCTTCGTGAGTTTGTTGTGACGGGAAGTAGCATTGATTTATAACATAACAGTTTTTCTAGCCGTAACTGAGGATTAACTTGACAAATGCGCGCGGCACTTGCGTCTTTTACACAGGAACCGACATTCAATCAAACTTCTTTTATGTTTTTTTTTCAGTTCTTCTTTTAGTATTATCTGTTATATTCCGATATGCAATGCCCAACTCTAAAAAATACTGAAACGCAATTCCTAAAATTATTTGAGCTTTTTGGTTCTCCCAAAATTTAGAGAGCGCATTTAACAGTTCTATTCTAATTGTTGTCACCGAGAAAGAAAGAAAGAAAAAACGTTGAAAAATTCGTTAAGTGAAAAAAAGGAAAGAGAAAAACAAGACAGATAGATAGAAAGAAAGGAAGAAAGAAAGAAATAAAGAAATTAAGGGGCTGTTTATATAAAGGCGATTTTCTCTCAGTGACTTCTTCGGAACTCTTTTACTTTTGACAATGAGGAGACAGGTTTAGCGTACCTGAATTAAACTTAGAAGAAATTCATATTGCATGGTATAGGCTGAATAAACAAGATAAGAAGTTTGCTTCCTTCCTCTGTGATATAACGTAATGTTTCAGGATTGTCATTGATTGTCAGTGTATTTAACAACTGATGTCATTAGCGGAGTATGCTAGAACAACTTACTTGATGTTACCCGCGCACAGATATAGTCGCAAGTTTATTTGCAGTCACAGACTATACACTAAATAAGACCTACTCCGGCTTAGATGACTTCATATCATGCAGTTCTACACCATCCCCAGAAACATAACTTAGCTAAAAAGTGCACGAACTGACATATTACAAATGTGGAAGCGATAACAAAAACCCACTAAAAGTTTGCTTGCGTGAGAAGCTAGTGCTTTCTAGTTTTTACCGCGGGCAAAAGCACACCATTATTAGCATCAACAAAAAGAGTTGATAGCAAAATCAAAGAAATTTGTTTTTGTTTTTACCGCTGATATTTAACTAAAACAATGAAGTTTTGTTCAGCCTTAGCTTGAAATGTTTGCAATTACGTGTTGCATGTCATGACTGCTAGCTAGATAACAATTTATAGTATAGTCCAATCCCCTTACAAAAAATCCAAAGTTTGCGTAAAAGGCTACTTACAAGCAACTTACGTATCTGCGCGCAATCAGCATCTTGTCTCTCTTCCATCTCTTAAATCCACAGTAGGAGACTCTCAAATTAGACTAGCCTTTTCTCAAATGGACAACATGTACAGAATTTAATTTTTTTTTTAGAAATGAGTAAAATTCAAGTGGAATTACTATAAACGCGTCAATTTTAGCTTGGACTCTAAGTCGTAAATACTTAATAAGTTCAAAACGAGAAAATAGCCCTAAAAACAGGTGGACTTGATGGTTATTAGTGCGTATATTCCTATCAGTCTCGAATCAGCTAATTGCTGTTAAGCTCCAAAAACTCTCCTACATTAACAAAGAACTTTGCTGGATAGCGATTCGGTAAAGACGTGATGTCTCGGATTTCAGACTATCGTGGTTTTTTAGAACAACTCTAAAATTGTCTCGGCATGATTTTGATTAGGGAAAAATTGAATTTCAAAGGCTTTTGCGTCATATCAGTTAAAATTTCTACTTGTGGAGACGAAAAACTTGATTTCTGACCTTAATGAAAGTCGTCAGATTTGGACAAATTCAATATGTAGTACTTCAAATGCTTTTTACGGCTTTTACGCTCTCGCAGTTTGATGATCTCTGAACCGAAAATAACAGCAAACAACTCATTGACTTGTCTTTAAAAAGAAAAAAACAATTCTAAGTGGAACTTAAGCTTAGAAAATTTGTGATCGTTTGAAGTGTAATAAGATTAAATTGGAAAACCATATTTTCAAGTTGCAGTGCTTTGGGTTGCGTCAAGTGAACAACATGTGTGGAGGTTTGAGGAAAGCTTTGGGAAGCGAAGTTGATAAAAGTAAGGAAATTGAAACTTGTTTTTATATCAAGAAAACGAGGGTATTGTTCATAGAAGTCACGCATTGTGATTTGATATGAAATGTTCATGCCACAATTCTTTTTGATGTTTATCTGTTCGTTTGTTTGTTTGTTTGTCTATTTCCTCAAGAACATGATAAATGCGAGCCTTACAATCTGAAAAACTAGAAACCAATATCTATATATAAATAGATACTGCTTGCCTTAAACCATTACCATAATCGCTGGATTCAGAGATAAAGAAGCCATATTGAATAACTAAACAAGACGCACTAATGAGAAATCGTTTGTTTTTAATTAAAAGAACTTAAAAGTTCATCCAATATGGCTGCCGTGACGTCACATGCTGTATCACCCATACATAAATGTAATACCCACGATAAATGTAATGCTCACCATAAATGTAAAAAAAATCAACCTTTAATGTAATACCAACCATAAATGTAAAACAACCTTAAATGTAATACCCGCCATAAATGTAATAACACTGATTCAACAATAATGTAATAATCGAACCCACCATAAATAAATAACGTTCAACCATAAATGTAATAAAAAAATTGTTACATAAATGTAATAATCGTTAGTGAACACAGGATCACATAACAATTTGCATCCATTCTTCACTGACATGTATCTATAAGTAATTGCGTGTTGATCACGTGACCCATGACGTCATCAACAACAGGGAATCACTTTCGTTTGCCTGATCTTTTTGTGATCCGAATAAAAGTCTTTTTTTCTCTTTCTCTCTTTACGATTTGACAAGAGAAAATTCATAAAAAGGCAAGCCTTTGAAACGCTTATCGGCCTAGTAGGAATTTACATTTTATATATTTTATCACAGATAGATACTATGAAATAGTGTAGAAAAAGTAATCTAGGAGTGGCTGAGACAAAGCCGGGGATTGTTTCCTCTCCTCTTCCTTTGCAGTCTTCAGACGGTTTATCCACAGGCTGAACGTGTGCGTAATTATAGGAAAGGTCTTGCTTTTCGATGGCCTGCGTCATCATGATCCGAATTAAAAAACAAAAGCAAACAAACAAAAACAAGAAACAAAAACAAATTCTGACGATTCTGCTTTTTATCTTAATCCATAATAACTAAGATGTAAGAGTGTAGAAAAACAAAAACCAGCCCAACACGACGTCAGTGGCTTGAAACAGTTAAACAGTCTGTTTTTTGGGAGTTCGATTGGGGCCTGGTTTTACCATATAAGTAAATCCAAGCTTTCGCCGATCCACGACATCATCAGGAACTGAAGGAAATTATTCGTGAGCAGCTAGACTTCGACATTTAACAAATTGAAGATGGTTTTGAGTTGTCTGTCCTCTTATTGACACACTCTTGACGTCATAAAATGTTCAAAACTCAAGTGGAATCACGAGCGCAGCGAGTGGTTTCACTGCAAAGTTTTGAACATTTTATGACGTCAAGAGTGTGTCAATAAGAGGACAGACAACTCAAAACCATCTTCAATTCGTTTTTTACAACAATTATTTGAGATAAAAGTTAAAAAATCCTTTTCAAACGGGGCAACAGAGCGAGCGCGCGCGCTGAAACGCGTCAGCAGTGTGTCTGTCCTCTTATTGACACTCTAATCAACCAATCAGATCGCGAGATTAGTATCAAGTGTTGTAAAAAGAACAATAGCACAGTACATGACGTCACAAAGGGTTAAAATCAAGATGAATAGGACGTCCAATAAATTATAATAATAGTTCAATGCCTTCTTCTCTGGAGTTGAGACCGGGTTTTAGATTCCGAATGTGGAAGGCTTCTAGGTCTTCTAGTAATCTTAGGTTGGCAAGGTCATTTTCTTGTTCGATAATCAGCTGTATTTTGATGCTTCATTTGCTGATTTTATTTGGCATCTTAAGAAATGTTTCTTTATGAAGGATTTGGCATCATTCGAGCTAGTTTTCCTTTACTCGATCGTGGGTGAATCGTGTGGTGCTCCCGGTGTAGATTTGTTGACATTTGTTGAAAGTAATCTGGTATAGGGTATTTTTTCTACCAGTATCGTAAATTGTAAATTAGTTTATTTCCATCTATTGTAGTCTAGTGGCTAAATAACAGATGAGTCAGCAATATATAATATATGTTATTGACCGAGCTTGTTTGGTCCGGATAGGAGAATATTTGGTAGAGTTCTTTTTTGCGTGCAGGTACGGACCGAGTCGATAGGCGAGGTCCGTATAGATGACAAACGAAAAAAAAAAGAAAAGAAAGAAAGAAAAAAAAGAGAGAACGAGACCAAATATCCTTCTATCCGGACCGAACAAGCTCGGTCAATAACGTATTTATTATATGGCTGACCAGCCGATCTTAAAATAAGTTTGTTGGTAAACTCGATAAACTGAAAAAATCGCTGATTTCGACTGGCTCCGTCAGTTGACTTCCGGTTTCACTAGCAAGGAACAGATAAAGATATCATCGCTTTGTAAGAAATAAGGAGCCATTCCAAAGAAAAATAGCAAAAAACCTAAAGTAAAACAACTTTAGAAAAACATTTTTACCTAGCCAAACAAATCAAAACAATTAGCAAAAAATTCCCGCGCTTTCTGTTACGGCGGATGCGCGCGTCTGCACCCCGAATGGCAGGGAATTCTGAGCTTCTTTGATAAAAAGCAAACTGACTTTTCGCTTTTAACTGAGCTGATTTTAAAACAAATAGTTTAAAAAAATTTGCCGACGTCAAGCTGTCAACTAGCTGTTAACCTTTTAGACGAAACGAATCAAGAGAAAACACTGTCAGCCGAAGAAACGTAAAAAGTGTCAAATATATTACAGGTAATATTACGTCAAAGGACTGTCAAACGAACGAGGCCGTACGTATGCCGAGTTCGATTTGGCAGTCAGATTTATTAATTTTTTGAATTCAATTATTTTCATATTGGACGAGCAAGAAGTCCTGTTACTTATTAATTATATAACCAAAATTATTTTATACGATTTGTCTATTTTGGTAAGCATAAATTCAGCGAAGACACATGATTCACTTCGCTTTTAAAAATCCAAAGTTTTACAACAAAAAGAAAAAATCACTACAAAAACACAACAACAACAACAACAACAACAATGAATCTTAATTTCTATTGTTGCCTCTGTCTAACCATTTCTTTTCAAAGTTTCATTTCATAAAATTGTTTTTGAGAGACTGTCGTGTTAAGTACCAGACATCTCACACAACGAAGCAGCACACGAAATTAAGTGTTTTTGAATGTAAACATTTCCTAACAAGAACAACGATATTCGCTGCAAGGTCTACAAAATATGTTTTATTTGATTATTGACTTTATCTAATCATTTTTTCAACAATATGTTTTTAGAAAGGTTTCATAGCACTTCAAAGAGCGTTGCCGACACTCCGGCCAAACCCAAAACTTCAAAGTTGAAAAATATCCTGTAAAATGAACAGTTCTCAGGAAAAAAAACCTACATTATAAATGTTTGAAACTGAACGTCAGGAAAATGCAAGGAGTACCTAAGAAAAGCAAATTTACAGTTCAAAACAGTTCGCCATTTTTCTCTCAAGACTTGGTTTGTTTCTCCCTCAGTTGTTCTGACAAAATGCTGCGCGCTGATTGGTTGAAATTTATTTCTTTTGTTTTTCTTGAATTTTGATTGGCTGAGAGAAAAACCATCCAACTACTGAGAAATTGGATATATAGTTTCAAATTTTCTTCAGAAAAGCCTATACAAAATCTATCCAAATTAAACTCGAAATTGGACAGTTTAATTCAGAAAAAAAAAATAGGAGTCACCTCTATTGAATTAATGAGTAGTTATATTTATATTTATGGCTGTTATTACATTTGTGGGTGATACAACTCGCAGCTTATCAATACATTTTGGACTGGTGAAGGCATGCAAATACGGTATGTTTTGTAACCTTGGCAACCACAAAATCTATCCACGCAATATCACATCAGTAAAGAATTTGATGCTGGTATTTCGAGATCTAAAACGGTGGTATAAATGATTTCGACTATGTCTAACAAATATTTTTTGATGAGTACAACAAAACATATTACCTGTGACGTTATCCTTGCTGGGGTCCTGTCGGGATCGGTAGTGAGTTTCTATAGTTTGATGTCTTTTATTCCTAGCTTGGTGTCTGTCTTTAAAAAAATCAAAATTAGTCAACATAAACTCATTTCAAGCTTGAAGGAATTAAAAAGCATCCCTGATGTATATGTTTGCTTGAGAGAATGTTACCAACTTTTCTGACAGATCTCACCTTTAACTCAAAAAAGAAGTATGTGTGACCGACAGCACTGAGTAGTTCCTTGGCATATAGACTCGCAGAGATCTTACTATACAATCGCCATTCTCTACGACAAGCTCAGTACAATGTTATATTCTTTCATAAAAAGCGGTATTCATTGCTTATAGTGGTATGAGTGCCATCGTGATTGAACTATTTTCCCATTTGAATCATTAAAGGACTTTAAAGACGTCATTAGTGAATTCTACCACCACGAAAGTTGACCAAGCTCTCACCTCCCGTCCATTTGTGTTTATTTTTTTCATCTCAAGTGTTTCAGATTTGGTTTCCTTCTATTAAAAAATGTTTGTTCTCCTAACAAAAGTCCATTATTTTCAAAACACTTTCTTTCCGTTCATCTGCAGTTTTCTTCTCTTATTAAATAGGAGCATTCAAAAGAGTTTGTTTTGGCTATTTGGATGCATATTTCCTGTTTTCAGGAACACTCAAATTATTTTCTTGGCTTTCAAATGGTTTCTTCTCTCAGCACTAAAATGGTTTTCTTTTAAGCTTGCGCGTCGTGTGTGTGTCGCATTGATTGCATAATCAATTTTGTTGATAAGTGAATGTAACAGTCCGCAATAGATAGATTAGTTCACATTTGATAGTGACACTCGAATGGTTTCCTCGACACTTTAATGGTTTTCCTCGGCACTTAAATGGTTTTCTCTTTCAGTTTTCTCTCCATGCGAATTACCGCGATTTTATCAGCTTTATTGTGAAATGAATGAAACGGTCCGCAAGGAAAAACAGTAAATTAACACACAGCAGTATCCCACTCTTTGAAAGAAACATCAAACAATTCAGACAGTGTCCGAGACCGATGAAATGGAGACCTTTTAAATTAATTGTTACCGAATTCAAAATAATCCAATGAAGACTTTCACATGAATATTAAACTGGTATTTGTTCATTATCGACACTTCGCGGCGGCAATTAGTCTAGATAAGTTACAACTGTGTTCAGTTGAAGAGAAGTCGATGCACGGATACATAACGCGTTTTCTCACAGGTCTTCTTGGCATTTAAATGGCTTTTTCCCTCAACACTTAAATGGTTTTTCAGGTGTGTGTTGCACTGATCACTTCTTCACAGGTACTTTTCAAAACTATTTCACTTTACTACCTCTGAAATATTCATCTTAACTATAATTAATTTCTAATTGAAACATCCCTTATTCTAAATTTGTCTTGTCATTTCCCAGTTTTTTCAGTATTATCGTTATTCTATTTTTCTTTTCATTTCCCATTTTCTTCCTTAATAAGCCATTGATATTAATGATCGCAAGTCATTCAGTCAAATCGCGACATACAGGAAGCGTCTAGTAGGAATCAAATTGCTCAATCACTAACATTCAACTACATACATATTCTATCTTTCAAGGTCCCCTATACCGGCCCCTTGTGCAAAATGAAATCACGCAAAAATTTTGTTTTTTTTACACGTCACGGATAATTAAAAAATCTCTTTTACGTTCACAAAAAAATTTAAAAGTTGCTTTCACGCCAACGCAAAAAGATTTTAGACCATAAATCACGTTTAACGTCAAAATAAATCAGAATAATTAAAAAATCTCTTTCACGTTCACAAAAAAAATTAAAAGTTGCTTTCACGCCGACGCAAAAAGATTTTAGACCTTAAATCGCGTTTCACGTCAAAATGAATCAGCCATTCACGACGTTTTTTTGACATCCTATGTGTTATTACATAAAAAATTAAAAGTCTTTCAGCGTCTATTTTACTAGCTGGCTAGGCCCCTCGTTGTGTCGACGCCAAAACGGGGTTTTTCACCCTTACAAAAACCCATTTCATGCTGCAGGTGTTTCCTGAGGATAGCAAAAAAAAAAGGCTTCCGAGCTGCCAAACCTTGGAATACTGTGTATCGATTTGCCTTTCAATTTCTCATTTCCATTTGCGTTCAAGAGCAAGGTATTCAATGCATGTGTCAATTTCTAGCTAGGCCTCAAACGTTCACAATGGTTCTATTAATCCATATCTTAAAATAGTAGGTTAACATACAAAAACCTGCGTGATGCCTACACACAAACTCAAACGTTCACAGTGATTCTGTTATTTCATATCTCAGAGTAGGTTGACATACAAAAACCTGCATGAAGCCTAGACATGCAACACAAAAATGGGTACCATAGAAAAAACCCAACTACTTAACCCACTTAGCGGCGTGCATGGCAACCCTTCTCTATATTCATTAAAGTATGCAATTATTGATTAATGACGTATATCGTAGCCATGGTTACTGCAGGGGAGACTAACCGATGCTCTTGAGCTATAATGACGTATAAAAGCCCCAAGCATGATGACATTTTGACCCCCTCTCTATACCAGAATTCTTTTCGAGTAGTTTTTGTTCACTGATTAAAACTATTGTGTTTGTATTTTCGAAGGAATTTTAAATTTGAATATGAAAGGCTCTTGAAAAGGATTCTGGTATAGAGAGCGGTTCTTGAACCGTCATCACGATCTAGACTTATTGTAACCATGGTTACTGTAGGGGAGACTAGCCGATATTATGGAAGAGCAAAATAGTTGGTTTTACCTTTTTAGCCGATAACAAAACAGCACTGTTACGACTTTTGCTTGAAAATATTTTTACCGTGAATATTGCACAATAAACAAAGTTCACACAAGAAACTTGTTACAATTGAACAAAAAGAAACTATATTTTATGAGTTGACCTAAGTATTTGGCATCTTATTTAAATGCATATTTGCGATTGATTATATATAGTTCACACATAACCATACAAAAAAGAAAAAAATAATAAAAAAAGGAAAAAGAAAGAAAGAAAGAAAGGAAAAAAGAAAGAAAGAACGAAAGAGAAAAAAATAAGCAGATAAAGAAGGAAAGAAAGTAACTCAGTAAGGAGGAAAGAAAGAAAGAAAGAAAGAAAGAAAGAAAGAAAGAAAGAAAGAAAGAAAGAAAGAAAGAAAGAAAGAAAGAAAGAAAGTAAGTTAGTTCCTGAAATAACTTAATTAGCAATGTAATCTGGTGAAGACAGAACCATACAAAAGAGAAAAAATTGAAAAAGAAAGAAAGAAAGAAAGAAGAAAGAAGAAAGAAGGAAAGAGGGAAAGAGAAAAGAAAGAAAGAAAGAAAGAAAGAAACTTAGTTCCTGAAATAACTTAATTGAAATCTAATCCGGTGAAGACTTTGATATTATAATTAAACTAGACGCACACGTGCGTTCACTCGTGCCCCTGGAGCCCTGGAGGCTCCAATGACCGGCTCCGTTCGTACTCTTCCCCTAGCCGTTTCACGCAATCTTCACCATTCCGGGAAATAGCTAACCGTAACAAATGACCTTTTTTGAATCGGCTAACTTAAATTAAAAAATATCTTGATTAGTCAGTTTGTCTGTCAACAGCTATTAGTGCCTTTGTCTTTCTATTATCATGCATAGGTATTAGATATCTCCAACATGCAAAAATATACCAGTTTCATATTCAACTTCTTATTTCACTATATATCTCAATTGTTTGCTGTAAAGACTTCTACAACGGCATATTTGACACAATAACAAATCGTGTATTTTTACTCGGGCTTCCGTAGGAATGCTCGAGTTATAAATTGAGCTTCGTTATTTTCCTCGTTCCGACGCAAAACGCAGTCTAGTAGGTAAAGCGCATGCGTGTAGATAGTAGAGCGCATGCGAATTAATTACTCGGGCACATGGTTGGACATCATGGCGGCTGGATTATCGAAGATGTCGCTGTCAAATTTAAGGGTAAATATGTTGTCTAATACCCTCAAACTACATACAAATGCACACCTTGTTCGCGGTAGGGCCACACTAAAAGATGTCGAGCGTTTTCGAAACGAATCGGTCCGCGAACTTTACGAGAGATCAATTTACGAGCCGGAACATTTTTGAGTTTGTTTAATATACGAACGTATTTGTTGAACTATACCCAAGTCATCTAAATTGTATTGCTTTTTGAAAGCTAAAAACCAAGAAAATAAAGGAAGGTTTGTGCTTAAATTCAGTAGCAGAATTCAACGTAGTCTAATAAAGTTAAAACATAGAGCAGTAGTCAATGTTTGACACTGTTTTCATCTGTAATGATCACCAACTGGGAATCAATTCTGCTAATAATGTGTTGAAGTAAGTATTGCAAATCAGTTATATTAAAGTTAGTTTGTTTGAAGGCAGGCAGAATAACCAACAATTCTGATATGTAAGTAAATGATTGGATTGTCACTCGGAAATGTGTTAGTTGGATGTGAACGCTTCTATATACGAGTGTACAAATTTTAGCTCTTAAATTCCGTGCATGCCCTCAGCGTGATTTGAGCCTACGACAATCGGATTTCCGGTCCGAACTTCAAGCACTAAGCCTTCAGATAAACTGATAAATAGATAAACTTTCAAATACATTTATTTGTCTTTTCAAATAATTGTAAAAGCGGCACGTTGCTATTAATAAAGCAAATGAATCAAAATATCATGATTAAAATTGATAGTACACTGCAGAAGTCCAAATAAGTTAGTTTGAAAAACTATTTCACAGGTAAACAAAAATCAATTTTTAATCCGATGGGTCTTTCTAGAAAAGAAGGCTAAGCCTGCATAAATGCGCTTTTAGGTCAAAGAGCACAGCAGAATAAACGAATGGAGAATTTAAAGGGACAATGTTAACAAAGAGAACTCATGATTTACTACATAGAAAGCCCGAGTTCACGCAGCTATGCGTCTTGTTTCGTTCATGTTTCGGATGTTATTACTCGTGCCCAGGCCTTTAGGCCGGCACGAGTCTAGGTTTAGGTTTTCTATCAATCTATCGTCGTAGTCGAGAATGTGCCATGAAAACGAGGCCACCACGTGGCCACGCACACTAGCGACTTGCTTGCTCAAAGGTTCGATGCTTTGTTGTTCCGCGAACTCAAAAGCCAAAAGAATTCAAAAGATACTCAAACGAACTCTAATGAAACTCAAATGAACTCAAATGCACTAAAATGTAACTCAGAGGACTTAGAGGAACAACGACATACTAACGTTTTAGTAAGCAGGTTCTTCATTGACAACTACTCTCACGATGAGAGACAGATAAAAAACAACATGGACGCCATATTGGAATCTTGCATTCACACAGGGAAGAACCCTTGGACTTGTATCAGTGATTACGAGGATAAGTTTTTTATGCATTGTATTGTTTTTGTTCACAATGTTGATCGGTTTCTCAAACAGCCTATCTTTTGTTCAAATAATATAGCGAGCGTGTTGATCGCTGTCTTCTCCATTGCATAATATCAACAAAGACTTTGATAAACTCTTTAGAAAATGACTGTGATGTATTTGAAAGGGCTGAGCAATTATTTGTATTTATTAATGACAATAAAGAGTCGATTTTAGTAGAGGAATGCAGGTCTCGTTTCCAATATATTTTGGTTCAAGCAGCTTCAAGCGACAGCTTGTCTGGCTCTTGAGATATCAAAGAAAATAGGCCGAGGTCAAACAGGTCATCCAAACAGGATGGTGTGCTTTCGTAACTGCAACGTCATGCAATACAGTCATTCGTCAACGTGAATCGCTGTTACCCTAGCAGCTATAAAATTACTTAATAAATATCAGACATAATAGTTGTATAGAGAACCGTAAGACAAATGCTGTCAAAGGCAGCTCGTATATCTAAATTTTAAAAATGCCTTTTTAGCCGATATTTGGCTCGCTTTCAATTTCATTTTGGTTAAAACTCAAAATTTCAACCTTGGGGATGTTGTCACCATGGGACACCATCACAACATCCGCTCTATGGGCGACTGCATGCATGGGCACGAGTGAACGACTAAGAGTCGTCTAGTATATATGAATAAAAGACGTTACGTGACCAAACGCGAAATACAAGGTCAATGGAATCTAGTTTCATGCCATTCCGATATTAAATTAAAATTCACTACAAAAACCTCTCAAGATCTCTTGAATGCTTGAATGAGGAATATAATTGACTTGCTTCTATGTATGTTCGTTTAGCAACATGTAGGATGAGAAATTCGTAGTTTTCCAGCTCACAGGAAATAGTCGTTATCGCGAGGGCCTCGGCTTTCAAGTACTCCATTTAGAGTTCGATATTTGGTCAAAGTATTGGAGATGAAGCTCAAAATAACAGCCCATTCTGAAGCTCTTATAAGTATATAGGTATATCTCGAGTTAAAAGCTCCAAATTACATTGTTCTGCTGCAGGAAAAGCCCGTCTCTGAAAGCTATTTTCTTTGAAGTCGGCCATCTTGCATTCCTAAAGTTCCTGGCTTGCGTTCGCTGTCGCTTAAAGGTGATGAATGAAGGGCATTGTTTTTACGTTCTTAACCAATCAGAGGTCCCTCAGGACGAACACAGGAAAAAAAAAAAAAAAAAAAAAAACATTTGCAGTTTATAACTCGTTCCCGGCCTAAAGGCCTGGGCACGAGTAAAAAAGACAAAATCAACAACAACATTGAATTCATAACACACTTGGGAGGGGCTTCACCTTAACTAATTGTTTCCCATTGCAGGCATTTCAATCTTTTCAACGAATAAAACGATCTGTTTTTTCAAGTACGTCATTAAAAGCTCATGGATACCACAAACAATGCGCTTATTCTTCATTCCAAGTTTTCATTAAAGAAAAACATCCTTTCAGTCAACTCAAACGATTGCGAGTGAATTTTCATTAGTGACTTGCTTAAAGCGTTGTATCAACAACCAATGTTCTACCAGCAGTTGGTAATCCCCAAAGACAATACCTCGTTTTTTATATTCAACTTGGTCTCATTTGTGATTGATACAAACCAGACTTTTATGCTATAAATAATTCAAATTCTTTATTCTCAAAGAAGTAGGCATGACTTATACAAGTTATCTATCTCATGCAGGACGGCCTTGAATCACCTGTGCTGTCCCGAGTGTTTCTTGATAAAAGATGACTTTAAGACTACGAATTGACAGAGTACAAGAGACCTACACAGCGTAGTTATACCAAGCAAATACAGTTGACATAAACAAGCTGATATTGGAGGATTTGTTACGAGTTATATCAAGGTAAAGAAATCTATTCTATTGACAAAATCCTCACTTTAGTGGCGATATTTGTAGGGTACTCTGGGTATTGTGTACATAAGTGAAACTTTAAATCTAAAATTGTAAATTCTGTACAAATTTACTTTTTTGATGAGTAAAGTGCCATATACTAATTAGCTCTAACACAAATTCCAGTGAGAAGCCATTCCAGTGTTGTTTTGAACCTTTTTGTGTAGCATTTATCAAATCGATCAAAATATCGATAACATCTCTTAATTTCAATTAGAGATTATGAATTTTTGAAGTAACCACGACTGGAAAGATATTTTCGTTGGCCGACCCTTCCTTAAAATAACAAAATATAATTATTTTATTTATACTTGTTCAATTATGCATAGAGTATTATTCTTGGCGAAAAAGATCTCGTGCCGATTTCAAAGGGCCGGCATCTTATCCGTTTTTATTGTGGCCTAAAATACCTGTTCTTTCCGAGACCGGAGATTCAATTTATTATATCAGTAGTACTACAAGTCTGATAATGGCCATGTAATGGTTTTACGATTGCGAAAATTTACTTTAGAGGAATGCGCCAGTAGCATATCAAACAATTGTCAATAAAAAGTTGTCATTCGCTCGGCAGTCAAATCTATTCCATATTTGGGTAGGCATTACCTTATTTGGAAGTCACGTTGATCCATTTTTGCTGATTTTTCGGCAAAACGGTCGAAAATTTGACCAAAACTTGCAGAAATTGTAGCTACGAAACAAATCACATTGTCCACCATCTTGAAAATTGCTTAGAAACCTCGCTTTTCAATAAACAGGAAACCCAATGGTAAAAACACAGGAAGCCCGCGAAAGGCAACAATTGTTTGATATGCATGCAGTGGTCCGGATAATCTCAATTTGGTTCGTACGACTAAAAAAGCGTGGATGGTTTCCGAGACAAAAATACTACTCTTGTTTCGAAATATATCTCATGAACGGATGTCTTCTGCCGATATCTAATTCCGTATTTTGGGACTTAATATAAACATTGGGAAATTAGATTAGACACTGATTTCCTACGTTTACTGAGGACAAAATTGGGTGTGCAAAACAAACGTTAGTTTTGATGTGCTTATGTGGAGAAACGTTTTTACTTCTCTACAGATTTTTTGCTACGTTTATGCCCGGTTCACACGACGACATAAGCATAGACATAAGCAAATAAAAGTATATGAAACAAAACTTTTCCATTTTCTTATGCTTATGATGTTATGTTGCGTGTGTGAACCGGTAAAAAAATGCTTATGCTTATGTCTATAGATGCTTATGTCGTCGTGTGAACCGGGCCTTCGGCCTTCCGCCCACAGCAAAACTGAGTTTTTACTTTTGTCCCTGGCAAGGTGTGAAACCAGAGAAACTGAAGACAAAAGGTGTGTTTTCAAATTTGTTAGACAAGTGTGGAGTAGGTTTTAGCAGCTAGGAGCTTACTGAACCTTAATTTGATACCAAATAATGAAAAATTAAAGCAGAATGAAGTGATTTGTCAGTTTATGAATGTACATTTTCAGAAAACAGGAAGAAAGGCAAGAAAGAAAGAAGGAAAGGAAAAAGAATAGAAAAAACGAAGGAAGAAGGGAAGAAAAAGAAATAGAATGACAACGAAAGAAAGAAAGGAAAAAAAAAACAAAGAGAAGAAAAAATCTAAGAATAGAAAGAAGAAAATAAAGAAAGAAAGAAGCAGGGGGGAAGAAAAACAAGAACTCTGAAAAAAAGAATCAGGAAAAAAGATTGAAAGAAAGAAAAATAGAAAACATGCAATATAAAATAAATAAAAATAATTAAAAAAAACCAAGAAAACAAGAAAGCAACGAAAAAGAAAATAATACAATTTTGGACTAATCAAACATCAAATACCACAAATTTAGACGATACAACAATCGTGATTGCGAACTACAGTGTCTCCAACCATCTCCAATTTAGACATCAACTGATAAGCATATCAAGAATTCGATTATCTAGAAATTTCTTACCTTCGAAAACCCCAAAAATAAGCTGAATAGTCACGATTTCTTTGCCATTGTTTAGAATCATTTCAGGGGTTTACTTTATATAGAGGAACTGCCGTCATTGTGCCACATTTAATTTCCTGGATCCCTGGCGGACCTGGCGGAATAAAATATTAGAGTTCGCGCTCTCATCGTAAATTAAGTCAGCCATTTACGAGTATTAGCACTAACAGCCTTCGAAAGGTATCGTCGTCTACGAGTTTAATAATTCAGGGAACAGTGAACAACCGGTCATTCAGTAGACATGAACTCTGGTATTACATAAATATCCTTTGTGAGAAAGCTCACTGGAAAGCTACATTAGAAATAGATAAAGGTGTAGGGAATAAAATTCCTGCTATAAATTTTTCAGGCACTATGATCCAAAGATTAGCCTTAATGTACTCGATTTAATCCGTTCCTCCTTTACTAGAATCTTCGCCAAAAGAGAGCCGCCTTAAGGAAGGTCTTCAATAAGGAAGACCTTTCTAATTGAGATCAACACATCCTTGAAATGGTAGCCAAACAAACTTGAAATTTTAATAAGTTTTTAAAACTAATTGAGTCTATTTTGAGCCGCGTAGGATGACCTAGTGGACGTCTTGCCGATTTTCGGATGAAACAATCGCTATTACATTGATTTTTGTTCTCTAATGAATTATCCATAAAAGTTATTTACTGAATCAGTTCGTAAAAAGCCGAAAGAAGGTCCAATTAGTTAAAAATCTTGTCTTAGTAATGAGATTTAATGATGTCTGCTTCTTCGGTGAGAATTAATTCGGACAAAACTCGCAGTGGATGGTAACTTTTCGGTACCAAAGCTGTCGATCTAAAAAAACGTTGGCCAGTTGATTAACTTACTATACATACCGTCTTGCAGCCTCTCAAAAGTTGTTTCAATTCAAGATCTCTGTTGAAGACAGGTCTTGTTCAGAACATCTGCAGCCCATCAAAGCTTACCTCTCATGTAGCGTTAAAATATAAATATTTCTAAGCAATTAGTACATTTTACAATGAAAACAAAAAAGCTTGCCGCCTAAGATGAATCTAGCCACGATACCAATTTATCAGGCGTTCAACAACGCAAATAGCACGTCACCTAGAACCATTATGGCCCAGGGGGATACTTGGTCACAAAATGATTCGGGGTATATATACGGCGCCATGGCTTAGCCCGGAGATACTCACAAAGAATTTGGCTCCAAACTGACAAAACAGCCATTTTTACGACTCCTAGATAGAAAAAAGTGTATTTTGAAAGCTTTTATTGTTTTCGTGCAATCGGAAAATTCCTTAATTTTATTCCAAAACTTGCTAAAAACCGAATCCGGCCTGAGGCACCGCACACATCCATATTAGTAATATACTGGGAGTACCCCCGGGAACAGGGAAAAATGAAACCGATGCGAATTATGCTATTGATATCTATAGATCAAATAGAGTTGACTCCTATAGTGAATCTATTTTCGTTCATGAAAGATAATCTTCCGTTAATTTCCCAGTCAAATAGCTTCGGCGGTGAATAACAAAGTTGGCAGCCACTGCCGTGATTTGTGGATCTCTTCTCTCAAAAGTACGAGGTATGCAATGAAAGATACTTTGAGTTTTTGTAAGCGATTTTGAAACTGGAATGTATATCATAGTTTGCTAGGCTCATGAAACCTTTGCGCCAACAAAAACGCCATGTCCAGCTACCAAGGTCTCGAGGTCTTGTTCTTATTATTTTTAAAACCACTACTGAAGGAGTAACAAATTCAGAGTATTATTAGGCTATTAGAGTATCTTCTCGGCTCGCCGCTTTCTTTTCCTAGCTTTTATTTCTTTTCTTCTGAACCTATTGCTTCTTTCAGCCTAATATCTATATCCATACGATCAAATGTTTTGCCTCAGCTTACTTTTTTTATTACATCACAAGACAGTAAATATTTACTTCACTTAGTAAAGTGACATGCGTCTTTCCACTGTCGTTTTCAGCACGAATTAAGTATCAATCATGGCATTCATAGGCTAATATAGTCGCATAGTAGCTTGAACGTTTGAGCTTTTACTCACAAGGCTTCGTCAGAAACGAGAGCGAAGTAACTGAAGTTCAATGCAAACTACCACAGTTGACTACCACAAGTCGAACACATACAGCTAGTCGATGCTTTCTTGTGGTGTCAATGGAAACAGAGTGCAAGATGACTTTCACACTTCGGATAAATTCCAAAACTCATCTTTTTTTCCGCCGTTTAATAGCTACTGAGTGTGTGAATAAAGCCTAAGTGTTTTCCAAGTGCCATGGCCTGGGGAGTACTTCTGGTTTTTGTTGGGGGCTGTCTGGCCCATGTTTCTCCAGACCCTCGGCCTTTTCAGACTGAAACACATCACTTTTTTTTTACATAATTTCAGATCGGTCACGAAAAGTGTCTTAGAATATTTGACGACAGTGTACTGTAGTATACTTCGCTCACTACAGGATCTTTAAAAACGCGTGACTAAATAATTTCGGACCAAAATGGTTTGCTCTCCGGCACAATTTCAAACTCAAACAATTCTAAAACAATGTTATTTGCGAGTGCACACCTAGACATGTATTCCATAGCCTTCCTGCTGCAGTCCCCCTCCCCCCTCCCAGAGAGACTGTAGGTATGCAGGCTATGTATACCGAGTAACGCCCTCGGTCCAAATGAAGCCTCTAGAATAAAGATACACAGAGGGGGACGTGGGGCTTTGCGGTATTGCGGTATTAGACGATTTTTTGTGCGATCGTTACGGAAAATTCCATTTTACGATGCGGTATTTCGGTATTGGTGATGTCTACGGTATGATTAAAGCTACGGTAAAACTTAGTAAATGTTTGCGGTATTTCGGTATTCAAAATCAACCAAAAGCTGCCATTTTAAACGCCTATAATTCAAAATTTCGCTAAGCGTCTTGCGCTTCGCGCTCACAGGAGCTATAATTATTAATTATATATTCCAAATCAGCCATTATGAACTCTTTCCAGGTCCACTGTGCTAATCTTTGTGGCTTGCCTCACACCTTGCATTTATAGCAGCATCTCAAGTCAGCTAAGTCATTGTTGTGAACAACTACACTACTTGTTAGTATTGTCAGTATTGTTTAACTCGATTTTATTTGCGAGATGCGGGATTTTGTCGATCTTATGTGCGATAATACGGTATTTTTTTCCTTTTTTATGCGGTAATGCGGTATATTGGCTAACCCCCCCACGTCCCCCTCTACTCAGTTTCTCTATAATTATAGACTTGTATAAAGCTTAGAGCTTTTGATTAAATCTGGACAATGAATAGTTATCGCCTGAATGGCGCGCCAAAAATGTCTGAGTGGAACATGTTAAAATTGTCATGTACTTCTTACTGGTTAATCTTATTGCGATTCCGTCAAGATAAACTCATTTCATTAAACCTTTATCGCTGTAGACTGATATATCTGTATCAACACTGCCACCCATTACATGATATATATATAAAGTGATTCTAGGCGGACTTATACAAGGACTTTAGCTGATGGGAAGGTATGTAAGCTTTCTATATTAAAAATTGTGAAAGGAGTGTAATTAGAGATGTCACTGATATCGTAGAAGTGCTAACAAGTTTCTATGGACTCTTCCGAGAATAGAAAACTAAATCTTTTTATTGCTTTTTAAATTTTTCGAAATAATTACTCTTTAAGAGCTCTACTGTTTCTCCAAATCTTGGGCATGTAGATTAAACAAACTAAACAGCATAGAAACCTTTCTTTTTTAATTTTTATTGTCAGGAGGAGAACTTTGCCCGCGTCTTGGAACGCTAGATTACAGTTAAATATTTGTTTAATTTGCAAGTTCGATATCTAATCGGTACGGTACTTTATCTGGTTTGCATGTATTTTACCATTATCACTGATATAATACAATGTAACAGGATTATATTCATTTTCAAAAGACAAAAATGTTTTACATTGTTTCTATCGCCAGGCGGATCCATCAGTTCTTCAATACAACATCTCTAGTCTATACTGCGAGCGCTCTGCGAGAAGTTCTGTTTTACACGCGGAATGTATTTATGTTTTCGTAATCGCAAACAGCAATATCTGTTTGTTCTAGTGTAGATCTAAGGAAAACGTAATTCGCGGTAAAAACGAGGCGTTTTTATAAATTTGATCGATCGTGGGTCGCGCTCCACAACGGCCCACCTATACAAACAGATATGGTGTCGAATGAAACACTCCGGCCTTTTGTTAGACAGAACTGAGTGAAAAAGTTATTTATCTGCAGTCTAGTCTGACTACACACAATTCTAGAGTGAAAGTACAACTGAGATTCCCTGGCCATTTTTTAATCATATTTAAATATGAGACCATGTATATATGTACCTAGTGCAAAACAAGAGTACTATGGGTTAATTATAATTGCATTGCCAATCGTTGATATCCCTACCTGTGGTGATTTTGTTTTCACTGGCAGACAAACTCCCTCATTTGACTTTTACATAATTTGAAAGCAAAACTCCAACCTTTTAGTTATCAAACTCTCTTATTACTGTTTAGCGTTGTTTGATTTCATCAAGCACTACGTACACTTCACCCCGATTTTTCATGTTCAAAACGAGTTACTTCTTGAAGCCTCTATCATTCATCAAAATACTTGAGTTGTACGGACATTTCTCCGATTACTGCTTGATTTCTTTAGGGGTCACAACCAACTGATTTCGAGTGCTGATCTTACAATGAGCTGACGAGAGCTCAACCTCTGCAGCTCATCAAAATTTTTAATTTAAAGAAGGCTACGGCTTCATGCTGATATCCTCACCATTATCAGAAATCAATGAAGTTTCCAGATGATGCGGTATTATTATTAATGTCACCATTTTTTTAATTCTATTATTTAAAAATAGTATTCTATTTAACATAGAAATTAAACGAGGTATTAGACTTTACATATGGGAACAAGCTGCTTCGTAGATCATACCATAAAAGGTGTCGTCAACCTATACGGTATTTGTCAATAAGAATATATATTTGGGAGACATTGTTTGTATGTGTACATGAAGTACTGCCGTTATGGCGCGTTTCTGTGCCCGACTATCACGGTAAATTTCTTTACATTTTCTGTGCAACCACCTTACAGTAGAACCTCTTCTTATGAACAACTCCCTAATACGAACACCTCTCTATAACGGACAAGTCTATATATCCCGACCGCTGGTGTCTCCATAAATTTCTATGTACATTAAAACTTCCATAAAACTGACACCTCTACACTAATTCTCTTCTTCCTAATTGTGTCCGCTTTAAGGAGGTTTCGCTGGAACTTTGATCAGTATTATTATAACTTACTCCCGGTTGCTTCAAATATTGCTTTTTACAATTGCGCAGTTTTTTGTAAGTTTCAAGAGTGTGCGATTAGGTTTTTCCCAAGTGACACTCGCTCTTTAAGGACCCATTCAAACGAGAACGCAAGTCAATGCAAGTTTTGACTTGCGCGGACTTGCGTCTTCATTTGAACACCAATTTGCATCGGCTTGCATCTACTTGCATTCATTTGACTTGACGTGCTCAAATTTAATCGCAAGTTGATGCAAGTTTTGACTTGCGCGGACTTGCGTCTTCGTTTAAACACCAACTTGCATCGACTTGAATCTACTTGCATTGACTTGCGAGCAGTTTGAACGTGCTCAAATTTGATCGCAAGTTGATGCAAATTTTGGCTTGTTTGAACAATCACCACGCTAAACTTCACAAGTTGTTTTTCTTATTTTTTTTGTCCGAACTTCTGCACGCATTTCCTCTCCTACAAATAATTCAAACAAAAACAAATCTGATTTTCTCGCTGTCCTTTATTAGCTAGCTGTTTTTTCCTTGAAAGTTTTTGAAAATTTTTCATCGCCTTGCGTGGAGCGGTGTTCAAACGAGGACGCAAGTTTCGAGTCAAAACTTGCATCGACTTGCTTCTCGTTTGAACAGGGCCTAATGCTCTTGAGAAATTTTGAGAGACACATAATTCACTAATTGAAACATCTACATACGTATACATATCAAACGACTGAAAGAGATTCGCACAATTATTAATAGAAAATTCCAAAATTTGTACCAGCGCGAATTCATGCTTCAACCTCCTTTCACTATACTTTTTTATTTCAAAACCAAATCTTCCCACAGCGTTCCATCTGTGCGGTCTTAGTAGAATCACTCTACAGTAAAGCTTCTTTAAAGCGGGCACCAAAGCCTTCGTTATATACAGCTGTCCGGTTTATAGCCGGTTTTATTTTGGACAAGGAAATGCATCGGAGATTCCAGCTGTTACGACACAGACACCTGCCCGGTTATAGAGGTTAAGGATAATCATTATGCGAATAGTCTGGTTTTTAGCAATCATTCTTATAAAACTCCAGCATATCGATAAAGAATAGTCGGAGTTTAATTTTTCTCTTGCTCACAATCTCAGACTTTGATAACAAGGTGACTTCAGATAGCTTTGCGGGCTTGAAGAGTCCTTGCCGAAGATATATAGGCGTAGCCGATATGTGCAGTACTTAATGCCTAATCCATTGTTGTCTTTGGCGTGATTTTCTGCAAAATGTCTATATTTATCGGCATTGAATCTAATCGCTACTTAAGAAGATTCTTGAATTAGTTCGTAAGCTAAGTGTAATGTTATTTTGGGAGACAGAAAACAAACAAAAAATCAAAAATATTTTTTAATGTGTAGCGGTGGGCATGTTTGTCTGCTCGAATACCGACCTCTGTTTAAAAGACGTTTTTTTAAGTGGAAATTTAGTGTTGTCCTCAATACAGATATCTAGAACTCAAAAGCGTGTGCACGTTTAAGTAGTAATACCCACAAGAACTAAGAATCTTGAATGTCGATAGTAATCCCCTGACCAAAAACTATTGGTTTTCCAACACTTTTCGGTGCCTACTTTGATGTAAATCAGCGAAGGGTAAACCACTGAACCTATCTCTGTGCATCGATACTTAGCGGTGAGAAGCAAACCCGTTTGTTTATTCAATCTTTACGGCTCCAACTAACCATGCAAGACCAGATGTTTTGTTTGTTTCTAAGTTTTTTTCTACCGCAAGTACCATTAGATAAACGTATTTTTTATTGCACGTACTGTGGTCTTGATACATGCAAGCAGAGTCATAGTTTTTATGTAGGTGCGGCTTGCCACGCCGCGGAACTCACGCTCATTATGCATCTTCAAGTATTCATTTTTACTCTAACTTTACAAAACCAAAAAGAGGTTAGACGTTTTCGTGCAGTACAATAGTCTACTTTCGATATTGATTTCTGGCTGAGTGATCACGCACAAAGCAATTCAAGACGAGGCTCCGGGGAAATAAAAGAATATATTAGGATTATCTATTGTTTCCCCGGGGCCTCGTCTTGAATTGCTTTGTGCGTGATCACTCTGCCAGAATACCGAAAGTGGGCTATTTCCCTGTCTCTCGTTCAGTACTCGCGCGTCTTTCCTCCTCTCGTCTCCATCATTTCTTTATTAAAATATTTTCGGGTTGGACTTATTGATGAACTCAAACCATGCAAAATTAACAGAAATAGTAGAGAGCCTTTTTTGTTGCAGAACCAAAGAGCCAAACTAAATTAATAAACATCACGTGATTTTCTGACCGAGACGCTCATCCTACCATTAAAAAGAAGAACCAGGGTAGGAAAACTAAACTCCGATCGAGCTCCCCCTTATAAAAACGTCCTTTTCTAATGAGACTGGTCAAGTAATGTGACTTGTAAATTTACCTCGCATTTTGGCAATGCGTTTAGAATTTTAGAACTCATTCCGGTCTGGTTTGGTTGTTTCCAACGACTTTAGCTCGTACTAAAGCAGTTGTCATATGAATGTGAAACGGACCGCGCCGTGACCATGTCAGTGCCGTGATGTCTATAAAAACATTCGAAATTCGTGCCGTAACCGTGCCTTGTCGTGACCACTGCGTTTTTACGGTGATACTAAAATTGTTCTAGTAGCAAATGCAGGGTAAACATATAAAAAATGTTTGCACGCAAGGGGCTTGCGGTCGTAATCCAATTTTTAAAAGCAGTTTTAAAAGCAGCCCAACCTGGAGAGTACCATCCAATACGCACTAGGCCAGTGCGTACATCAAAAAGCGAGGAGAACTGCAGCAAACTGACTACAACTGCAAATCAGATGATTTTGATGGGGTGGGGTGGCGAATTCCAAGAAAGTATCGAGTGTTAAGCTCTCTTACCTAAAAATATCCTGCAACATCAACTCCGGGAACCAGTTAAAAATATCGAGCGAGTCTTCTGTTCTTATGTCGTAATTAATTTATAAATCACACTCTCTTCAGTTCCCAATTTACAGGAAAGCAGCTGTTTCGGCTCGCGAGTCTATAAAAACTATCTCGTATTGCAACAATAGCCAAAAAAAATTTAATCAAAGCAAAAGTCAAGTAGGTAAATTATAGAGGGAGGACGGGGAAACAATTGTCTTAATTAAATTTCAAGGCGTGCCTCTGAAAACATCCTGTCTACGCCCATGCCAATGGGGCAACACGTAACTCAAGCGTCTTCTCCGTACCTTAAGTATCCTGATTATGTTATCCTGGGAGAGACTAGACCAGTCAGTCGGCGTTGCACAAAGGATTAATTGTCCACAAGTATACCTACCGCAAGGAATATATCGATAGCTACCCAAGCTTGTATTTGAGGCCGTTAGATTCCTTCGGTCTCTGGATATTAGTGAATTGAGTCTGCATGTCGCCGATTCAGCTCGCCGATTGGAAAATGGCGAAAACAAACTAGATTTTCTGCCGTCTAACAGGCTAAAGTGTTGCTCTATTATATAACCATATACAATTCAATTAAACTAGTGGTAAATGTTGGTAAAAGCACTACTGATTAAATGGATCTCTGAAATTAATTATAGATTGAAAAATTGATAGACGGATCAAAGGAATGTTTTTAGAAACTCTGAATACACTGTAATTTATCATATTATCTGACAAAACTACTGGGAAATTGTTCTAAAAAGTGGCACTTACATATAGAATTAACAATAGCTGCAGCGTTATTAAAGCCGAAAGGGATTGATAATAATCTGTTCAATTAATTCTCGCTTTGGGGGAAACCTATAACAATGCAATCAATCTTTAATATCATGGTCAAGCAAAAAATCTACACAGCATGGAAAAGCTTTTTGTAGTTATTAAAAAATACGCATGCAGTTGAATGTAAAGTCACGAACTAACAATTCTATTTACTTTAAACTACATGAGACTCTTGAATGTGAACAGTCACACTTTTCATTCCATGTAGATTCAATAAGGACGAGTTTTTTTAAAGAACAAAGCGACGCGCGAATAGGTATTCTAAAGACTCGTCTTACAATTTCGTCTCAACTAAAACCTTTGTACGACGACCATCTTTCCACAGCGGCAATTTAAAGTGACCGTTGTCAGAGATTCGGCTGTAGTGATATTTAATTAAATAATAAAGGATGATTATCGATCATAATGACGCACACGTCAGCTCGCATATAATTATGGTAATAAATATAATATTTATACTTTTTTCTGTTTCGTTTTGTTTCGTTTCGTTTCGTTTTGTTTTGTTTTTGGTCTTGGTTATCTATTTCCTGGTTTCAGGTCAATCGCTAAAAATAACTTTAGATTCATAACTTAACTATCAGTAAGATCCTTATAACTCCTTATTAAACGATATTCAGAAAAATATTTCAACCAGTGAAAAAGTTAAATTTCCTCGTTGGTTGGTTTTGCCATCCCACTCAACTTGTTTCTTCGATAATAAACGCTTTATTCGCAGTGCTAATTCGGTCCCATGGGCCATCATATCATCAGGGGAAAATGAAGCAGTCAACGACAAAAAAAGTTTACCGCCATCTCTCTACAATGGTTAGCGTTTTTCGTGTGCGGATTTTGTTTTGTATCGCTTTGATCCTTGATCGAACTTAGATGATTTGTAAACATGTTGTTATTATTTATTGTTGTTACTACTAGTTCCCGACTTTTTCTTCGATTATTCCTCGTTTATTTAATTTTGTTGCAAAAAGATCTTTTTCAGAAAAAGGATCTTGCCAAAACTGATAAACGATCCGCGATCAAAGACTCTTGGATCAGGAGGGCAATTACTGTAAGAGTAAATCGCTTTTCCATCAACTTACCAAATTCATTCAGACCAGCTCGCTTGTAGTATTTAACAGAACGCTATACACCTAATTGAACAATCGATGACCAATTCAAAGTTATAAAACATAGAAGCTAACCCGAAATGGCCCTTGGGAACTCGGTTAATTAGATCAATAATGCGTGAGAATCTCTAAGTTACATTTCCTTTCAGTACAGAAATATAATTAGTATATATACATAGCTGGAAAGAGCACGTCAAAATTAGTAAAACTGTGAAGTTTGAATGAAGTAACTTTCAAACTCACGAAGATATGAATTTTTTAAATTTTGTATGAAAACATTCGCTGGTAGGCAAGAGATGCCGCTACCAGCAAAGGTTTTCTTACAAATTCGCACTTTTCAAAAATTCATATTCTCGCGAGTTTTGGATTGAATTCCTTCAAACTTCACTGCTTGCTGATTTTAACATGCTCTTTCCAGCTATGGTAATTCTTTTTTCTGTTTTACAAATTTAAAAATACCTGATAAAAGCTGATTGCTGTGACTACATCATAGATCGATATGGCAAGTCACGTGTTCATTCCGTATTAGGAATTGGACAGCGTTTTTGAAAACGACTGCATATAGAAAGGTGTGATTTGTTTAGTCTGATATTAAAAAAGATAAAAGATTTACTTAGATGTGGTCATGGTGGACTATCTTCGTGGGGGATTAACGCTACAAGTTTGTTGTCAACTAGACATTTATACTACGACACTTTGTGTTTGTATTCGACTGACTTGGAGGTGAGTCAAGCTAAGGGGAGTGGCCCGTTTTAGCGTGCTTTATCCCCGCCATGTGTTTCCTCTTTAAAGGAAAGAAAGTCCCTACCAAGTCGTAAAATGCTCTGTTATGACTCGGTAAATCGATATCGTTCGTCTGCACGTGCAAAAAAAAAAAAAACGATGTAAAGGAAAGAAGATGGGAAGGAAGAAAAGAAAAAGGAAGAAAATTAGAAAGGAAGTAATCCGAAGAATTAAGCAAAAAGAGCAAGCAGGCAAGTAAGAAAAGAAGAACGAAAGAAGGAAGGAAAGAAAGAAGAAAGAAAGAAGAATAAAAAAAAGAAAGAAGGAAGGAAGGAAGGAAAGAAAGTAAAAAAAAGAAAGAAAGAAAGAAAGAAAGAAAGAAAGAAAGAAAGAAAGAAAGAAAGAAAGAAAGAAAGAAAAGAAAAAGGAGGTGTTTACACTGACATCAAAACAACAAGGCAGATATATTTTCCATCAAGAAACACTATGTTCTAGGCCAGTCCATTTACTTACGTATCGAAGCGATACACTTCTAAAAACAAACCTTTTGGGGAACCACGAATAATAGGAACAGTCTGAACACAGACATTAATAAAAAATGTTTTTGTCGTCCTGATATGCACTCCGCTTTGATGAATAAATTGTGGTTTTAATTTGTCTGTCTAAACTTTATTTACACCTGACCAATCTTTTGTCGTAGTTGTTTATTAGAAAGTTTAAGCCAAGCCTACGGCGACGTCTAGTTTGGCCATTTTCACATTCTGGAAAACAGGAACTTAACACGATCTGTTTTGGTAACGTTTCTTCTCCATTCTTTCAAAACAGACATAATAGCCAAAGTCTAGGGATAAATGATTCTTAAAAGATCAAGAAAGCAATATTTTAATAGATCTTGTGGCAAAATTAAAACTAATAGATATTTTACGTATTTGTATAACTTATCACGCAACAATACTGGGTGTTCAAATCCATACATTTACTGCATTTTGTAAATCCCAGCCTCACTTTGCATCTATTGTTGATCTGTGGTTATTCAAGTGAATTCAAGAAAGGTCTATTATATATAAATTGCATATTTAATTCCAAGACGACGTTGCCATCCATTTTACTTGTTTCCATTGGATATTAAAGTAGTCTTCACCTCACACCGCAAGTAGACGACCTTTCCCGAATTCACTTGAATGACCACAGCAATATTAGTGAATAGATTCAAGGCGACGCTGGAGTAGATTATATGTACTTATTGACTGAGTGGGAGAGACGGATGGGAAAAGTATTTGGCTCGAGGTTATGCAGTACGGACCAAGCGCAGCGAGGTCTGTACAAATGACCAAGAGCCAAATATTTTCCCGTCTGGCCCTATCTAACTCAGTCAATAAGCATTCTATCATATTGCCATTTATTTATATTTTTGGCGCGTGCGCGGGTCCATGTCCGGATACGAGTTTTTCCGGACCACCTTCGAAAAGCCGTCCGGACCTGCTCACGTCACTTTTTTCGAAGGTTTTCTTTTTAAGAGCGCGCGCGGGACCAAATACGGGTCATATATCTATACAGTAAATGCATGGATTTGAAAACCCCAGTCTTACTTCGAATCTATTGTTACAGTCATTCAAGTAAGTTCGGAAAGGGTCTATTGTTCCGACCTTCCTAACCTCCCGGCTTAACTCCCTCTTATCAGTCATATGATTGAGTCGGTTTTCTATCCCGTATTTTCCTGATCATTATTAATTAAAAAGCTGTATATATACAGATATTGCTCTACGTACGAACGGTATATACAGATATTGCCCTCGAACGAGGCCTAGGGCTTCATACAGTTATTGCCCTCGTCCCATACTTCCTTAGTTCACATTTGGACAATGGACTTAAAAATTTTTCACCAAGCCCCGAAATCATAAACTAAGTAGCGAATTTTGATGAAAACATCTGATGATACATAACTGTAGGATTCGAACCCGAGACCTGCGTACTTACACGGTCCTATACCCGCCAAAACTTTTGTGTAACATTTCCTTCTGGGAATTCAGTAACAATGATAAGATCGTTGACGTCCTTTCGGATTATTTTTGTGTGAAAACCTCCTCAATCATATAATAAGCCAGTTCGAACTTCGACTTTTATCCATATACATCCCTCGGGCCTACGGCCCGGGGATGTATATGGCTAAAAGCCTCGATTCTCGGTAATTAACTCTAACATATATCAGACATATATAGTGTATACATATTGTCTGAGAGAGAGGCGATGGTCAACTCTTCTAGTTTTTTTACAAGAGGTAACTCTGAGAAATTGACCGGACTGTGGAGTTGTGTATATCATATCTAAAAGGCAATAAGTAAAAGAGGAGTACACTTCAGGCATATCCATGCAGAGTGTCGATAGCGTCTCCTACATCTGATATGACCATCTTACTGACAACAAAATCTTCCAACACACCTTGAGGAGGCACGGAGTTAATGAAATATATCGGCTCAAAAGTCTTCCTCAGAAGAGGCAGGCACCAGGGGATATGGACTACTATTAAAGATCTCTGTCAGTATTGTGGAACAATTACCAAGGAAAGAGACGCATTAAAGATCATAGCCGCGGGAGATGTGAACTCGTAAGAAAAATCCTTAAGGATTTGGATAGGTATGTTGCCAGGTTCTGCAGCTTTGCTAGGATTCAGATCCAAGAGTTTCTTACAAACCTTGTGCGGTAAACGGTAGGTATAGTGGCTCAAAATCATGCAGGCGAAAAGGCTGGCTTATTCTCCATGTCCATTACGGAGATATCCGCATTAACTGACCGAAAAATAATTTCCGTTTAGTACTGAATTAGCAAGTTCGGACTCGGAGAAGGTAGTGGGAACATATTTCATTTCTATCATTCGATTTTTCTGACGGAGAAAAATACAATGCTTTATTATATAACTATGACGTAATTTTACCATATAAGGATGAGAAAACTAAGCAAATATGCATGAGGCCGTATTATATGCCGTATTACATAGTTGAAAACTGGTTGGCCATATTTTACATAAAACAATCGGAGAATAGGAAACTAAGAAGCAGTTATATAATAAATCCTTTATTAGATACTTTCTTGTGTATTACGGGCCGACATTTTACTCATCGCTCGTATTTTGCCTCGCCTAAAGGCTCGGCAAAATACATACGCGACTCGTAAAATATCAGCCCGTAATACACAAGAAAATATCTAATAAGTGGTATTTATTGTACATGTAATTACTGATTTCCCACGTGTTATGTCGGCCTTAGTTTTAAAGTTCTATGATTTTAGAATATATCTATTTCAAGTTATAAAACTTGTAGATTGTAAGCCGGTAACCCAGAATGGTTTATAACGACTAGGAGGTGGTGGGGGTGGGGAGGGGAAGCGAAAAAAACTCTATCTAGCAACTATCTACTATCAAGTTTTCGGAATTGCTTCACCGACATTCTTTCATATCGGAACACGCCGGCATTCCGACGACTTTACGACGGTACTCGATGCTGAGCATGCGCTGTGGAGACCTATTTGCATTTTGTCAAGGTCGACGACAAAGAAGAATGAGACGAAGGAACGGGAATTGAATACTCATCTGCATGGCTACACTTGCCGATCAAGTAAAAATAAGATATAAATTGCTGTGATTACATCATAGAGTGATTTTTGGCAAGTCAATGACAGTTCATTCCGTATTAGGAATTGTTAATGTAAAGGGCTTTTGACTGTATATATATAGAAGGGTATGATATGTTTTGTCTGATATTAACAAAAAGGTTTACTTAGATGTGGTCGTGATGGATTAACGTCGTGGTGGATTAAGACCACAAGTTTGTGGTAGGTCATCTAGACATTTATACTGTGACACTTTGTGTTAGCATCGACTGATTAGAGATGAGTCAAACTAAGAGGAGTGGCCCTTTAGCATAATCTCTATTAAGAAGAACGAAAGAAAGAAGAAAATAGAAAGAAAGAAAGAAATAGCAAACGAAACAAAGAACAAAAGAAAGGACGATAGAAAGGAAGAACCAATTGAAAGGAAAGAAGAAAGAAAGAAAGCAAGGACGAAGTAAAGAAAGAAAGAACTGAGAACGAAAGAAAGGACGAATTAGTAAAGAAAAAGAACGAAAGAAAGTAAGTTAGAAAGAAAGAAAGAACGAAAGAAAGAATGAAAGAAAGAAAGAGAGAAATGAAGAAAGAGTGACACAGACGACAAACAGACAGACAGAAAGAAAGAAAGGAAAAAAAAAAAAAAAAAAAAAAAGAAAGAAAGAAAGAATAAAGGAAGGAAGGGGGACGTTACCCGACATCAAAACATTGCGACCAATTCTAGTGCGGAAGGAGGATTTTTTCAATTCCATCAACAAACATGTTCTAGGTCAGCCTACTTACTTAGGTATATCGACACACTTCCTAAAACACAGCCTTGGGAAACCACGAATATTAAGAACAGTATGAACACAGATATTGAACAATAAGCGTTTTGGTCGTCCAAAATGTCATCATTTTTGGTAACTGTGGTTTTAATTTAGCTGTCTAAACTTAGGCTACACCTGACCAATCTTTTGTCGTGTTGTTTATTAGAAAGTTTAAGTCAAGCCCGCACGGCGCCGTCTAGTGCAACCACTTAATTTAACATTCTGGAAAAACGGGCCGTTTTGGTAAGCTTTCTAGCTTCTCCATTCTTTCAAAACAGACCATAATAACGAAAGTCCAGGTAAGAATAATTCTTAAAAGAAAAGGAAGCAAAATTGATTTTGTAGTCAAAAGTAATTGTTGCAGTCCTCTCTAACTAGTTTCTTGAACTGCCTATTGTCTGAAAGAGAGGCCGATAGTCAGCCACAACTGTTCTTGCCGCTCTCTATCAAGAGGACAATTTATACAGACTAAAACAAGTACACTAACCTTTTCTTGATTTTTTTTCAATTTTGCTCAACGACGTGTACTACGCGTAAACTAAGCCGCTTTGAGCAACGCGTGTGATTTCTGGTAGATTTCCTCGGTGTTTTCATCAATATGTTTAATTTCAAGTCAGCTGAAAGCTTTTTGTTGAATTTCCTGCTTTTCTCTTCAACGACTAGTTATCGTTAGCGCGCGTGACAAGAACCTTGACTTTTCCGACTAATAGCCGGAGGCGTAAGGAATCTCTGTAAGTATTTATCGCACTTCGCTGTCGTGATATGGATTTCAACGTGTGTAGCGTACCCCAAGGCGAGTAGCGTTGGAACTAAGTAGTTTAATGTGACTTTATTTTGGTGACTGCATACGAACTAACGGACACTGGAAATTATTACGTGCCGTCATTTGATCACTCAGGGTACATTATCGTTGACAACCAACCCTGTGATAGTTTGTAACACTTAAAATCTCACTTTCAGAAAGTCTTGTTCTCTCCTGATTTGATGCGTGATTGGCAACCGGGATAAAATGTATCCTTGGGTTTTTAGGTCATGAATATACGAATGCATTTAATTCTCTTCCTCGTCTTTAGGTTGACTCAAGACTCTACTGATTTTTTTATACTCCCATTTCCAACTTCCTTTAATTTACCTTGGTGTTAGCCTCGTTAGAGACGAGCAACGGTCCGTGGAAACATGGAAAGTCAAGGAATTCAAACGAATAAAAGGCTTTAGAATTCCACGGGTTTTGCTTAAAGTTATGAACAACCTTCTTGGAATCGAGGCTGAGCAACATAGAACTTGAAACTGGAGTATTGTAAGCTCTTAGTTGTTGATGTGAAGGCAAATAATTCTTGTTAGATGGAATATTATCCCTGCTACCCGAGACAAGTTGCCTCCATATCAACAAGGCCTTAGGTTTTGGACGCTTGTGGGTTTGTAGCGTGGATCGTTATCACAGGGATTTTGTTTTTAAAATGTGAATTTAAAGTGTTCTTTTCTCCGTTGATTTCATCTCTCTATCTTGCCTCTGATTTTTATCGTTATCTTCTGCTCCTTTCATTACTGTTGCTACTTTTATCGAAACAAAACTAACCAAATAAAAAGGATTTTCTCAGGCCTTGGTTCAGTGAAAAAAAGTCATAATAAATAAGATTATACCAGTGATAGTCGACATACGATTTTGAAACACTTTAAAAAATCTTCCAATTACAAAGGGAGACTAGCGAGTGAAGTAGTTTTGGCTGCATCGGTGTATAAAAATACAACAAGGGATGAATGGAAACTTGTAACACCGTACAATAAAAAAGAGATTTCCATTCATGCCTAATCTATAAAATTATATTATTTCGCAAAAGGAACCACCGCCGACTGAGTTGGGGTATCGAACCTCTTGGAAAACCAATCTGTTCTCGTATGAGTCAATCAGAAATTAACTCTATATTTATTTATAGACAGAGCCAATTTAGCTTTCGCTACTCTTCCATTGAGCCGTCTTCCATCTCACACTCACTACCTCTACATTACATGTAAATATTTTGCATACAACGCTCAACTCACATGTTGATTTTTACTGAGGGAGGAAAAACCAGAGAACCCAGAGACTAAATCCCTCGTGGCATGGTAGAGAACCGAACACTGAACAAACAACAAACAAACTCAGTTCACATATGATCTGATCCAGGCGCTCGAGCTAGGACTCCAACCCGGACCACAGCGGTGATGCATGAATGGCCAGCGCTCTAACCGCTCGGCCAACCATGCCACCCTAAAATCGTTACAATCGCGTCGAAACACATTTTCATTGATCCTCTTAGTCTGTCTAAAGTAGAGAAAATAGCAATGACCCGATTACAGTTATCCTCCTTGAAAATTCCTTTATGAATTAAGGTCTTAGTTTTTAATCTAAAGAAAACGTTGCCGGAAAAAGCTCCTGGCACGTTTTATTCGTTATTTTATCATAATATACCACTTATATACGTACGATTATTGGGAATTTCTTATCAGAATTAAAATGCAAGCGAAATCTAAATCAACTATATTGGATTTAGGGGATTTAAAATCAAGAGTCCACTTTTCAATTAAGGTTACATAACAGATTCACAATCCTTTAAAGGATCGGTGACGTCATGATATTGGTGACGTCATGATATTGGTGACGTCATAACCTCGATATATCTGTAATCATGAAAAAACAATACTATGTTCCCTTGCTGTGATGTATCTTCTTTCGGAAAGAAAATATTTACTGTAGTCACACCCACATTTGGGCGAAATTTTCCCACTTGTCACTTGTTCCAAATGGCGCGCGGACACTATCCGAACCATAATCCCTTTCGGACCCACTATTTTATCGCGTGATATCGTGCCTCTCGAGCCAGTTATTTAGAAGTGTTATTTAGAGCCTGAAAACGTAGCCAACTGTGGCGCCCATTAAGTGCTTATTGAATACAGAGTCCATCATCCTAATCAAGATAATTGCTTATATCTTACGTCAGGTTAAAGGATGTACATTGCTGAGTTAGATTGAACATTTGGCTCTGCTTGCCCACTTTCGTATTTGTTAACAGAACTTCGAATCCTAATAGAATCTTACTAAGGTGAGTGAATGTCAAATACTTGATACGAAATTACCGCTAAAAAGATTCCAAATGTTTAATAGATATGATCTAGATATATTTTATTTATTGCTAAAACAACGGACTGGCAGAAATTCAATGCTGACATACCATCTCAAGGTGCCGAGTTTTGTTTCTTTAGTGTTGATTTTTTGTTATTAAATTTTAACAAACTAAAATTGGCCCTGCTTTCTAACCTAGACAGAAAAGCCGCCAGCTGTCATTTCTCAAAAAGCCCCAGTAAAATACCTGCAAAACAAACAACATTTCTGTGAAACCTTAAGTTTCTTTGCACGTTGTTTCTGTGATGGAAAATATCCATAAAACACGCCTACGGTTTTTAGAAATATGATAGCACCATCGATAATAATACTCAGTTGTATCTTAATACATGTCTTGGAGGCACAGATTTGCTGCAAAGCCTCTTGTAAGCCGTGTTTATCTTAGTCCATCGCTGACTCAAAACACTTTGAAAGACTTTTAGTGTCAATATTAATCAAACTTTTGAAAAATAAACAACTGGCACTGATCTTTAATCAGAAAAAGGGTAGGAAAAAAAAAAGAAACAACATCAGCATTTTAGTTTTTAATTTATTCCTTAATTTAGAGCACTAGTTAGACAAGTGACAGGAAACTTTATTCCTCGATAGACAGACATTTCTTGCAATAATTAATTTTGACGTTCAGTTGGAATTTATTTTATTTTAGATATTAGATTCTTGTATCTGAACCCCAAATTGAAATTGCATCATGTTTATTTTGATATAGAAACAGAGGATTTGTTTTAATACTAGACATGGTGACGACCCAAAGATAATTATTCCTTGTTCGATTAATCTACTTTGGCACTTCGCCTGACCATCATTTAATATATCATTAATATTAAAATGAGTGTACTTAGAGATTTCAAAGATTTCACATTGAATAGGTATCAATAGGGGCAAAAACAACTCTATTTAAAGAATGTTTAGGTTATACGAACAATTATCATTGTTCAAATTGTTTTTTAATACTCCAAAGAACACTCATGCAAGCAGCGAGAATATTCCAGCCACTCGCCCCAACATGCAAATTTTTAGTTTGAGGTTTCATATATTTACTGATCCCCTTGTCTTGCTCAATAACCTATATAAATTGGTTTTAATTAAAATATTCAAACCGCTGTCAATTACTGATTACTTTATAAAAGGAAACCAACCAGGTCTCTATTCGACCAGTGAGCAACCAGTGAGCTATTTATAGGTATTTGAAGTAGGTCAGGTGCCAAGCTCAAGACATGCGTATTTACATTCATGTTCATGTTGGCCAAAGCACTTTGGTATTCACTAGGTCCACTAGACTAGCTTTTCACTAGTAATAGAGTGATTTTATTTGGTAATTCACATTAGCAGACTCTGACTTCATTGCTTTCTATTAATTCTCTTTGCCATTACGGTTTAACGTTTTATTGAAATTTCTCGGTTCTGAACACAAGCGACATAAGCACAAACATCAAGACAGATAGACTGGTGCTAATTAGTAGTTCTCTGGAGCCGGCAATTTATATATGACTGCGAAAACTGGCCACCGTACGTTGTGTCGTGCCGTGCTGTATTAAGTGAATATTAACCGAGCGCGAGGTCTGTACGGCCAAATATCAGACCGAGGTCTTGAAAGTACGGACCGGGCGAACGTACAAAAAAGACCGAGGTCTGATATTTTCCCGTACAGACCGAGTCAGCGAGGTTAATAAATCGTTTATTATATGGCTAATCAATTTTCAAAATTTGTTATTTATTTGTTTTCAGTTTTGGCGGGAATTCACGCGCGCGACTACGATTTCCCGCTTTAGCCTTGTACTCTTCACCGAAAGCCCGTTCGGAGTTGAAAATTTGAGGTCATTACTACTGGCTGAGGTCATTTTTATTTTCAAAAAACTAGAGTTTCTGCATTTATAATATCTTCGATTACCAACGAAACTTTCAATTTTGAAGACGTTCGACTACAGGAACTGCTGAAGCCATAAATAGTACTTTTTGTTTTGGTACGATTGCTGAATTCATGGGGCTCATTTTGCCGAAACAAGCCCCAAAATTGAAATGAAAACAGAGAGAGAGCTGAGTTGGCTATTGAGGATCTGGAAATTATTTCAGCTTTCTATATGAATGTATTGCAGCAAAAAGATGATAACAATCTACAAGGAATTATTTGTCTATCCGCCCGAGGTTGGAAATGACTCGACTGCACTCAAACTGTAAGTTTGCCTAGTTGTTCTGAGTCCTTTTTTATAGTTAAAATTGTATGATTTGTATTAAATGGAACAATGTGCTTCAAGAAAACACATTTCAAGCGTTTTTTATTCTTTATCTTGAACAACAACAACAACAACAACAACAGAAAATCATTTAGTGTAAGCGAGCTTTCAGCCGTATTTGTTTTGAAAAATGCTTACAAGTAGAAGATGCGTAGAAAATTTACAAGTAGATCGACCTTTTATGCTGCACGTAGATTGCTTTGCCAGCTATTCCGAACTGGACTCTAATTATTTCTTAACTTTCGAAGCCTTTATTTGAGAAACTAAAAACTGTTTTGCTTTTTAATCGGTAGTAAAAGATTATTTTTGAGGGCAAACTTTCAGTTCGTTTATTTGCATTAACTTGTTCTTCGCCATTCTTGTTGCCTATCTTTCAAAATAAATCATTTGCTTTCGAAAAAAATTACTTAAAAATACACAAGAAAAGCAAATTTGATTTTGTTCTGGTTGTTCTCTTTTTGCTTTTTAGGAATTTTTGTAAAACAAACAAAAACAACATCCGGTAAAGCGGTCCGAATACGGAAAAAGACGGACCGTGCGTCGACCAATCAGAATTCAGGTAATTTCAAAGCCATATAATAATATGCCATGCTAAGTGTTTTGATTGGTTAACGTCTTATCCAATCAAAAACGCACAACGTAGCACGGTGTGGACTTTTTCATAGTCATATTCTCTACTTCCCTATATCCATAATGCCTTGCGGTTTGGGGATAGCCAGCATTTAAAAGGCTTTGTAGACTTCTTCTAAGCTTTGGCTTTGTCAATCTGTAGACGTCGTTATACGATTTAGAGCAGATTTCGTTGAGTGTGAAACGTACCGCGCCGTGCCGCGGTGGCCGTGTCAGTGCCGTGATGTCTATAAAAACATTCGAAATTTCTGCCGTAACCGAGAAGAAGGCATCATGGGAGAATACGAAGTACAGTGGTACCTATATAGTACCGTATTTACTCGAATAAACGCTCCGGCGCTTATTAAATTTTTCACGTCTAAAACGGGGCGCTTATTCGGGGGAGGCGCTTATTCGAGGGAAGCGCTCATTCAGCGGGAGGAAACGCGTACACAACTGTCAAAGTATGCTTTTCTTTTAATATCAATAATATCAGTGTTATACTACTACAACAGTACTGGTATTAGTATACTATAACGAGGTGCGAGGCGCTTATTCGGGGGAGGCGCTTAATATTAATTTTTTTTGCCCAAAGGGGGCGCTTATTCGGGATAGGCGCTTATTCGGGGGAGGCGCTTATTCGAGTAAATACGGTAAGCAGACACCTTCAGGACGTTGTTGGTGTTCGCTGAATAGAGGGTATCTGCTAAGTAGAGGTTCGACTGACAGTAAATATGCGAAGAAAATTTCACGCCAAGACCTGACCTGTGCCCGCTTGATAAAGGGTGTCCGCTTAGTAAACGGTCCGCTTAATACTCTTAATAAACTGTATGTTGATTTGGCATATATATGCGATCATATGCTAACTCACTAGTGCAGATGACTTAGCTTGCTCCAATTAAGACATCTCTGGCTCTCTGGCTCTCTGGCTCTGTTTCTCTGTTTTTTCGCTCTGTACATATGGCAATATCCAAACTTATGCTCTGTCTTGTTGATTTAATATTCAAGACAAAATTTTGTCAGATTCTGTGAACAGTAGCTTTGGTCGAATACGGACGCGTGAACTGCATCGATGGAAACTTTGGCTAGGCCGAGCATTCTTCAAATAAAGGTTCTGACGTTCTGCTCTGAGCAAGACCTTTTGCGATAAAATAGACTTATCTGCCTCTGTCTGTCTTTTTGTCTGTCTGTTCGTCTCTTTCTCTCTCCTCGTACCAGGCCCTTTTTACAAAAGCTGAGAAGGCACTGAGTACGAGGATGTTCGAAGGAAAGGTTACTCGAATGTTCAAGTATCCTGGGAATACTAAAATCTATATTCGCAAAGACTAAGCCCGATTTAACGCAGAGTAAAGACCATTTACACTAATCATTTAAGTACATATGTTCAGTATATCCTTTCAGATGCTAAAAGCTCCACAAACGTGCCGCCAACATTTCCACAAATTAGACACATGGGCAGAGTAAATTAGCGGCATGCTGGAGCGTCTTTTGGCGGCTTGATTTCGTACGTAAATAGGCGGTTCTGATGCGCGTTTGTGTGTGAACTGATAGCGTAATTTTGCGTGAAATGAGAGTGGTACATCGTGCAATTTGGCATGCTCTGAAATGAAATGATTCAGCAGAAGCTTAAGACGATTTCTAAAAAATGGAGAAAATTTGCATACTTTTAACCCAAAATTGGATTTTTGATCAAAAATGGCAACTTTGAATCTTTCAAAATCTGCTGATTTTTGACTGTATTAAAGTGATTTTTGACTTCAGAATTGACTTCCTTGACGCAGTTTTGACTAAAACTGGCTGCGATGTTATGCAGATGAAAAATATATAAAAATGTTTTTCCGGCTTCGTTCGATTGTCTGTTCGTCATGAGCTCGTTGTGCTTGCTTCATTCATATCTCAAGTAGGATTTAATTTTTCTCTTCAATATTCGCGTAATTGGGCTGATGGAAGTTTGGAAGAGATGTGTTGATTTTCAAAAAAAAAAGGTTAAAAGGCAAAATTTATATATCTCCCACACATATCATCTTGTTAGTCAATTTTTCTTAGATTCGCTGGTATAAATTGAAAGTGTGAGCATCAAAAGATATGCAACATAAAAACTATAGATTTCTATCCATTGATAAATTTAAATTTGATAATTCCCTTAACTTGCCAGATTTTCTCATGTCAAAACAGATCAGAATCACCAAGCAATCTTCTTTTTCTGATCTGTAAATAAAATGTTTTTCTTTCTAGCTCCTATAAGAGAAAAACGTTTCAGCAATTCAAAACATGTCCATTGTCTTGTCGCCCCATAATGCAATTATGTAGAATTAGTGCAAATCTTATTACGCCTTCAGTAAAAGTTTGACCCTTACCAAGCAGTTCTGCGGCTTAAATTTGCACTTGAGAAGATGACTTGGTCGACTATTTAGGCCATATGCAAACAAGGACATAAGTCACTATTTGGCTGTAGTGTCCAGAGCCGAAATGAAAACAAAAGAGTCCGCACTTGTGCACTGTTACGGCTTCCTACCTTCCTATGTTCTAAAGTCAAGTGAATTTTTGGACATTTTTAGCAGACGCAAGGAACAACTGAAGGTAATCGTATATGTAGCCAATTCAAAAGAAAATGAAACTCAATTATTGAAATTGTTAGGGTTTTAGACACCTTACCTCATGCACATAAGCTTGCGTTGAACCGTACTAGATCGAAGACCGCCTGATATTTTTTTTGTTTTAATTCACTAGGGCGCCTCTTGTGATGTGTGAACACTACAAGAGTTTAAGCACTTTCTCCAGCACGATCTAACAAACCGTATTTCAAATAGATTGTGCATATTCCGACATGTTTGACGATATTTGAGTTGTTTGGTTTAATTTTACATTGCATTGGTATCCCACAATAATGTACATATTTTCTTAGTGCTTCAATACACCTCAAAGATCTCCATGAAATGTAAAAACTCGGTGAAGTTATTGCGTGTTGGTGTTATTCACGTATAAAAAGATAACAAATGTCTTAATGTTAAGTAGCATAATGCGGTACTTCATACGGCATTTTGTTGAGCGTACTTTAATTCAAGCTGCAGTAATTTCAATATCAATTGATGACTTGTTCTCGATTCGAATACATTATAAATATAGCATAGAGCTGAGCTCGCTGCAGTTCCGATTTCCAGTTTGGAGGACAGTATTGGTACAGCCGTTCGTGGTGGGTAAATGTACATTGTATATATGATGACAATATTGTCAAAATAGTAGTCGAAGTGGTATAATGTGGCATTAAGACGACATATTGTGGGGTGTATCGGATTTGGAGAGAGGGCTCCTTCTCGAACCAGCTATAAAAATTTCGCAGTCATTTCCAGCTTGGGGGACAAAAAATTAAATAAGTTTTTAATTCCGATTAAGGAGAGAGAATTATTGCAAAAGATCTGAATTTGTTGGATGCTGTAAAGTTTATGACAAAGTTTTAACAAAGCCTAGCTTTAGCTAACGTGGGGGTGCAAGAATCGGCTTTGTTACTTTATTTGTAGGTGGGGTAAATCTTGTCTCCTAGACACCCGAGAGGTTAGTTGTAATCCCAGTATTAGGGATTGCTCTTTGGCTTTGTAGCTCAAGAGAAATAAATCAAAGACTTAACCCTAATGTCAGGACTACATTGATAAAATGAACTTATCTATTCATACAAGTTTACACTAAGAAGATTCACACTGTTCTCCCTTTTGGTCTTTCTAATGCTCCTTCGAAACTTGATACAATTATACAGAAATATTTGATAAATCATGAGGATTTATAATGAGTTACCACGGTAACCATAATTGATAAATCACTTTGTGAATTCAAAAATACTTAGAAATGATTACCAAGACCCTGGCCACCAAAACAAGACACTAAAACTGACGGCTTTCTATTGATTTTCAGTTCTCACAAATTTTAGCACCTACACGGTGACAGCTTTCAATCACAACGCGTCACCTTGGATTGTTTTCAATTACGAAGGTGATAAAAGAACGAACAAATTGTGTGCTGTGTGTGTGGAACTGAGTAATTAAAGTTCCCCGTTTTAATTTATATTCATATTCGACTACGGGCAAAGCAGTTTTAGACAGTTCAAAAATCTTAACTTCTAGCGGATCCGAGTGTCTTAAACGCAAGTCAGTAAAAACAAAATGAATATTTTAAAACAAAATAGGTACTATATAAAGCTTACGGTATAAAACCGTTGTTTATGTTATTCTATCATAACCTATATGGTTTTGATTTCTTCTGCAAATAAAATATTAAACGAACTAGCTTTGGTCGCAAGTCAGTAAAAAACAAAATGAATATTTTAAAACAAAATAGGATATAAAGCTTACGGTTCTAAAACCGTTGTTTATGTTATTCTATCATAACCTATATGGTTTCGGTTTCTTCTGCAAATAAAATAATAAATCAAACGAACTAACTTTGGTTTACAAAATATTTGCGTAAACATATAATACACAGTATAAAAACTAGGTTGACAATTATAATACACTCAAACATAATTTCGGAAACACTGATCATTAATTCCACAAAAAGCTTTTTTACATTTACTGAGGTTTGGAAAATCTGTGCCGCAGAAAAGCCATTCATTTTCAGTAAGGGAAGGTAAAATAATTATTAACTGTGTAATTGCATTGACTGTAAGCCCAAATTTAAGCTATAATCTTCTGACTTAGCAGTTTACTCGGAGAATGCCTATAACAGTCTTGCTTTTTTTCAATAAATGCTGAAAAGCAATTAGAAGTAAGCGAAAGGAAATTAAAAAAAGCGAATTGCTCTCATTTAAGCGAGGGTAATACTCAACACCAATATTGATATTTTGATTTTTCATTTGACTTATATTATTAGAAATATCAAAGATAACGTTCAATACGAACACAAAAAATAGCATTGTCAATCAGCTACACGAACGTGAATGTTGCTTTTAGCCTTCCAGGTTTTCTCAGCGTGGTAAAGTTTTCGTACGAAGGTTTCAAGGTTAATGCCCGTTAAAACTTTAGACGAAAAAAAAAGGTATTTTGGCTCAATGAATTTAAAAGCAACGAATAACTTTGCCCTTAGGGCTGTGTCGGTGGGAAGCACAAAAATACAACCCTTTCGACTTTTCCTTAAAAAAGTGATAACAAACGAATTATGAGTTTAAAAGCTTTATTTAAACTCGGGACCAAAACCAAATTCAAAGCAAACAAACAAATAAATTACGTTTACACAAGCCATTTAACCTGAATTTGCGATTTTGTTTTTCTTCTCTCGATAGAGAACAAAGATTAGTACATTGTAATTCAGAGTAGATGACGTCCCACCGCGCGGAAATCAAAGAAAAAACTTAATTCATGATGTAATTGACAAAGCGATAAAGCATCTCCCATTAAAGGTCTTCCTTTAATTCTAGAAAATCTCAACCGGCGGGTCGCCTTCATTTTTCTGTGCTATAGAAGATCAAAAGCCGTTGCCTTTTGTTCTTTTATTCGCCGGAAAACAAAATCTCGACTGAAAAAAGAGTAAAAAGCCCCGCACTGCATGGGACACAAACACATTTGGCGTATGCAATTGTAGGAGCTGACAACCTTTATAAAGGTACGAAGTCGTTTGAGGTTCTTGTTTTGAATCATACAGTTGTCAGCTGGAGATCTTTATACAGAAACAGCTGGGAAGTTCTCACTTATTGTGAAAGACACGCTAGGTACTCAGTTCTCTGTATCTGTTTTGCTGAGTGAGATGTTAATCATACTTTCTGTCTGACAATCATAATAAGTACATGACATTACATTGTGCATTGGGAGAGACCAAGACAGGAGGATTTGAATTGTCTGAGCGAAATTTTAATTTGCTTCTAGACTGACATGCTAAAAGGTAACTTTCGTTAAAACGCGTATGCGTGGTTTAATTTTGGCTAAGTGAAACCGTCCATTAATTCCGTCCAAAAATTATTAGAAGCATAATAAGAGATGATTGAGAACTCTGAGAACTAGTGTGGGTCTATTCAATAGTTGGCTTCTAGACAGAGATAACTGACAAGGAAACAATTTTGGTAAGCGTGAATGACTATAGTTTTGTATCAAAACCAAGAATTGAATTACGAAAAGTTTAAACAATTCATTACTTTATAGCTAGGATTGATTCGCATTTTAACCCGAAAAAATTGGCAAAAGAAAAGAAAATTAGTATAGCAAGTCAATGCAAAATGAGAAACTACAAGACAAGAAAAATATGGCAATATATATATTATCTCTAAACTGTACTAACGGTTTCTGAAATCGTAGAACTGCATGCAATTGGTGCGGTATTAGTCAAAGAATAGCACATAACCCCCTATAGCGATCGCACGCCGTAAAATAACTGATGAAACGCTTCATTTCTCGCCGTGCGCGACGTAAGGCGGTTGCTGTAGTGAGGTTAAGTTTTAAAAGAAAATTTCGAAATGGAATCTGAAATCAGTTTATAATCTCATTAATCACACTGCTATCAGAGAGAGAACAGTGACATGAATTATCAGTAAAAGTAGACGGAGATGATGTAATATTTCCCGTTATTTAGAAATGGACTAACTATAATTATTTAACACTTGCGGCAAATTTAAAACGCGTGAACGAAGTGCATGCTGATCATTGCATGATGAAAACGTTTCTAAAATCGTAAAGGCTTTTTTCAGAGTAGAATCCCTAAATCCTGATTTATTAGTTCTTTGATGTAAGTACGTTTATTGAAAGGATAAGTTTAAATCACGTCAAAAATTGAGTGATCATCACTTTCATGAATTAGCTGCATTGAAATGAGTCAAAATGGTGCAGCTATGATTGCACTGAATCGTACTCTAAACTGTATAATGCTAAAACTCTAACATTTCGAGTTTCGGCTGTGACTAATCCATGGAGAGATATACTATGGACGAAAAAGGTTTGAAACTGTCTACTCAAGATTGTGTTGCAAATTGATTCTAATACCTCCAACTTCAGTGAATACATAAAAAATAGAACGTCCCATGCCAATTGATAAATATGCTTCAGACGAAACAGAGTTCTTAAACTCTTAAGCCGAACATACAGAGCAAATTTTGCTTGACAAGTTTTTCTCAAAAAGGAAATTTTGACAAGTTTTTTGACACGTTTCCATGACAAAGGAAAAAATGGCGATTTTTTTTTTGCCGTCTACGAGAGCGAGTTTCTCTTGTCACTCAAGGAAAATTTGTCAAGGAAATCTTGTTCGAGAAGATACGGCTTTAGTTACAGCTAAAATCGTTGCATCGCGACCTCCAACTTCAATAAGGTTTTTGCCTTTTCTGATCCGTCCATCATTCTTGGGGGCGGAGCTTACATGAACTCGTTCAGTGATTGGTTGATATGAAATAAGCTCCGCCCCCAAACTGATTGACGGATCAGAAAAACACAAATTCAAACCAAAATTCGTAATTTGCTGGTCACGACGCAACGATTTCGGCTGTAATGTTTAGTGAAAACGAACTTTTTGATGTGTTTTTTTTTTTTGAACTGATTGCTCATACATATCGCAACGTTAATGTAGATGAAAAACGAATAAAATAATTAATGGAAATTTTGTTATGGAAATAACCTTTCTTCATACAGACGCATTTGAAATTATTAGTATTAATTAGACGTTAATAATATTCTCTCAGTGATACGACTGATAAAAATTCAATTAACAAGTCTTCACCTTTCATCTGTGGACAGTGCTGAAGTCAATCCTTAAATGCATATTGAATTATGCTATCTATGGCGTTTCCTGGTCGCTTTTCTGTTTATAATCACAATGAATTTATTTAAAGAAAAGCCGTAAATCATCACGAACGGTTTAATTGTTTTCAAATACATTCAGTTTTTCCTTCAAGGGAAATTGACATCCGAGAAGGACAAATATTAGGACTACATGCAAAAATATATGTGTTGAGAGTAACTGCAAAATAACATTTTATTTTGTTAACTCCCCACTCCACCCCCAAAAAATTCAAATAGATACGAAACACTCGAATCTCAATGCAATGATGTCATTATAAAGTAATTCTACGCTTCGTTATATTGCTCAACTTCGTGCTATTGCTCAACATTAACCAAAGGTACTTTGTTTGGGACTGTTGTGAAAATAATTGGGAAAATATTATTTGAACTGTAATTGCAGCAAAACAAATGATAACTAAGTTCAATTTAAAAGAATAATACAATGTTAATAATAATGAGAATCTCGGAAGTTAAGTAAAACACTTATCTATACTAAACTGTATATCAAGAGAATTTCATTTATAATCCATATTTAAGCCGCATCTCATTTGAGCACACAAGCAAATTTTTCTTGACACATTTTCCTTCACAGGGAAAACTTGCTAGTGCATGTAGACAAAGTTAATAGAATGAGATTCCGCTCTATTAACTTTGATGCAGGCGACAAAAAAAGTCATTTTTGTCTTGTCAAGTTGCCTTGCATGTTGAAAAGCTGACGTGCCAGTTTTTTCCTTGCCACAATTTTCCTTGACAGGGACAAACTTTGGTGCAGACGACAAAAAAAGTCATTTTTGTCTTGTCAAGTTGCCTTGCATGTTGAAAAGCTGAAAAACTTGTCAAGGTAAAGATTTGTTCGTGTGTCAACGGAGACGGTAAACAAGGAAACAGGAGAAGTATTCCACTGTGCAAAGTATATTCAGTTCGGAAACTAGGAATTAAACTTGTCAAGCAAAACTGAATTTGTTTCTCCGGCGATACAATCAAGCAAGTATTCTTGACAAGGACAACGTGCCAATGAAGGCAAACTTGTTGAACCGTCTACGCGAGCTTGTCAAACTTGTTAAGGAAAACATGCTGGAATTGATACGGTTTTATTGTAGTTTTTTTAAGAAACGTTTACTCATACAGAACATTGCAAAATGTAAAACTAAATGTTAGAAATTCTTTGCATACACAAAACATTTTAAGAGAAGAAAAAACACTTCATTAAATAAGAATAAAAATAGTATAGATAAAAGTTAGAAAGAAGAATAAAATCTAGATACATTTACAAAAGATAATTATCTTGATTTAATAATTTTCTCTAACCGCTTTTCACGAGTTACTTTTCTTTCAGTTGGCGTGCAAGTAAATGTACTGCGGCATCGATTTCTCTTTCAAACTTGAAGAATTGAATCTGATAGCATTAACCTAAATCACGCGCTAATTCTCTAATTGGTCAAGAATGATGGCGGTTTTTCGTAGATTCGGGCGCTTCCGCTTATTCATTCGTCTATACATCACCAGCAATTCGCTTTCAAGCGAATATACAAAATTAATTTCTTTTTCTGTATCCTTCTTTTGTAGCTTTATTTGAATAAAGGCTATACGATTCCGGCAAGGAAAATTCGTTGGCCGACTCGTGCATTTCACATTGAATTTGCTGGAAATATATTGAAATCGATATCGCACTTCACGCTTCGTACGACTCGATATAAGTTTTCTCGTGAATCCAACATGAAATCCCCTCATCGATCAATGAATTTACCAACACTATCACGTCGTTAGTTGAGTTACAATGATGTAGAACCTTGATAATGTAGATATGACTTTTCACTACTTCATTAAGATAAAACCTCTGTTAGTCGTAACCATTTCCTGTATATTAATTCTACGTTAATATAATGTTCTCTATTCAACCAGACCGTTAGAGACCGGAACAAATGTAGTCGTTGACCAAAGTGTAAAGTTTTCTTTGACTGAGCTATAAAGACGAAATCCACGTTGGTTCGATGTTGTGTGTTCACTTTTTGTATGGATATAGTGTTCTAATGGACAAATAATTTGTAAATATATTATATCGTATGTTAATTGTCGGCACATTTCACATAAAACACTTAGACATATAGTACACGATAACTTAGAGAAATGACAAAAAGATGACAATGAATCGAAGAATAAATAGATAAAATTATGGATAAAGACTAAAAAGCCAGATAGCTATTTGTAGATAGTTTTCAATAGCTAGCGTAAATCGCTCGAACAGCTGGGAAAACCCTGACCACTGCAAAGATAGGCCGCTCTGTGAGGTTGAACAATATAGATAAGTAACTAGGAAACAAAAAAAAAATGGAGTAAAGTAACAAATGCACTAACGTTCCTTGAATCACAATGCACAGAAGGCAGTGTGCGTGTATGTGTATTTATGTCTGTAATTAGTTGTATTACTAGTATTTATTCATAGAATTATATACTAATAAAAATTAAAGCCAGTAATATATCATCCTATATTGAAAATAGAAATAGATATATTTGTGTATTGTAAAAAAGAAGTTGTATTGATGTAAAATCTGGTACCTATGTCAAAAACTTTTATCAGTCCAAATTGTATGAATTTTTGTAAAAATTGTATCAGTATGTATGTTTACATTTGAAATGACAAAAACTCAAAAAAAGTGACTGCATGAGAAACTGAATTTAATTTCTAGTTGAAATATCAATATATAATTGGATTAAATAGATTATATAACTAAATTAATCATAGTCTTGTATTTTGTGTTATAAAGTCCAGCCTCTTTCAACTTGTACGTCACTTTGCGACTTTGAAATCGAAATCTATTCTTTCATTTCATTGAAGTTTGTTTACTTCCTATGATACAAAATCGTGACCAAAATAAAAAATTGTACAATCCACTGCAGATAAAATATTTTATCAACCATTCTCCAAAACGACTTTTTCAGTGACTTTATTGATTAAAAGTTACATATATAGTAGTGATGAGCTGACGACTTCGAACCTCACCGTGTTAATGACGTCATTAGCTAGTGAAATCACCTATGAGAACGAAGAATTCTAATGAAAAACGTGCTTTCGTGAAGATGTTTCTCTGGGTTTTCTTTGCTTTATTAAGATATTCCTATCTACCGCTTCAGATTGTTACATTTTATCAGTTTTGATATTGTGTACTGTAACATGTTTGATGATAGAATACGTCAATGACAAATAGATATATATGTAACGCTTTATTTTGAGCATATCAGTCGGAACAGACACTGGGGAAGTATTACATTGACTTATAACCACTATTGGGTATTTATGTGGGAAGAGTAATAATATTACAAGTCAGAAGTAAGGGACTATAATGATACTTAGACCAATATTTTTCATGATGGATTGTACACCGATCATGATATTATATATTGAAACCTTGGCATATCAATGAACTGTGCACAAAGCTACCACTATTGCAAGAGTGTTTTCTTGACTTGGAGCTAAAATTTTCTCTTTTCAAATTCTGCAGGACTTAATTAATTGAAACGAGACACTGAAATACGGAGCCTGTTGTCTGAGGTTTCTACAAAACTGACGGTAAGTTTCTTTTTATATATAAATTAGCAAATTATAAGCGTTTAATCCACAAATGTTAGACTTAATTTGCTTGGGAAGAACGGAATGTACGTAAGCGTTTGGTTACAAACGGAATAATACTGACACAACTGTTCGATATAGTTATATTTTGTTATTTGAACTTCGTGCTGTCTTCAGGGGACTGATCAGTTTTATCAGCTTACGTCGGGGCAAAAGAACAAAATGAATTTAACCGCTCAGATGCTTCTAGGCATTGCAAAGAAATTTGAAAGTTATGACAAAGATAAGTAGACATAAAACAAATGAACAAGAAAGACGTCCATGAAAACAAACAACAAACAAAAGATCAAACACACAACAAAGCATACAAACAAACAAACAAGTAAGTATGACAAACAAGCAAAAATAAAAAATAACAAAAAATAAAAACTTGAAAAAAACAGAAACAAAACAAAACAAAACAAAAACCAGGCAAATTAAAAAATTGCTCTGCTACTTTACAATACAACTTTAAATCAATAACTATATTATAAGATGCTGCTTTTTGTAAGCTATTTAATTCTACGATATTCTATATATTAAGTATGAATTGCTGTAGGGAAAAGGAACTCTTGTCCATCAGACATAGCTTATCATTATCAGATCAGCAAACACATTTTCTAGCAAAGCAAAGAATGGGCTCAAACACATATTAGAGGTTTAGAATTAAAAAGGAATTGAGTCAAGTGCACTGTTTACTGCAGTTTTTCGTTATGGATCACTATAATACTCAATAATAATTCAAAAATCGTAACTTTTGATGTTTTTAACTGATACAGCGAGGTGTTCATAATCCGATTCTCGTTACTTCGAATGATACAACTTACCGCTATACTAATATCACTAACAGTAGCTTGCTTCTGATTGGTTGATGGCCTTTTAAAACTCCATTTTCTTGATTTTGATTGGATGAGATAATAAATTGGATGGATTATTCATTTGCAAGGGCACTCGACTGATATCAACAACGATCGCGATAAAATAATTTTGTCATTGGAATCTGTTGTATTTCATAGGTTTCCCATCACTCCAAGCACGCAATCTGTCATAGTACCTGTCAATCGAACGACTAGGTCTCATTATCAAACTATTAATAATTCATCAAAAAAACACAATGGAAATCACTACCGTAACGTAGATCTTTATATCGGATACTGAAAGGTTTTGGTTCATTTGCATAAACTTTAACTTGGATTTGCTAAGCCAAAAGTAGTCAAACTTGGAAAATTCTGGTCCAATATGATAATTGACAACTAGACGTTTGATAAGTAATATAAAGAACTAGAGAGCGTGTTATATCGGGTCTAAAGATCCTCGCCTTCGGCTCGGATCTTTATCCACCGATATAACACGCTCTCTCGTTCTTTATACATTACTTAAAACTCAACCGTCGGCGCTGTCACCGTAACTCTCAATTGAAGACAAGTTTCAAAAGCACAATATATTGTTGTCAAAATACCTGGAGCTGTAGATACAAGTCTCACATCAAAGACTTTCCTAGGTTTCTAACTGCTTTTGGAAACTAACGCAAGTTGGTATGTGTCTTTTGCTTCCTGTTTGTTTGTTCGTTTGTTCGATCGTTCGTTTGTTTATTCTTTTGTTGGCTTTCTCGTTTGTTTTTGCTTTATATTTATTTAATTATTTTTTTGTTAAAACTTTTACCTAGTTTTGTCATTTTAAGTAATGTATAAAGAACGAGAGAGCGTGTTATATCGGTGGATAAAGATCCGAGCCGAAGGCGAGGATCTTTAAACCCGATATAACACGCTCTCCAGTTCTTTATATTACTTATCAAACGTCTAGTTGTCAATTATCATATTTGACCAGAATTTTCCAAGTTTGACTATTTTTTGCTTAGAAAATCCAAGTTAAAGTTTCACGCAAATGAACAAAAATCTTTATCCGATATAAAGATCTACGTTACGGTAGTGATTTCCATTGTGTTTTCTAATGAATTATTAATGAGTTAATGATTATTACTGTTTTATGCCTATTACTTTGTTTATGTCTTTTTCTTTAATAGGTAAATATAAATATTAATAATGAATAAATAATATTTAATTTAATTAAATATATTTTAATGATTATTACTGTTTTATGCCTGTTACTTTGTTCATGTCTATTTCTTTAATAGGTAAATATAAATATAAATATAAATGATAAATAAATAATATTTTCACAGCAACATATCCACATAGTGGTTCTTCTTCTGCTGGCACTCACACTCACTACCTCTAGTATAAATGTAAATAAGTAAATATTTTAATTTACACTCCCCATGACGCGATGGTCGGTTGCTAGGGCTTTTCCTCCCGCAAGGATTTTAGGAGCAAGGATGGCACAGTTGGTTAGTGCGCGGCCTTCGGTGCAAGAGGTCCCTAGTTCGATCCCAGTGACTTCACATCCTTGTTTCGACTTCTTTCCTTTCTGTGTAGCTTTAAGTAGCTTTAAATATCCTTAAAACGGAGCACTGATGGAAAGAGGGGAGTAAAATGAATGTACCGTCGACCTCAAGTTTATCAGTTGAATTACTGTCACGAGTTATCGACGTTAAATATGGTTACTTTACTTTACTTTACTTTAAGGTTCTTAAATTCCATTTTTTGGCTCACAGAGGAGTAATTTATTTTCCAAATGAAGCAAAATATTAGAACATGTTCATTAGAAAAAAAATCCTTAATTTTTTTACAATTGTAAAGGTATTTTGGAAGTTTTTTAAATTAAATTATGACGCATTTTCGTCACAAAAACGTCATAATGACGTATCTCATGACGAAAACGCGTCACAACACCACACATCCCAAATTGAAAAAAATACAATTTTGATTTTATGCAACTTTGTGTTTGCCGCTGTACCAATACATTCATTGTATTGGCGTTTAAATACCCTTAATTTTGACCATATATGGTAATTTGGCGGGAAATTTGAATTTCTTTCATTAGCTGTAACTTAATTCGCACCCTATAATCTGATTGAGATGGGGTTTTCACCAGAAATCATAGAATTCTATAGAAAAAAACTAATATGGTTTTTTTACTATTTCTTTCCTAATTTTTTTTCTGATGCCAAATTTGGACATCATTGATGACGTCACAATAGCGGTCTCATGAGATGTAATTGCCAACAATTAACAGGTAATTTATCAACCTACTTCCCCACCAAGTTTTGTCACATTTGATGCATTCTACTTTTGTCTAAGGCCTAAAACTCTCCCATTTTGAGGCTTTCGGGAGAAAAAGCCCTAGCAACCGACCATCGTGTGAAGGGGCTTTTCAGTGTCAATCACTCCACACTCACTACCACTACATTCGATATACTCTACATACATCACTCAACTCACATGTTAATTTTTGGCGAGGGAGGAAAAACCGGAGAATCCGGAGAATAAAAACCCTGATGGCATCCGCTCTATTAACTGAGGGTCTCAATGGGGTTAAGCGTGAGTCGTGAAACGCTTAAAAAATTAACCGTGAGTCGTGAAAATTCGAAAAAAGTAATCGTGAGCCGTGAAAAATTTTTGTAGCGTGAGCCGTGATTTTCGTTTTTTATAGTGCATTTAAGGACGTTCGCGGGAAAAAAGTTTACCATGTTTTTTTCTTCATACTTCGCATGGTGAGATAATGTCATCATAGAAGTTCAAAGAGCAAATAAAAAATGGGGGTCACCGTTCTCGTTGAGGAGTGAGACGACATCAAAGTGCACCCACTTTCTCGTAGAAGATCGCTTGCGCGCCAATCTATAGGAGTCGAGCATAGAAGTCATTTTTTGTAGAAAAACTAAATGGATTACTCATTGTTTAGATACACGACCGCCTAATAACCCATGGAATAATAGTATGTAAAAATATTTGTAAATACTTAACAAATAGCTGTTGTTTTTAATTCGAATTGGCAGTCACGAGCGACACTTTTGCCGGGACTTAGCTCAAAGTTGTCACGGAAATCCGTGTTTTTATTATGATTTTACCATTATTTTTTTTTCATATTTAGCATATTAACAGCTTATGTAATTCTTTATCAAACATTGAAATAAAAAGTGGGGGTCACCGTATTCGTTTCCGAGATATTGAGCCGTAAAGTTCAAAATCGATTCAAAAATTGGCCGCCATCTTGAATACCGAGAGGAGACTGGGCCCAGTAGAATCTTTTCCATCCTTTTTTCTGCAGTTTTTCAACCTGAACGATTTTTTTCCTCCGTAAAATTGCTTCCCCCCCCCCCCCCCCCCCTCCCTATTTTTCCTTTTTTTTGAAAAATTTCCATTTAAAAAAATCGAAAAAGTCGTTACGGAAAAAATTCTTTTAGGCCGCCATCTTGGATTTATCGAGGAAGCGCGCGCTACCGTGCGCAGTAAAAGTGCGCGCGAACAATGCCCACGAACGTCCTTAAATGATCTAAAGTCTAGGTGAACTTTCCTGTGGCGCTGGGGCGTGAGACCAATGACATTTGAGCGTTGCCTGGTCTTCCTGGGCGAGTTGACTAGGCGTCAGCCAGGCGCTCACTATGTCACTCTTGGTGGTCTTTGTCCAGGCGTCTCAGCAATTCAATTCAAAACGAATTTTTTCTTCATGCTATATCGGAAAATTTTTCAAAACGCCTAGGTTAACCGGGATTCGGAAAAATTAACCGTGAGTCGTGAAAAAGCGATTTTTTTAAGCGTGAGTCGTGACTGATACCCCCCCATTGAGACCCTCTTAACTTTGGTGGCATGGTAGAGAACAACACATCAAACAAACTCAGTTCACATATGATCCAGTGCCCGAGCTGGGACTCGAACCCGGTCCACGGCAGTGAATGGCCAGCGCCCTCACCGCTCGGCCAACCATGCCAAACGACTGTTTGCCAGTATAGTCGATCACCGAATTTGTGAACGATAACGGATCAGCAAGCTAAGACTTAAAATAGGATTTTCGACTACACTAAAAGCCTTCACTCGCTCTTGTCATATCTTACACTTGAAAGTCATTCTAGCGTGTTTGGTCAGCAGCCGCAAATGACCGGATGAGCAAAGCAACATACACAGACTCAGTGATGTACTGCTCATTAGCAGTGCTTGTCTTTTTACTAGTAACATAAGCATAAGCAACATACACAGACTCAGTAATGTACTACCCATTAGCAGTGCTTGTCTTATCACTAGTGACATAAGCATGAGCACAAGCAACATATAATCAGTTATGTAGGTACTGTTCATTTGCGGTGCCTATCGTTTCACTAGTGACACAAGCATATCCTAAAACTACATAACCCACTCTTGTTCATTAATAGTGCTCGTGTTTTCCGACATATCTAAGAGAGATAAATGCCGGGTTTACGTACATTCCTCGCTTTTATAAGAATTATCTGACATCTTCAGATTAAGACAGAGAGGCTAAAATGCTTTTTAAGTGAAACTGTCACCTTGGGCTATAAAATGGTTCCTAACAGGCGCAGAATTACGTAAAAGACACACTTTCATCCACACGTAGTTCTCAAAAACGTGCCTCAGTTCCCTGGATTGTAGCCGTGATGGGTTCATATTTTCATACCTTCTTATAGAGGTGAAATATACACGTCCAAAGGCACTTACATGTAAAAAATTCGGACACTTTCTTTTTAGGAATGACAGCTTTAAGTTTTGAAAGGCTACAAGAGTTGCAGAACACTGATAACTACTCAGTCGCAATTTTCTTTTAATAACTTCTTAATTGTGTTTTCTTATAATTTCAGTCTTGTAGACTGTCAGTCATGGTTGAGCCAACGACTTCTTCCCTTTCATCACTGCAACTCAACACAACAAACACTAGTCATGGTGGAAAGGTATCTGGCTCTGATGAGCTCGAGGAGTACACTCGTCATTCAAGGATTCTCAAACTGACTCTTTATGTTATCATATTCTTGATCAGCTCCATTGGAAATTCCATGGTTTGTGTCATCATTTTACGACGAAAAACTATGAAAACTGTGACCAATTATTTCATCTTAAACTTGGCTATCGCTGATCTGGCCTTGACTTTAATCTGTATACCATTCGATATTCCTGTACAAGAGATGAACTACGTCTGGCCATATGGTGGTTTTATGTGTAAAATATTGTATCCATTACAGACACTGGCATTATTTGCGTCTATATATACTTTAACTGCAGTCAGTTTGACGCGGTATTGGGCTATCGTCCATCCACTGAGGAAACAACTCACAGTTGTGAAGGCTAAAATCGTTGTATTTGCCATATGGATTTTTTCCTTAATCCCCGTATGCCCATACATCATAATTCTCACTTACGACCCAGACAAAAAATCCTGCGACGAATCATGGGATAGCCACAACACCAGAAAAGTCTACACCGCATTCCTCTTCACGTCACAATACATCCTGCCTCTCACCGTCATAGCAACTGCTTACGTCAGCATATCCATGGAGCTCCACAAACGCGAATTCGTGACCGAATGCCTACGAAGACAGCAGTTGGAGGAAACAAGAAAGATAGTGCGAATGCTCGTTGTGGTAACTGTACTTTTCGCAGCTTGTATGCTGCCTAACAATGTGATGTGGATGTGGCTAGACTTTGGGCAGGCTGATCAGCATTTTAAGTATTTCTGGGAAGTAGTAGCATTTAGTAATATTCTAACGTTCGCCAACAGTGCTGCCAATCCACTGTGCTATACGATACTTAATGAAAATTATCGAAAAGAATTTAAATCTGCGTTGAAATTCTGCTGGGAGAGGACGGAGGAGCGCGTTGGGAATAAGATGCGAAAAGGAAGCAGTTTGTCGGGGATTGAGTTACTTAAAGTACCAAGGTCCAAATCAACTACCACAACTGTTATTAGTACTCTATGAAAACATGACATGGGATGTCATGGGAGAACATGGGAACATGACAACTCGGTTAGTCAGAGAGAGAGACGAAACAAACCGGTGCAAGGCAAAAAATCAACGATGATTACCTAATCATTTAACCAACTCAATGAAGGATCACAAAATCCTTACAGTAGCTGTGCAGTTCTGGAAACACTGTGCAACTGCGTTGCGTGCAACATTGCAGGCGTGGACACACTGTGCAACTGTGTTGCGTGCAACATTTCAGGCGTGGACATGCACATTGTGCAACTGTGTTGCGTGCAACACTGCAGGCGTGGACACACTGTGCAACTGTGTTAATTGCGTGCAACATTGCAGGCGTGGACACACTGTGCAACTGTGTTGCGTGCAATATTGTGGAAAATATTACAACGTGTGTCCGGGACACACAGTTCGGTGCATTTCTATGGATCACAAAAGACTCAAACAAACTGAATCGAAAAACTGAGAGCTCTCATGCTACAAGATCTTATTCCATTCACTTCCACTTAGCACCGTACCCTGGGACAAGCTCCATAAACTGATTACATTAAGTTCAAGGCATTCATGGTGGTCCAAAACCAACCACCGACTCCACTAGTACCCTAAGAATTTCTTGCAGAAAGATTTTGGGTCTCCAAACCTAAAACTAAATTAGCCACAATCCTGATTTATATCATTGATCATTTGGAAGAATAGCTTAGATAGGTGGTGCGCGACCTTTTAGCCTTTTACAAGTGAAAGGTTCGATTTCCTTTAGGGAGTAGCCATTATTTATGGGTACGGGGGGCTGGAAAATGGGAGGGGGGACAAAAAGTTTTAATGGTGGACTTCTCGCATTTGCCAGTCCCCCACCCGCTCATAAGTAATGACTACTCCCCCCCATAAATAATGACTACTCCCTTACACTTACGTGGGAGCACTGATAGAGAGAGGGGGATGTGCCCACTCAGGTTTCTCAGCGTAAAAATGCATGTTATTAGGGGTTACCGATGTTAAATAAGGTAACTTTATCTAAAGCCTGTTCACACTAGTGATGCAAACATAACAACGTAAGTGCAAGCAACATGCACCGACTCAGTATTGCATGTATCACATAGATATGAAAAAAGACAATCACTGCATTAATAATGAGCAGCACACTACTGAGTCTGTGTACATACAAGGCCTAGTTTAGACGCCATACCAACCCACATGGAAAGTTAAGCATCAAAATCTACTTGGAACTACAAGATGTCTTAAACTAAATTTGAATAAAGACCATAATAGTAAGAGAGCGAAACTCAATATTGATGTCTGTACGATGTTCGCGGCGACTAATAAGGCTATTTTTAGTAATTTCGATATTGCGCGCCCAAGGCTTTCAAACAATAGAATTTTATTTTTGGGATTGGGATTCTATTGTTTAAGAGTCTTGCGCGCGCGCGTACATACCATTACTTGATAGAGAACAGCACACTGAAGGTACGGCGTCGGCGCTTATGCTTGCGCCGCTAGTGTGAACCCAGATCTTAAAAGTGAACAAACTAGGCATGCACAGTTACCATGACAACCCATGAACAAACGTATGGGGGGCCATGCCTCCCATACCATAATATTGTAAATAAGAGTACATGAAGAAAGTATATGTACTTCCCCCTTTATTGTACAGACTAAATTATCACATAGACGAAATAGTGAAATATTGATTATTTATTAATTAGAGAATGAATATTAACGAACAATTAGAGGTATAAATATGAACATTTAGAAGTGGAATAAATCAAAGTATTACAAATGACGTCAGTTGAGAATTCTCGATTATCAAAAAGAGTAGTAAGCTGGGTTCGAGTCCCGCGCACAAAGCATCTATGGAATAAAACGATTCTTTTCTGGAAATACCCCACTTCAGCTATCCATACTTCTCAGTACTTTACCATGTAACGTACGGACATATATTCTTTGTTAGTTTCGTTCGATTGTTCTCATTTGAAGTCTTTTGTTTGTCTATTGATTTACATTCGTGTACGGTACACGACGGCGCCATACTTCTCGATTTACACTCGAAACAGCCATAAATACCTTGCGTCTCCAGCTGCCCACTCGTTTCAATAACTTCAATGGATGAAAAAGTCGAGTATGTAGAGAAGGGCGATTACACATTGGTTTGCATATTTCATTTCAAGATTATTCTCACTCCTATTTGAACTACGTAACTAATCGTGGATGTACGGCCCGCAGTATTTGCGATCGTTACCTAAGTTATTTGAATTCAGCATTATAGCATTTCTATGTAACATAGAGCGGATTTCGTATGGTGTGAAACGTACCGCGCCGTGCCGTTACCGTGTCAGTGCCGTGTTGTCTATAAAATTATTTGAAATTTTAACAATTTGTTAAATTGAAAAATTCGTCAGAATCGAGAAGGCAGTGTTCTACCTAAAGAAGTTCAGTTTGATTTTCAAAACGGATTCTTTCGTGTTTAGCTTGGATCAAGAAACGGACCTAACGAATCTCGGAACGCACTTGTCAAAGTTCTGTGAAATGCACTGTAAAACAGTTTTTGTAATAATGATGTGAATAAGTTGCGTATGGAACACGTATAGGAACACGAAGGAAATTTGATATTTTTGTTTAACGATGCTAATAAATAAGAATACATTAAATAATACAAAATAATGAGTTCATCGCAGGCAGAGCAGGCAGAGTAAAACTTGAGAACATCACGTGGGAATTACGTGAACATTACGTGGGAAGAAGTATCACGTGCTTAGCAGGTAACACCAATGGACGATTTAGAGACAGAGTACAAAAGCTAAACATATCACGTCACCAATCACGTGAGCCATCACGTGACTATTAAGCAAGACCAGCATCTTGTGCCATACCATAGAAAATTCCACGTTGTTCCAGTAGCTTTGACGGTGTGTCAAACTCCATCATGAAACCTTTGTCGAGTACAATGATGCTATGAGATAAACAAGGTAAAGTTTACAAAAACATCAACAATAACAACAACAACACAACCAACAATAAAAGCAATAACAATTACAACAACCATACTGGCATCATCATCATCATCATCAACATCATCATCATCATCATCATCATCATCATCATCATCATCACCACCACCACCAACAACAACAACAACAACAACAACAACATAACCGTGTATTCTGAATAAGGTCCCGCACACACGATGCACCTTGTCATGCAACGCGCGCAACAAAATCGTTTTTGGGTCATGCGATAAAAAGTGCCGCGAAACATGGAAGACGCGACGTGAAAGAGGACGTCGCGGACAAATTTTGTTCGAAATCGGACCTTTGACGTCGCCGACGTCAAGAAGAGGACGCGACACAAGTGAAATGGCCTTCTAAACGTGGAGTCACGACGTCGTCACGGTAGTCACGCAACGAACGAATGTGATATATTCGTCATCTCCCGTCCTATTCTCGCGTCGCGTCGCGTTTGCTAAATCAGCCTAGTGATTCAGTTCTGCTGTTGCGCGCGATGTTTCTGGAAAAGTTATTAATAAATTCCGTCGTGTCCCGGACTTCACTACCAATGAATGACTCCAAACGTTAATTTCGGGTTGGAGTTCAGACGAGAAAGCACCAAAATTCATTCACTAACCCTTTTGGTTAAGACGATTTTGTTCAGTGTATACAGCCATTTCAAAAGTACTTGTCGGGCAAAAGGTCCCAAACCTACGCAACTCATCCGCAAGGCAATATGAGTAGAAATTACATTACGTCCACATGCCTGGTTATAAATACGAAAAGTTCATATCTACTTGGGCAACCTTATACTCCATAGAGCTTCAAGTTTGAGACTAGAAATCAAGAATGCCAAAAAGTGACAGTCGCGTTGCCTTTTGGTATCTTTTACTTCTTCTTGTACCATGCACTGATTCCGGAATCAGCAGTTGCGAGGAATGGTTTCGCATTGTGATACTTTAAGTTATAAAATGACATGGTGCAAGCATTTACCGTGAATAATCCATGATAGTATTGAGTCGATGTGCAATGGTAAAAACAGTTCGATCAGCAAATTCAGTCCTAATGGTATTCTGGAATCAGTTCGTCTGTCTCCAGATCCACAGCTGCCGTGGCTTCGTCCAGAACCAAAACTTTACTTTTTCTCAAAAGAGCGCGAGCGAGACACACCAGTTGACGCTGACCAACACTGTGAAAATAATACATAGTTAAACGTGTATTAAATTAACCGTATTGAGGGTTTTTGTGGCTTCACAAAGCACTCTAACATAACTTATGTCGTACCTGAGATTCTCTCCTCCCTCTGAAATGGCATGTTGTAGACCTTCAGTAAGACCTGACACAAACCGCTTCAAATGGCTGACTTCCAGTACGTTCCATAACTCTTCGTCTGAGTGCTTATCGAAAGGATCGAGATTGAATCGTAGAGTACCAGAGAACAACACTGGATCCTGTCAAGAGATAGAAAACAGAGCAGTTGTGATCAACAAGGCATAAAAATGAAGGCGTGTTACATTTGATGAATAATAAGAATTTATCGTAGGGTACGTCCCAAAAAAAAAAGTAGTATAGAACGTACTTCCTTGGCGGGTTACCTGTGTATAAAATATGATGGGTTACCTGTGGTATGATAGTCAGCCTTGATCGTAAATCCTGGAGACCCATTTTTGCAATGTCCATGCCATCGATTATTATACTTCCCCCGGCACTTTCTAGAAGTCGGAAGAGCGCAAGGGTCAGCGTTGACTTTCCAGCTCCTGTACGTCCAACGATACCAACCTAAAGAGACGGACAAAAAAAATTCATAAACTAGAGTACAGACACTAAAAGTGTGCAACATAAATAGTACTAAGTAGTGATAAGTTATGCTGATTCTATTGTTTTTATTGTTTAATTAGTGCTATTTGTAAAGTAGAGTACAGACACCAAAAGTGTGCAACATAAATAGTACTAAATAGTGCTAAATTATGCAAATTCTTTTGTTTTCGATTGTTTAATTAGTGATATTTAGTACTAAATAGTGCAAAGGATTGCACACTTTTAGTGTTTGTACTCTATTGACCGGCCAATTAACACTAAACCATGTGGAATAAGAACTTGTCTAAATGATGAGACAAAGAAGACATTTAGTACTAAATTGAGATGGTGATATTTTTCTTACTATTTTGGATCTTCCAGAAAGGACAAACATTTAAGAAACTGCCATTGCTATTGCAGTAGTATTAAAGGACAAAAATTGTAAATCAACTCTACCTTTTCACCAGGTTCAATATCGCAATTGATGTTCTTAAGGACCAGTGGTAAGTTTTCTCGATATCTCAAGTCAAAGCTGTCTATCACTATGTTGCCTGATCCTGGCCAGTCTTCAGGAGGACGATTATCATCGATCACCCACTCACCCTACAAGACAGAAAACAAAAACACCAACAATCAACGTGGGAAATAACACACTGTCACTTCAAGTTTATGGTTGCCACTTGCCTCAGTTGGTAATTCGGCGTACTCCTTTGTGCGCTCGACTGACACAATATTTGTCTCAAGGTCGGTTGACATTCGAACCATCATGTTTAAAATCTGGGTAATCTAAATCGGAGGTAAAAGCAACCAGAATCTGAGTAGAATCCAACTTGATAATGATGAAAAGAAGAAGCTAGCAGAAACCATGCATTGGACCCAAGGGAAAACAGGGAACCAAGGGAAAACAGGAAACAGAAGCAAGTATTAGGTCAGGGGGGACGTTATTGTTAGGTTTTCAACTCATCACCTTGAGAATCAAAAGATAAAGAAGCGGTTGCCATGGACATATGCAGATACACCTCTTCGCCTCGCTGTGGTACAGTAAACAAAAGAATCACTTAACCATGCCATTGTTTAGCTACGCCAAAGTGAGGCAAGAGGTATATGTGCATATAAGTACCAGTATTATATGCAAAAGGTCTATGATGGCGTACGATGACTTTATATTAAGTGTAGTATACCTGTAAAGCGTAGGTGATGGACATCCCAACAAGACTGCTATCAATGGAGTCTTTACCAATGACAGCAAAAAGAGCAGGCAAATAAAATGATGAGATTTCCTACAAACTCCAAACGAACTGCAAGCCAACTGTAAACAAATGGGTTATCAATATTTTTAAATGTCGATATACACAATATATAGAATGAAAAAAACTATACAATGAACAACACTAATACAGTAATTATTGGTGAAACAATTCTATATTTGGTGACCCATTCCATATTTCATATTTGATTTTTTTGCAAACAAAGTGATTGCAGTGAAAAGGACTAGGCGAGTTTGCAGACAACCCAGAGGCAATTTTTTCGAAGCTAAGAACTCTCATTAATTCCTCTGACTGTTTCGAAATCGTCATTCAAACACTTTTATGTTCTATTACTTCATTTCATTAATTTCAGTTGCTCCATTCTAAAGCGCATGCATTGAGACGTTGTAAAATGCACTATATATAAGTACATAATTTAGTTATTATTATTAGTTAGTATAGGAAATCGCACGATCTTGAGTACAATTCGGAATTAATAGGTACGAGTAATGTTTTGAAAGTTCTCAAAATAGGACGAGCCTGCGAGTACTATTTGAGAGTTTTCAAAACATTACGAGTAACTATTAATTCTGAATTGTACGAGAAGATCGTGCGATTTTTTATTTATAATACACTATAAAATTTCAATTAACGATTGTCGTTGCCATAGCGACTTAATAGGTACTCTGCAGAGTACAATTAATGATTTAATTGTACTCCTCTCGTCCAATCAGAATCGAGTAATTTTGTATAGTGTATTATAATTATTATTATTCGTTATTATTCATCAGCCATCATGGCTCAAGATTGTATAGGCCTATACTCGCCCTAGTCTTTTTCGACCACCTTCCTTGCAAGGATCTGAAATTGGTATCCCTTTATTCCATGTTTTGTAACTAAATTCCATATTTGGTCATACTCCACAATTGTCAAAAGAATTCCATATTAGGCAACAAAGCTCCATATTTGGCAATAGGTCATTTCCATGGTCCACAAAAGGCTCAACGTCATTCTTTGTTATGAACTCACCGGTTTGAACATATAAGTGGATAAAAAGCCAGCTGGTTTTCATCAACTTTGTAAAAATTTCCACGTGTAAATCGTTGTTGTTGTTGGTAGGCCCTGATTGTTGTAACACCATTGATCGTCTCGTAGAAGTAGTTATAGACTGGAGATCGGCTTACTGACTCAATTCTCTTTAACTGACGAGACGTTGACACGAACCAACGCTGGAAAGATAGAAATCGTTAGTTGCAGAGATTACGTGTTTCACTGGTCATCTTCTGTACAAGAACTAGGAACCGTGAACTGGGAGCGGCAATGAATGGCAAGATCCGGTGGAAGGGCGTGGCATATCTTGAAATCTCGATCGCAGTCGATAATGATTATGACAATTCCGTATACCAAGGTGACATACGTACGTGGCTCGAAGGTTTTGTAGATACCTCCGCGAATGAAGGAATGCAACATATGCTACAACTAGACGTAAAATCTTCTAGCCAAAATTCAGACAGAATTGATCTCAAATTCGGTTGTTTGTGGTATTTATAGGCCCGTTTTAAAATTTGTTGTCAGACAAGGTGTCTGCTACTGGTAACATTGTAACCCAGTACTACCTGCCGCATGGACGGGTGGTCAGCGTCTAAACCGGCTCCCCCCACCAGTGTATGCTGGTGAGGAGGGTGGCATGTCACCCAGCAGGACGAAAAATAAGACCTTTCAAAGGGCGGATGAGCTCCTTGCGAGCCAACGGCCAACATGCTATCGGCGATTCTGTTTGTCAACTCGGCATCAGCTCCGACATCAAGCAACGAGTTGTCCCTGCGGCCATCTCAGCTATGCTGTGTTGCCGGTCAACAGCGCCGTTTCTCGCCAAGGGATGTTGCCTTGCGTCGGGCAGCGTCGTCATCTCAGGAGCAGCCTCACCGTTTTCTAGGTTTTTTTTTAATTTGGTCAAATTTTCTCATCTACAACAACGAAAATTTATGGAAAATTTGCAGGTATAGACGGGTCTTTAGTTTTTACACGTGAGTCTCACCCAACCATAATATAAATTTTGCTCTACGACAGATCGCCGTAAAACTTTAGAAATCGGACAGCACTAATAAAGCAATGATCCCAAAGAACCTTCGGGTGTCAAGCTATTTTGCAATTAAATTGTAGGTGTATGAGAATGTTAATTGATAAGGTAACTTCGAAAAGGGCATAATTCAAGAACTGAAAACTTTTAAGAAGTGGTCACTTAAATTTTGCTTACGCGGATAGTAATAACAGTGCATGTCAAAAATTGGCACCAGATACTTACCTGAATGAAGACGTATATAATTGCAAGTGGTACAATGACAGGTCAAGAACAAGGGCGTGGCATAGGTGATAGCAAACAGGGTTCCCACAACTCCTAAAAACATCCTTAAGAACATTCCCAAAGTGCGTGGCACTGCGTCATCAATGGTGTACAAGTCCTTTGAAAATCTGTTCACAACGCGACCAATCGGAGTTGTCTCAAAGAAAGACATCGGAGAATGTAAGATGTTGATGAGAAGACTATCATGGAGGTACTTTGACGCTTTGATTGACCCAATGGCGAGACTGACTGAGGACATGAGGGCGAAGAACGCTTGGAAAAAGCCAAGCGCGCCATAGACTCCAAGGTAAATGTCACGTGTCTTGGTTGACGTGTCGGTGTCCGCGCTCCATATTGCTAGCCATATTCGTGAACCTACAAGGCATCCCTCGGCGGTGAACAAGAACGACAGAACGAAGAATGAGATGAGGACACCGATGGATTTGGCGTACGCCCAAAAGACACCAAACTTGACCTGATTACAACGAAATACGTGTTAATTCAGGGAGATGGGATGGACGGATCCATCCTAACTTTCACGATAAATCCGTTTGCTGCAAGGTGCATCAACGATTCATCAAAAGTGGATCTACTTAATAATTTTGAAAATGCAGTGACACAAAACGTCGAAATTAATACACGAAGAGGTCAGGCAGGCGAGCCCTAACCCAGCACGCGAACGCCACCTATATGGTAAATATTTTCATCGGTTTACAGCCAATTGGACAGCTAAAAACTTCGTCTTTGGGTCATAAAAACACACATGCACACATTTCAGTAGGTGGAATGCTCAGGGATAAGAGTAAATATGAGAGGAAGCCATTCATTTGATACAAGAGTAAACTTTCTCACCCTTCCTTTCTCAGCCCTTTCTTCAAATATCATCATCTCCATGTCTCGGTCCTCCTCCATTACCGTCATACCATCCGTGTCAGCGGTATCGCATGTAATAGTAGTTCCCATGGTAACAACGCTATCGCGTCTTCTTAGAAGTGGACGGTGTGGAATAATAGTTGGTGGTTCGAACGGTGCATCCATTTCGTCGTCGCTAGTTTGTGAATGGAGTCGAACAAGAATGTCTTCTTCATTGAAGTCTTCACTTTCTTCTTTTTCTTCTTCTTCAGGGAGTTCTTGAATAGGCTCGGGAACTGGGAGAGGAAAAAACAGGCGAGAAGATAAAACACAAAGTGCAGACCATCTTCATCATTTTAACAAATAGATTCCATTTTCCGTGCGTCTCTACTTTAATAGATGCACAGATGACGTCAAAATGGTTAGCAACAACAGTGCGGTACAAGTCGAAGTTTAGTGGAGTAACTGTTGTTCTCACCACATTCTAATGTCCTCTGCGCATGTCCTCTGAGTAGAGACCCACAAAAAATGGAATCTTTTTTTTTTCATATAGTATTCATCGAAACATTTCAACCAATCAGAGCGCGCGTAAGATTCAATGATGTGGTTGTCGACCAATCAGATCGCACGAAATATATTAATCATTATATAAATTGTAATTACACACGGTTGTCGACCAGTCAGAGTGCGCGTAATATACTATTATTATACAAATCATAATCACCATCATACTCATCCTAAATATCGCATCATCTTTATTTCTTGCTATGTCATCACTTACGATTAGTTGCGATATCTTTTTCCTCTGCAGCAAAAGTCTTCAGGAATTCAGCAAATGCTCCTTCGTTGGCTAGCAGTTCATCATAGGTACCGATCTAAATAAAGATAAGTTCGTTAGTTACACAATATTTCATCATAGTCATTGTGATAAATAGATAATGACGTTATTGATGTTTAATATATTCCATATTCGTGTCTACAAGTGAATGAGTCCAATACAATGGCTACTCCATTCTGTAGCAAGATACAGAATGAGATCGACAATAGTTCTGGGCGTGGCATCCCTTAATTCTGGGCAACCGTACCTAAAATTCAAGGCACGGCACCCCAATGCTTATTGTGTGAATGGAAATGTAATTGGCACGGGTGCCTAAAATTTTAGGAGCACCAGCACCTTTTGAATAGGTCGTGTAAACCGGGCTTTTTATAATCAACACAACAATGACATAGCCACGGCATGGTGCGATAAATATATTAGGGCCCGTTCACATGAGAGAGGGTGCTCCTATGTAGTAGGGATAACTCTTTTGTTTTGTGTCCCCAGGGAAAAGAAAACAAAAGAGTTATCCCTACTACATAGGGGCACCCTTTTTCATGTGAACAGGCCCTTACTCATGCAAAAACTGCTCTATAAATGAGAGAAAAGTGAGACAGCGAGCGATGAAAGACAAACTTTGCATCTCGTTCCTTGTTTCCACTTCTCAAGGCATTTCTGCTTTCTTACCTCCGAAATACGTCCACCTTGTAGGACAACGATTTGGTCAACTTGAGGAAGGAAACTAATGGCGTGGGTCACGAGGATACGGGTCTGATATAAAAACGAATAAAACGAGAGTAAAATAAGATTTCAAGAAAAATATTATGTTCGGTTTGGATAGTCATAAAATGCGATTGGTCTGGACTAAATAAAAGAAAAAGTACGGATTGGCTGACGGCAGGCCGGCCCGTCTGGACCAAAAATGTTTACGTACCGAGGTGGTGGTCAGGTAGTGGTAGTGGCGGTGGTGATGGTGGTAGGGTGGTGTTTTTGTTTTTGTTTTTGATATTGTGATCGTTTACTTTGGATGTGTGGACGTTAGGGGAAGTTAAATTGCGAACAAACATGGGCTTCTAAAGCAACATCTCCCACTTCGATATGCTTTTCAACTCTTTTATTCATTACTCATTCATTACTCTTTTATTCGTTATTCTTTTATTTTTTTTAGTTGTATTTAATTACCTTGTGTCTCAGCTTTCCTCTTGGTCCTATAACTTTATCAAAGATATGTTTGCCCACGTGAGAGTCAACAGCGCTGAGTGGATCATCCAACAGATAAACATCAGCATTAAAGTACACAGCTCTTGCCAGGTTAACACGTTGTTTTTGACCTCCACTCAGGTTTATGCCCTAGGAAATAAGTCATTAAGCGTATACCGTTACACCGGACCGGCCAAGAGTTTCTTATCGATATGTTATTTCCGTGAAATAACGCCTGACTAAGTCATGACCAAACCCTCCCCTTTCTCATCTTGAGGGAGAGGTTTACACCTAATATTTTGTTATTAATATATATGTGAGGCGAGTCAGGATCCGTATATTTTAGGAGTGAAATTGATAAATTTTCCGAAGGCAAAAAAACAAAAAAGCCTTCATAATAAAATTTGTCCTATCTAAGATTTGCAAAAAAAGGTTGTTTTTCTGGTGGGCTGAATTGTTTTGGTTATTTCCGGTCTCCGATCTTAGCCGCGGTGCCGCACATACCCAACCATTCTCAACCCGAGTACCCCTCGATCTCCGGTCCCTTTCCCTCCCCCCTCCTCTAGAAAGAACGATTTCTCTTCAGATGTCTGTCAACAGAGGGTGTAAGATACCCCTCCCAAACGGCCACGCCCATAAATATGGATATCAACGCTTACCCTTTCACCGATCTCTGTCATGTCTCCGCCTGGTAGGATATCAAAGTCAGTCTCAAGAGCACTGGCTTGGACGACCTTATGGTAACGCTTTGATTCAAAATTCCTGCCAAAAATAATGTTGTCTCTCAAGGTTGCATTCTGTATCCAGGCTTGTTGAGGGACATACGCCACGGAACCCTGGGAAAAAATGCTACTGAAGTTAGCGAGTAATCAATCAGTTGTTGTATTTCTTTTTGGAGAACTGGCGTGCGTTTTTACAATTAACGTGGGATTAAACAGACCGTCAAACTGACGAACAAACGGATAGTGTTTGTACGTCTGGAAAAGAAATGTAGAGCCGAGAGTGAGCACTTGAAATTCATTGGCTTTCCATACAAATTTGAAACTCAAGTTAACCTTTCTTTGAACATCAAAAGGTCAGCGGTTTACGTCATTTTACCGCCAATTTCTATGCGCGCGCGTCTCGTACAAGTTTGCTTTTGCATTTAGAAAAGAAGTATGAAGCCGTCGTTCTATCACGTTGTATCATAAAGGTTTTGGAAAATGGTGAGTACAAAACGCTATATAAGCTTATGTTAGATCTAAATTCAACTTGTAAAAATATTTTGTTGTTATTTGCCTTTTTTTGTCATTCCTGTTTTGGAGAATATTGCCCTCTATTCTTAACTGCTTTGTTGAAAAGGATATTAAGACTTGTATCTGTCACAATTTTCCATTCAGTGAGTAAACCAGGAAGTAAAATGTAATAAAACGATTATGTTCTTACCTGAACATAGACTTGTCCTTCGAGTTTTTCTGTTTCGCCAAGTAAAGCAGATAAAAGTGTAGACTTGCCACATCCTACTTGTCCGACTACTGCTACTAGTGAACCAGTTGGTACGTTGAGGTTTATACTAGGTGAAGAAAAGAGTGAGAAATGAATGGAAGGGAAAGGGAAGCAGAGTAGACTTGTAACATCCTACTTGTCCTACCACTGCTACTAGTGAACCAGTTGGTACGTTGAGGTTTATACTAGGTGAAGAAAAGAGTGAGAAATGAATGGAAGGGAAAGGGAAGCAGAGTAGACTTGTAACATCCTACTTGTCCTACCACTGCTACTAGTGAACCAGTTGGTACGTTGAGGTTTATACTAGGTGAAGAAAAGAGTGAGAAATGAATGGAAGGGAAAGGGAAGTAGAGCAGACTTGTAACATCCTACTTGTCCAACTGCTGCTACTAGTGAACCAGTTGGTACGTTGAGGTTTATACTAGGTGAGGAAAGAGTGAGAAATGAATGGAAGGGAAAGGGAAGCAGAGTAGACTTGTAACATCCTACTTGTCCTACCACTGCTACTAGTGAACCAGTTGGTACGTTGAGGTTTATACTAGGTGAAGAAAAGAGTGAGAAATGAATGGAAGGGAAAGGGAAGCAGAGTAGACTTGTAACATCCTACTTGTCCTACCACTGCTACTAGTGAACCAGTTGGTACGTTGAGGTTTATACTAGGTGAAGAAAAGAGTGAGAAATGAATGGAAGGGAAAGGGAAGTAGAGCAGACTTGTAACATCCTACTTGTCCAACTGCTGCTACTAGTGAACCAGTTGGTACGTTGAGGTTTATACTAGGTGAAGAAAAGAGTGAGAAATGAATGGAAGGGAAAGGGAAGCAGAGCAGACTTGTAACATCCTACTTGTCCAACCGCTGCTACTAGTGAACCAGTTGGTACGTTGAGGTTTATACTAGGTGAAGAAAAGAGTGAGAAATGAATGGAAGGGAAAGGGAAGCAGAGTAGACTTGTAACATCCTACTTGTCCTACCACTGCTACTAGTGAACCAGTTGGTACGTTGAGGTTTATACTAGGTGAAGAAAAGAGTGAGAAATGAATGGAAGGGAAAGGGAAGTAGAGCAGACTTGTAACATCCTACTTGTCCAACTGCTGCTACTAGTGAACCAGTTGGTACGTTGAGGTTTATACTAGGTGAAGAAAAGAGTGAGAAATGAATGGAAGGGAAAGGGAAGCAGAGTAGACTTGTAACATCCTACTTGTCCTACCACTGCTACTAGTGAACCAGTTGGTACGTTGAGGTTTATACTAGGTGAAGAAAAGAGTGAGAAGTGAATGGAAGGGAAAGGGAAGCAGAGTAGACTTGTAACATCCTACTTGTCCTACCACTGCTACTAGTGAACCAGTTGGTACGTTGAGGTTTATACTAGGTGAAGAAAAGAGTGAGAAATGAATGGAAGGGAAAGGGAAGTAGAGCAGACTTGTAACATCCTACTTGTCCAACTGCTGCTACTAGTGAACCAGTTGGTACGTTGAGGTTTATACTAGGTGAAGAAAAGAGTGAGAAATGAATGGAAGGGAAAGGGAAGCAGAGCAGACTTGTAACATCCTACTTGTCCAACCGCTGCTACTAGTGAACCAGTTGGTACGTTGAGGTTTATACTAGGTGAAGAAAAGAGTGAGAAATGAATGGAAGGGAAAGGGAAGTAGAGCAGACTTGCAACATCCTATTGTGCTACCACTACTACCTGTGAACCAGTTGGTATGTTGAGATTTATACTACGACTAGGTATAGAAGGAATGCAAAACTAAGTCAATTATTCTACTAAATTTTGCTGAGAAAATATCTAGTTGTAATAATGACAATTATGTTCATAATAGAATGCTGTCTGTCTTGTAATGGTGTCTGTCATATGGGTATCTGGGTGTCCATCACAGAGGAGTGTCTGCCTGTCTTATAGGGGTGTCTGTCAGATACAGCAGCCTGTGTTGTAGAGGTATCTATGGGGTGTCTGTCTCAGACAAACCCTTCACAAAGGGATGTGTGTGTTCACAGTGCATGTAAGTATATTTAAGTTTGGTTGTATTGTACAACTTACTCTCTTAGAGTTGGCTCTTCACTATAATTCCAAGCAAATGCACCACTCTCCACATGTATGGCTTGATTGGAAACTGTTCAAGATATAATTATATATGCAATTATTTATGTAGCAAAGTGTAGGCATTAGGTGTACAGTTATTGTATTCTGCAACTTACATTTTGATGGCATGGTTCGTTCAACATTGTCTGGTTTGAGTTCAGCCAGGCACATGAAATCAGTTAAACGTTTGACAGAAACCAATGCCTGTGTAGAAATAAAGATACATTTATAACATTCAGCATTTTGTGTGAATTTTACATAATTTTGCTTTCTGTGCAAATCATGAAGAACAATAAATCAAAACAATTAAATGAAGAAGTGACCTGACAAAATTGGCTCAATTAACTCTCAAGTTTTCTCAAATGACCTAAAATGCTATCTCTGAAATTTCTGACGATATCAATACCTGTATGTAAAAGTCACAGGGCCATCACTTCAATTCCTACCTGAACAAGGCTTACAATGACATTTGGCAGAACACTTAAAGGAAAACGTAGAATATTGAATATCGACAAGGCTACAAAGGCCTTTTGTGCTGTTAGTTCATTGCCAGTGAGGACGTAGATAGCAAAAGTAGCTAAGGAAACCTGTAATAGATTGAAATAACATATCAGTACCATCAATACTGACAACATTTTAATTCTGTGCTTCAATTTGTACTCTAATGGAAAGATAAAGATGTCAAATGAGATCAACAGTCATGCCACCCAATTTCATATTCAATTGTGGCATACTGTTTTGTTCTCACCATATTTTGAAACAATCAATGTATCTATAAGTTAGAGTACAAACATTAAAATTGGAGAATTTGTTAAATTTTCAAGAGAATTTTGAGTCCTCTTACCAGAAAAGGTGCACAAGTAAAGGTAAACATAAATCCAGCATTAAGATACATGGCTTTTTTTAAGTACTTCAGCTCATCTTTTCTGATTCCTGAAACTTTTGCTAGAAAGGACTCTTCCCATGCATACAGCTTAAGGACCTTGAAATTCAAAAAGTCATGATATCAAAAGAGATTTAAAATAAGAAGAATTTGGGTGGTTTTAAGTTGTACCTTTATTCCATTTAGAATTTCATTCATGATTCTTATACGCAAGTCTTTTTCAGTCATTTGCTTCACCTAGAAAATAGACTTTTCATGTTTTAATAAATAAAATTGATTTATAAAAAACAGATCAATGGAGGAACACATGTAAATAGATCAGTTCTGGATAGATAGAAGGTAAGATGATCAATAAAAGAATGAATGGATGGATGGAAAGAGGGAGGGAGGGAGGGTAAAAGAGGGAGTGAGGGAGGGTGGGAAGGATGAAAGGATGGATGGAAGGAAGAAATGAGGGAGGGAGGGAGGGTGGGAGGGAGGGAGGGAGGGAAAGAAGGAAGGAAAGGAGATCGAATGGTGGATGCAAGTAATAGGATATTCACCTGCAAAGTTCTAGAAGCTTTTCCCACAAAAAAGTTAAAAGGAATCAAAAGCACCATGACAACAACTCCAGCAAGTGTTGCAACTCCCATGGTCTGATAGAGGAGGTACAAGGATATAATAATCTGAACTGGTGCTGACCACAAAATTTGGATATAGGAACACATATCATTAAGTCGTTGTGCATCCACTGACATAAGATTCACCATGTCACCAGCAGTAGATGTTCCTCTTGATGTGTTATTGAGCTTCAAAGCCTAGGAATGTAAGGAAATTATGTACTTTGATTCAAATCATTCTTAAGGACTGCAAACATCACCCAAATGATTTAAAGGCTGAGGTTACGTTTCTGATCATCCTTTGAAGGATGATCAGAAACGTAACCTCACTTTTGGTGTTCAAAAATGGATCTCCCAGAAGTTGATAATGATTTAATAAATAATGATAACTTTATTGCTTATGCTGCATAATAACATTATATTAGAATGATCAATGGTGCATTACAATATTATTACAATCTAATTTAGTTTAGTCACTAGTTTAAGTTTAATAATTAATTTTTACTAAATGGAACACTGTTCTCTGATAAAAACATACCTTTGCATAAACCATGCCAGTCACAGCTGTCTTCATCTTAAGACCAACTGCCAGCATATAATGGAAATACTGCTGCAGAAACAGTGATTGTATCACAGATGCAGCAAACATTGCTAATGCCAATATATAGCCTCTCCAAGTTTCTCCAGAGTCTTTACCTTCGATGTGAGTCATCAACATTCTGTAAGAGCATGTACAATCAAATGAACATGATAATTTTGATATTTAACATAAACAATACTCAGTGTAGCATTGTTTTTTGTTTGTTTGTTTGTTTGTTTTTTTTCTTTGTATGTGTGTATGCATGATCCTCTAGCTAGGATTGAACCAAAAGCTCATAGAAAAATCTTATTTTTGCTATTATCATGGTATTTGAAGGGGTACCTTTGAAGGAAATTGAATTGCAAGCACTATAAGCTCTTGCAAAATCTTCCTTGTACATTAATTATAATATTCAAAGGAAAGTGTACACAAGCCCTTGGAAAATCTTCCTTTTGGCAAATAATCACATTTAGAGGAAAGTTTTATGTATGTGCATACATGTACATGCTTAAAAACAATATACTACACCTCCATTTGCTTAAGGCTCACAAAGTATTATTCTAATAAAGTTATAAAAATATCTTTACCCTAAAATAATTGGCTGAACAAATTGTAACAAATCTTGAATCAGTTTGCAGAAGGCTGCTATTAAGCATGGAGACCAAAACATCAAGAACAAGACTTTAAGTAATGATGGCTTCTTGCAAGTCTTCTTTTCTTTTTTCTTTTCCTTTCCTTCCAGTTTTAGGTACAAATTCTACTTTTTCTTGGTCTGATCAGCATCATCTTCAGCCTGAAGATTAACTTCAGTTCTCTTTGTTTTCTTGGGGATCTTCGTCTTCACCTTCATTGCATGGATCCTGTTCTTCATCTCTAGATTTTTGAAAAAGAACATACAAATCATTAATGGTAACTATAATGACTGGTCCTGTCAGTCATAAACTGGGACCTTAAGCAATGAAAAGCAAGGACACAACAACAATGCATGCACATCATGTTTTGTCTGTGCATCATTGTCAACAAGATTTTAGAACTTGAGAAAGCCTCAACTGACAAGAACAGGAACCTTGAGAATGACCAGTAGGTGGTATATTCAGGATTTTGAAAAGTGGGTTCCTTTAGGAGGTTTGGGAAATTTTTGATTTCTTAAGGCTCTGAAATGCTATATGTAAAGAGCATGGCTGGCTTAATTCAGAATATATTGTAAGTTGTCTTTGTGCATGTTAAGTCCACCAGTGTCATCACACAGGGTTGTCAGAGGTGTTGAGCCAGCAGATGGTGTCCTCATCCAAACCATTCAGCCCCATGGCTCTGTGAGGGGACTGAAGATAGAGCAGGCTAGGATGAGGTGGGTGGTGGTCCTCAGTGGTGCTCTGAGGACCACCACAACTGCAGATGTTGGTGTCAGCTGTGCCTGGGGTCATGCTGTCTACCTGGAGGGTCAGGTATCAGGATCATGCTGTCTATCTGCTCATGGCATGGTGACTCTGCTACGACTTCTTGCCCTGGACTGTTAATGACAGTAGCTTGATACTACCGATGCAAGAATAATATATTGTATGGGACATTTGGAACCCTACTAGATTCTTCACCGAATTTTACATGCACTTGGTTTATTATTTGTTGTTGACAGACAGTATTACTGTTCACAATAATGATGAACATTGACATCTCTGTTTGCTGCAAGTTTTGGAAAAACTTCACTTAATCACTAGCTCTTCAACAACCAATCTAGTTTAATTCTTTTAGTAACTTGATTATTAATAAATAGAATCTTACTTTTCACAATGACAGTCCAGACACTGACATTTTTTGCAAGCATTATATCTTTCACTTTCTTTATCCCATTTAGCTTCAAGCACTGGTACGATCTTGGAGGACTTTGCAGATTTAGGTAATGCCCAAAGTTCTTTATCTTCTAGTGGTCTCTTATGTCCCATTCTTATTAACCTTTTACAAAGTACAGTACCAATTTAGGGCGACTTAAGTGATTTTCAAAGACAATATATGGTATACCAAGACCCCATCTACACAGGGCTGTTCAAGTATAGAACCATTCATGATTGGGGCTTGTACTTGCCATTTACATAGGACTGTCTGTATTTTGGTGCAGACTGCCAATTACTACCGTGGCCCATAAGGGACATGCAAGATGTAATATGCAAGATGTAAGATGGTGTAAGATGCAAGGTGTAAGATGCAAGATGTAAGATGCAAGATGTAAGATGTAAGATGCAAGATGCAAGGTGTAACATGCAAGATGTAAGATGTAAGATTCAATCACGTGATTGGTCAGCGGTTTTAACAACGCATTTAGTAATCCTCGGGGATCCTCGGGTAATATAGGGAAGCCAGACCATTTTCACTATATTACCCGAGGCCACCGAGGCCACCCTCAAGAGTAACTGATTCTCCTCGGTCCAGGCTCTCTCGAGGATTTAACGTCTTTCGCTGGGCAAAAAATCCGAGTATCAGGGATGAAATGGCGGATTTGAGAACTCGGAACTCGTTTGGGGATTGTGTCTTCAGAACAGGGGCTTTGTTAATTCTGTCACTGAGCTGAGAGCATGGCTTAGTTATCCCTTCAAACTCCTGCGAGAGAAAATTTGTAAACACGTCTTCAATTTCCAGATTGCTATAAATACGTTGTTAAAACCGCTGACCAATCACATGATTGAATCTTACATCTTACACCTTGCATCTTACATCTTGCACCATCTTACATCTTGCATCTTACATCTTGCATGTCCCTTATGGGCCACGGTAAATTACACAGTCATGACGGTCTTCATTTTGGGACCTAGATCCCAGGCCTCAACCATGCAAATTGTGCAAAAATCAGAACAGTTCCAGTGTTAACATGGGTTCGCACAAAGTTTGAACTGTACTGGCCCCAAAGTCATTGAGACCTACTTTAATGTCCCAAACTTACACACTTTGTTGGTCTCAGATCAGGACAGTTCTGCAGGTTCCATGTGAACACAAGGCTGAACTGTCCCAGTTTGTGAATGGCCCCAAGTAAATTGGGTCTAAATAATTTCAATTTTAATAATTACCAATTTAACCACCAAAATGTTAATCTAGAAAAAATGTTTGCTGTGTCCTCTGGGCATGGACTCTGCAAAAATGTGAAACTTAAATTAATACTTGTCTAGTATATGAATCAAATAACAATAGAAACACGGATTTCCTTTCAGAAAAAAATAAAGATTGGACATAGAAGTGTACAATTTATGTATGTAGGTTATTGGATTGCAGCAGCATAGATTTGTTTTTTCTCTGCATTTGCACAAGCTATCAGGGTTGAATCAAAAGCCATCAGAAAATCCATCTTTGCTTATATATTATTAAGAGGAAATTGTACACATTTGCCTATTATATTGTATTGTATTGTACTGTATTGTATTATATCGATTGTATTGTATCAAGAGACCATAATACTAAGAGAGCGAAGCTCAGTATTGATGTCTGTGCCATGTTCGTGGCGGCTAAGGCTATTTTTAGTAACTTCGCCATCGCGCGCGCAAGGCTCTTAAACAATAGAATTAAAACGGTCCCGTCCGCGCGCACGTCAAAAATCAAATTCTATTGGTTGAGGGACTTGCGCGCGCGATGGCGAAGTTACTAAAAATAACCTTAGCCGCCACGAACATGGCACAGACATCAATACTGAGCTTCGCTCTCTTAGTATTATGGTCTCTTGATTGTATTGTATTATATCGATTGTATTGTATTGTATTATATCGATTGTATTGTATTGTATAAAATACAATTGAAGTTTTATTTTCTTTTTTCATTGGAGAAAGTTTGAAAATATGCGCGCGCATGCTGTGTGTTCTGATGAATGCGCGACACGTGTCCTTTGTCCAATCAGAGTGTGCGTTATATCACAGTTATTTTATAATGTATTGTATTGTATTGTATTGTATTGTATTGTATTGTATTGTGCTGTATTGTATTGTATTGTGCTGTATTGTATTGTATTGTGTTCTGATGAATGCGCGACACGTGTCCTTTGTCCAATCAGAGTGTGCGTTATATCACAGTTATTTTATAATGTATTGTATTGTATTGTATTGTATTGTATTGTATTGTATTGTGCTGTATTGTATTGTATTGTGCTGTATTGTATTGTATTGTGTTCTGATGAATGCGCGACACGTGTCCTTTGTCCAATCAGAGTGTGCGTTATATCACAGTTATTTTATAATGTATTGTATTGTATTGTATTGTATTGTATTGTATTGTATTGTATTGTATTGTATTGTGCTGTATTGTATTGTATTGTGCTGTATTGTATTGTATTGTATCTATAAATATGATGTTCAATCTTACCCTGTTTAGTAGATCTTTTTCTATTGGTGCAAGTGGAAAGTATTTCATATCTACATTTTGATTTACCATCTCAGGAGAGAGTTGTCCACCACGATTCAACTCTATTTCACTTTAAATATAATTGCAATAAGGTTAAAGAGAAAGAACAAAATTACAGAGTTTGTGTGGAAGAAAAATGGAATTTCTTGAAGATAGGGGGTCCATAATTTTACAAATTCCCTCTGTGGTGGGGGGGGGGGGGAGGGATGGATATTTTTTGGAACTACACATTTGAATAAATGAGTTACAGAGATATAAAATGTGCTTTAAATACTATTATTATTACTATTAGTTTAACTGCTCTATTATAAATGACAATAGCATTTATTGTAATGATACAGACATACATTACTCTAGGTAAAACAAAAAAAACTTTTTTCTCATGATATGACACTCAGGCAATTCAGCCTTTATTCACAACAATAAAAGCGTTTTTGAGTCTTTGAGTATCAATTTCCTTAAATCTTTTTAACCAAGTTAATAATACACACAGATCTAATGCAAACAATTAAGCTGTATAAGCACAATGTGCACGTGGTCACTCAAGCACACACATATAATAGTAAATTGTACTTAAGTTGAAGAGCAATAATTTATGTTGACTCAAATATATTAGCAAATAATGCATAGAAGGAGACAAATATTCTTACTCTTCACAACTGAGATCATCAGTTATAGGAGCCACATGTGTACTTGGTATATACCCAGTCTCATCACTGTCAAATCTCTTGACATAGAGCCACCACCCCACTGCCCCCAAAACCACAAACTTCTTGCCTCTTTTGGCAAGCAGTTGGACAGACTGTTCGGGGGCAGTTTGAGCTGCCTCTTCTTCTTCAGGGTCATCAGCTAGATCAGGGTAGTAGCTGCGTAGTACAATTACTACTAAGTCATGAGACTTGTTTTTGTCCCTTGTGCAGAGGACCAGCTCCTCCTGCTCATCGTGCTCGGTGTCACTCATCTTCAAGTGCCAGGGTGTTTATATTTCTGAATGAAAACATACAACAAGTCAAATAGCTTGGATCTTATATGAAGTATTATACAGATTGTCTTGACATGGGCTATGGACACGTTGTATGGCGCGAATAAACATCAAAGAAAGCATTAACACATCGTATTGACATTTTGCGGTGAACGCCATTCATAAACAGTGGCAGATAAACTGAAATAGCTGAACGACTCCTACCAGTACAGATATCACTCGATTACAGCAAAATAATAATATTTTGACAATGTTGATGAGTTTCTAGGTATCTTTGATTACTGTATCCAAAGAGATTATATATATCCCCCTGACTTTGACTCGACAGCTGGATCGGCAGCGATCATGGCTCATATTCGTGATTTAAGCTCAAATATAAGATTGTTCCAACTATTAAAGCACAGCATTTTCCTTGGATATCTCAACATTCGATCTGATGGAAACCTAACTTAAAATTTTCTTTCTGAAAGATATTACTTACGTGACTCAAAGAGCGATGACTACTTTCGCTGCCGCCAAACGACCGAGGCAAGGAACGAAAAAATTGGAATGTGGAATCAGATTGTGGATCGAACTTGGAATATGGAAGTATGATTCGGATGGAATATGTGGCACCAGAAGGTAGAGGCCACTGTATAATCTTAACTAAAAGATAAATGACCTGTACGCTAAACCTTTAGTTTATTTTTTAAAATACTCAACCATTATTACTATTATTGTTTCAAATTAGATGCTAAATTGTTGTGTGACCTGGTATGCTCCGTATATTTTTAGTCCATTCCGTGTCCAGATTTGAATTTCATGTCGGTTATTAATTGAAACGCGCCCTGGATTCGAAATTGATCGAATTCGCTTATGAACAAATACAACGAATAAGCTAATAAAGAAAAACGTGCTGCTCAGTGCGATATTTATGCTGCTGAGGCCCAGTCTACAACAATTTCGGGAAAGAAACATTGAATCTGAATGAAGATTGATCTGAGAAAAAAAAAAGATTTTTTTGTGCTCTGTGGTTTTCTGGCAAAACTACGAAAAAGCACAATTCTAACTCAACGTCATAACTCTTCAAGGTCATAAGAAGCTTTCCTTGACAAGTTTCTTTGTTCCCGAAAATATACTTTGCACTGTTTGCAAGGCGTAATACGAGGAAATCTTTGCCTTAATGAGTTTTCTTTGACGCTGAAGGAAAAGAAGCTTCTCAACAAGGTCACTTGACAAGAGCATGTTTTCCTTGTCAAGGAAAAATTGCACTTGTTTATTTTAGGATAGACGCAAGAATACAAACTAAAGCTGCTATTACACGGCCGCGGTGAGTTTGTCTATTAGGATTCGCGGTCTCGCAATGGCATTACCCCGGGCCAGTTTGCACGAAGCTTTGCTATGCAGTGTGTAATACCCCTACACCTGACCCCCAAATAATTGCAAAACATTAACAAGTCACTGCAATCGTTGTAGCAACGTTTATCGGCGTTGCACAGGTACAAGCGAGTTGCAGACAAAATTGCACCGTGGTAATTACATCTTATTTAATAACCTCGTCCGCTTAGTCATTACGGGGAAAAATCAGACCTCGGCCTTTGTACGGACCTCGCCCTACGGGATCAGTCCATACTTTCATTTCCGGTACGTTTACGTGCGCGCGCGCGCGGCTGAAATTCACAATCTCGTACCCAGAGCCTGCGTTCCTATCGTTTCTCGGTCGCTGACCAAGAGGAACGCAGGCTCTGGGTACGAGATTGCTGAAATTCATAGATTCCCACCTTTTTTTTTGAAAGATCACACAAAATGGGCGGCTGGCAGGTGTTTTGTGACATTTTAAATTTTAATCCAACAAAAACAAAAATGTAATATTTGAAAAGAGCTTACCAAAATCAGTAAAAGTTGAGATTTTGAAGTAGTTTCGGTGAATAGCGCCAAAGTTATGGGCGGCCGAAGTTTGCTTTATTTGTATAGAAACGTTCGTTGGTGGACAAGCTGTTGAACCTTCGGCCACCGATAACTTTGGCGCCATTTATCGAAACTGCTTCAAAATCACAACTTTTACTAATTTTGGTGTGTTCTTTTCAATTATTATATTTTTCTTTTTGTTGGATTAAAATTTAAAATTCACGGTGATGTCACGCGCGACACGCGGGGATTTCATATAAATATAAATTATATAAAAACTTTACTAGTACTTTTAAAAACATTTTGAGCAAAAAATATATATATAATCGATATTATAGAATTTTCAAACTTTGCAAATTACTTTCTTGTTGAAAATTTGCAAAATTCGCAAATTTCTTCAAAATATAAAATTTGCAAATTTGAATAAAAGCAATATATATTTATAAAATATTTTATAAAAGCAATATAAAACGATCGCTTATGTCTCTGTACTGTGATATAAACACTCTGGAAGATGTAGAGCAAGAGAAAAGCAAGAGAAACACTCCGCCGGCTACGCCTCGTGTTCCTAAGCTTGCTTTTCTCTTGCTCTACACTTCCATTGTGTTTATATCACAGTACAGAGACAAATATTCCTTAATCAAATGCCAGGAAATCTGCAAATTTCGCTGATTTACCAAGCTTCAAAATATCGGAGAAATTTGCATATCAAACATATCTCTATAAAAAGTTGTCGTTCGCACGGCCATGAAATGTATTCCATATATGGGCAGGCATTACCTTATTTGGAAGTCACGTAGATTTGTTTTTGTTGATTTTCCTGCAATTTTGAGCCTCAAACTGTCAAAATTCCATCAAAACTTGCAGATATTGTAGCGATGAAACGAAACATCACATTGTCCACCATCTTGAAACTGGCTTAGAAACCTAGCTTCTCGGTAAACAGGAAACCCAATAGTAGGAACTAAGGACCGAGCTCCGAATTTTGCGAACATATAAAATTGTAATTTATCATATTGTAATTCTTACTAATTTTTTTACGGAATAAAGTATTTTGCGAACTTTTCTGCATATGTACATATGAAGAATTTTGGAAATTTCGCAAATATGTCAATCTTTTGTATAAATAACGTGCCACCTACCCGTGCTCTGTTCCCCTGTTCCAATGTTCATCAGTGATCCTTATAACTGTCTGAGGCGCAGCATAGAGATTTCGAGCCCGAATATCAACATTGCGGAACGGGGGAAGGAGAACGAGTCAAAGACAATATTACTGACACAGTTAATAGGCCCTGATTTGCACGATGGCGTCATTTTACTACAACTACCAGAATGCTTTACGAATTTTCTTTCTTATTCAGATTTTTATTCCCTTTTGAGAATAGTAGAACAATTGGCACTAATTGTTTTCCAAAAGAAAGTGGGCAAAGCATTCTGGTAGTTGTAGTATATGACGTCATCCTGCAAATGGCCTACTCTGCAGGGGATTGTTGCTTGCAAAGGCCACTTGGGTAATTTTGCATACCTGCATGCGCATGCTCGGTCTACGACGACAGGTAGCCTAGTAATGTACCTATCTAACAAGGATTTGAGTTAATAATTACTTCTTATTAACCGAAAGCGCGGTCATTACGGAAAAATATCAGAGCTGAGGTCTTGACAGTGCGGACCAAGCCCGTAGGGCTTTAATTGTAAAGAAAGTACATTTTAGTCTCAGCTGAATTTGTATGGGCTTCTTGCGCGTAGAATCAACAAACTAACAAACTTGTATGAATTATCCAAATTTTAAAATTGTTTAAAGAACTTAACTTTACTGACGTTTTAAGCCTTCAAACTTGCCTCAAGATTGTTCTTGAAATGGGAAATCGGTTTTGATGATCATCCAGCGAAAGAGAAAACCGTAAAATCCATAAACAGTCATTGGCGTAACTTCTTGACTTTGCAAGAACCCTTATGCACTTAGAAATGTTCACGGAAATTTATTCTTTTATTTACTCTTTCTCTGTTTATTTATGAAATCATTCTTACGGTTACTGGGCTTTGATTGGTTCTCCTATTTCCCCAAGGGTTTGGAACTGTCCTATTAGCATCACAATGAAACTTCGCCGAATAGACTACCCCGATTAGACATTAAAATCATTAAGTGTCTAGATAGCGCAGCGGTTTAAGGTGATATCTAAAGGTATGGATTAGGGTCCGGATATCGTCTCCCTCCCTGGCCTTCGGGCTAAGACAACTGTTTTATGTAGCACCGGGATAGCGTGGATGGGGCCGAAATCTTCATCCGTAACGTAAGTCGATTCGATGTCTCAGCTTCTATGAATGTCTCGGGAGAATCGTCCCAAATTTCGTTTTTAGCTTTTTTTACTATTTTTCAATTATCTAGTTATTCTTTCCCCATTTCCGGGGGTCCGATTTAAGGGTTACAGATTCGAACCCTATGTAAGTCGGAATAGTTTTCTTTTTTTTCCTTTTTTACCTTCCTTTTTACTCTCTTTTTTCTTTTTTGGTTTCATAATACTTAGATATTAGCATTTTCTGTAATTTTTGAGCATTTTTAATTTTTTTGCAATCCCCTCTAATCAGTAAATATTAAATTGCATCATTATTAATTTATTCAAATTTTGTTCTATTTATTTCTTGAATATGTTACCGATTTTCACTTGACTGGTTTGGTTTATATGAAAACGTCTCTCATGAGAGATTTTGATAGTCTTCTTTGTTTCTAACTTTAATAGCAATCTGTCCTCATATTCCTGCCAATATAGTGCCCCTGTCAATTTAAACTCTTTTGAGTAAATTAAAGGTACATATTGTCTTCTTCTTATCGAGCCTCACGTGCACCTTGAAAAATAAGCGAACGAACGAATGAAAGCATGATTCCACGAACGGATGAATAAATGAGCGAACAAACCACAGGCACTCCTGGCTCTGTTTCAGAGGATGTTTTAAACGCTGACGCGCGCTGTGAATATTAGTTTAGGTTACCTGTGTCATGTGGCAATTTATTTAGACCACCAAGAGACCATATAAATCAAATGTTTGAGAGCCTTGCGTGCGTGATTGCGAAATTGCCTTAGCTGCCAAGAACATCGTACAGGCCTTAAGAGACCATAATACTAAGGAGAGAGTGAAACTCATTATTGATGTGTGTGCGATGTTCGTGGCGACTAAGGCTATTTTTAGTAACTTCTCCATCGCGCGCGCAAGGCTCTCAAACAATAGAATTGAACTGCCGAAAGCAAACGATCCTTTTGCGCGCGCGATGGGGAGGTTACTAAAATAGCCTTAGTCGCCACGAACATCGCACAGACATCAAGTTACCACTGTATTAAAATTAAACAAGTGTTGAAATGCTCCGATTCACTCTTACAGAGGGCCGCTACGCAGGCTATAGGTTCTATGAATAGCGCGTGTGTGCGCTCGGCCACCGCTAATGTGCATGATTGGCCGAGTGGTGAGCAGCCCCGGTGAACAGCGCTGGCCATTCGTGGCTGTGGTCTGGGCGCGCTGGATCATATGTGCTCTAAATTTGTTTGTTGTATGGGACTAGTTGCACACCTTGCGTGACAATTTTAATCTAACAAAAGCAAAAATATAATATTTGAAAAAAGTCGCAGCCAAAATAGTGTGCATGTCCCCTTGATGCCTACGTAACCGTACGTACGCCAAGTTATCTGATGCCGAAGTTGGTTCTTTTTTTATAGAAACGTTCAGTTGTGGGCAACAGCTTGTTTTTGTTGGATTAAAACTTGAAGTGTCACGATGATATCACGCAAGGTGTGCACAATCACCATTGTTCTCTTTCATGCTACGAGGGTTTCGTCTCTGGGGTCTTCCATTTTTCCGCCCTCAGCAAATGAGTTGGTGTGCTGAAGAATCACTATGATGAAATGCATGCTGCTGTGAAAATCATTAATCCTTTAATCATTTTAATTGCCAATAGCTTAACTAATTACAGCAATGGATGGTCAAGGTTTAAATTCTGGTAGTAGGTATGGTGGTACTTTTTAGAGAAGCCTTAAACTGAGACAGTGTTAGAGGGGGAAGAAAACATTCATTAATGGATTAAATTTGAAATGTCACGCAAGATGCGCATTGTAAAATCGAGTCCGTGACGAGTTGCGCCTCATTGCGTGATCCATGTTTCGCAAATCCGAAATCACGTGGAAGTCACCGGATGAAAATTTGCTTCCTTTACATTCCAAGATGGCGCCTGTCGATACTGAAAGAACTCCTCTTGTTAAAATTTCTGACTCAGAACCTACTGGATGTGGAGCCACAGTGTGTTGTGATCCTCGAGGAAGATATCACCGATATGTTGCACTTATTTTTATATGCTTTTTTAAGCTTTGGTAGGTTATTTTATTGCAGATAATTCGCTTCTTCCCAAGACGAGTTGAGTTTCGTTGATGTCAGTTTTGAGTCTTCCTGGCCAAATTGCTTAGAAAAATACCCACTTTATAAAATAATTCCATGTTATAAAGCTACATATTTTATGGTTTAGGCGTGATAGTACTTGAAACAAATTTAAGTAAAGCTTATATTATTTCCTCAATGAGATATAAGTTTATGATTAAGTTGAAAAGAAGTTTTTGAAGTTTCAGCTTTCGAAAGCTTTTTTTTTTCATTTTTTGTCACTACTAAACTGCCTTATATGTAAGAATTCACTCACGACTTGTGTATCACATATCCTTCACTTCACGACAAACTTTTTATTTTTGTTTTGATTTTTGTAAATGTATTTTATTCCCACAGGTGGCTATTACTGCTATGATAACCCAGCAGCCTTAGAAAAACAGATAGAAACAGTAAGTTTAACTTCAGAAATCCAGTGAATTCTTCCAAATGGAAACCCTTAGTGTACTTAATTCCTGAATAAGATACATGTATTAACACAATTAATTTACCACTTCAATTTATTAGAAAATATGACTACCCATACATCTTTTATTAATATTCACTACAATTTAGCCTACTATGCAGGCACTTTTATGTCCCAGTCTTCAGGGACAGACACTTTTATGTTCTCGCCTCCAGGAAACTTGAAACCTAAATATATAAAAGGGTCTATGTAGGAAGAGCTCTATATTTATAAAGTTGCACATTCAAGTTATTAAATAAAATGTTGTATGCATGGGTCACATTTGAACATCAAAAATAAAATTGGAATATAGTTAACTCTCGCCTTGCTCAGCTATTAGGGAGACCGCTGTTACCCGGAAACCACTCCGATCCCACTACTGCAGACTAATAGACAACAAGCTAGAGCTCTACGCCATATGTATAGATCAGCACTGGCTGTGCTGCAAGCATTATCTAGTGTATCTGTGTCAATGCTGTATGATGCTTGTGCTTATGCTTCAAACATTTGTTGCTAGTGTGAGTCTAATGTGACCTGGAGTTAACTGGTCACGTAATCTTATAAACTGGCAATGTAATCTTAGCTTAAGTCATCCAGTCATGCCCAGGGGGGACTCTCCGATCGTAAATGGACGGGGATGCTCGTCGTACCTTTTAGGGGTCAAAATCTGCAATCTGGTACCTTTTAGGGTGTCTCAGACTTAAGAGGACTACCAGAGACATAGCCGGTACCTTTTAGGGACTGTTTTGGGGTAAACAAACTACCTAAAATTTGGCATGAAAGGGACGATCTGAATTGAATCTTCAAAGTACATCGATAACAAAGTGTTTCATTACTTAATTCTTTATTATTGTTTTTGAATTGGTACCTTTTAGGGGTAGAAATGAATTGTTTGCCACTCCCACTCAGGTACCTTTTAGGGGTCATTTTCAAAATTTCCGACGAGCATCCCCGTCCTCTTATATATAGGAGTCCCCCCCCGGGCAGTCAAGTAATTAATACTCAATTGACAGTGCAATATCTGATCTCAAATCATGATGAATTTTGTTATTTTAGGATATGAACGTCACAACATCACAATATGTACTGCTGTATTCTCTGTATTCCTACCCTAATGTTTTCTTGTGCTTTATTGGTGGATACCTTATCGATAGAGTTTTTGGAATAAGGTAAGTTTGGGAGGCAGTTTTATATGTATCTATAGGTTAAATTTGTATTCTTGGTTTTCATGTAGCATCAAAATGCAAAAATCTAAACCAAAGATTTCTGAGAAACTAATTAAGCTGATAATTGAGGAAAGGAGTTTGAAAGAAGTCTTCCTTGAATATCTGGGCTGTTTAGGGACCAGTCATTATTTATAGGGGGAGGGGGCTGGTGCAATATGGGGTGGGTCACATATTTTTATACAGTCACTCTGTAGGAGTCTTACATGTATATGTGCATGTATGTAGAAAGGGGAAAGGGGCCATATAAAATTGAGCAGTACCTTTTTCATTTGCACCAGCCTCTCCCCACTCCCCTATAAATAATGACCGGTCCCTTAATTTCTTGTCACTTGCTTATTGAGCTATCAGAGACCAAAATGTGCCATGCAATATAATACTGTCATGAGATTTGAGAGAATTGAAAACTGACAAATCTGCCACAAATTACACAACTTAATTGGGTTGATCAATGAATATAGTTTTGGATTCAAGAAAAGTCTGGCTAAAAATCAGCAAACTTAATTAGATACATGTAGTTATGAAGCCGTTTAAGCCTTTTGTGTTTGGACACCATGTTGGCATCATTGACCCATCACACAATCATGATGGCTCCACACATTTACTAAAATGTTGGCAAATTTCGATTCCTCACTCATATCTTTGTAATGAAATCTCAGTTTGAATTGAATTTTTGCCTTATAACAGCATTTTAGCTGAGTGTGCTTTTTGGTACAATTAAGTACTTACATTTTATTTAAACTCTTGACTAGAATAGTATTAAAATTTTTGGATCATGTCAGGACCACATGAGTATAAAGACCAAGAATTACAAGACTTTGTAAATGGTGTTGAATGATCCTCAAAAAAAAAAGTCATGTCTTTCCATTTTGTACAGTCCCTAAAAGCTGAGTGTAGAGTAATTCTACTTGATTGTATGTCAAAGGTGTTTTAAAATATTTATTTATTCATTTATTTTTCTTAATTAATTTATTTATTGGTTTTCAGACTGGGAACAATAATATTTAGTTCATTTGTAATGCTTGGCCAGGTAAATTATGAGTATATGAGATGACGTTGTAGCCACATTTGTTGATCATGTGACTTCCTTCCATTTCTAAATGTTATGCCTATACAAAGTGATAATGTACAGTCTTTGTCTTCTCTAGCTGGTTTTTGCATTTGGTGCATTTCTGGGCAAGTATACCATCATGGAAGCAGGCCGATTTGTTTTTGGGTAGGTTTATGAAAGAGCTCTGGTTACTTCTTTGGGATTCCTGTGGCATTGAATGGGAAGAGAGAAAACTGGGAATATGGTAGTTTACTCCTTTCCAGTGATTACCACAGGAAGCCCAGAAGTAAAATGAGTTGCCTGCAGAGGAGGCACTGTAATACTTTATAAAATCTAGCTCAATGTTGCAATCAGCCATTGAGAAAACAGGATTTCAAAAGTTTTCTCTGATAGACTTGAAAAGAGCAAAAATAAATTTGAGGACATTTATTATTCATTCGTTCATTCATTCATTCATATCATTCGTTCACCCATCCATCAGGCCTGTCGTAAATTCTCATCCAAATCTGTAGATCCTTTTAAGTGTTTATTTCTTTCTTCCTTTCCTTTACAACTCCTTTAAAGATTTTTTCGAAAAAATAGCCAGATCACTGAATTTATTTTTTAACAATATAGTTTTACTGCAACATTAGGGAAAATAAATTTAGTTATATGAATGGAAACAATTCTCCCAACTTCAGATAAAATGCTAGGTATATAGACCCTTATCACCCTAGCGTGACATAATAGAATATTTGATTTATCGGGAAAAGGAGTTTACTATCAAATTTGTCACATTGAAAATAGTAAAGTTGCAAAGTTTCGTAAAGATTGCCCTTAAACTGACGAAGATATGAATTTTTAAATGTAAGCATTTGGTGAAAATTTTTGCAAAGAAATGTATGTGTCTAGCCTGATAACGAGGCTGGGCGTGCATGCGATGCACGTCCACAGTACATTTCTTTGTAAAAATGCTTACTTTCAAAAATTCATTTCTTCGTCAGTTGGAGGCCAATCTTTATGAAACTTTGCAATTTTACTATAATCATTGTGACCAATTTTATAGTAAACTTCTTTTTCCGATAAATCAAATATCTTATAATGTCACGCTAGCGTGATATGAGGGTCTATTATAAGGTATTTTGATGTACGACATGCCTTACCCTCTCAATAAGATGCTGTAGCGGGTTCTACACGAACCCCCCCCCTGAAAAACAAACAGATTACATTTCAAGATAAAGAATCATGGGTATTCTTATGCCCTTGAATCAAAAACTAAGCAAGTTCCTTGTGTAAAAACTCGTATGGTGTACAAAGTTTAGTATATGAGAATGATCCAATACTTTGTATTCTTTCTCATGGCCTGGTGAGTAAGATATTTTTGTGTTACTGTCAGAATATAAAAAGGAACTAAAAATACAGAGACTTTTAAAGCTTTAAGGCACTGTCTTGATCCTGGTGCAATTTGTTCTTCAACTGATCTCTCAATTGCAAAATGAGGGGTGTTTACCATTTACTCGGAAATAAAACCAGCAATTGGAACCATTAATTTTGGAATAACAAATGTCATTTTGATCAGAAAGTTCCTGAAAACTCAGTCTTCCAAATGAATTGAGGTAGTCCACTTTTTCTTTTTCCTGTACACCACTTGTCAGAGGTCAGGTTTTGATCCTGCCCTTTTTTACTATATATGTACAACAAAACAAATTTCAAACTGCATGGATCAGTTTATGGTAAGCACCCATTAGTTGCACAAACAAAATTGCAGAAGGGTTGTACAGTGCCAAAAAAGTGTAATCATTGTGAAAACTAGAACTGAGGTTTTCGTCTTGCATTTACTGTACATGTATTCCTGCAAATTGTCTTGCATTGATTTTGCATGATAGAATACTGAATGTTATTACAATTGCTATAGTTAGTAGGGGAAACAGAGCTGTACCCATTGGTAAAGTTTTCAGATACATACAGTTGGTAGGCAAAACTTTGAGGATATAGTAATGTTGACCCCAGCTTTAAATGAAACTAATGTTATTTTAGTTGCAACTAAAGATGTACATTATATTTCAGGGCAGCACTGTAAACATGAATGTAAACCATGGCATCTATGACTTCTTTACCAAGTTATACCCTGTTAAAGAGGCTTATAAAGGTTTGGGACTCACTCTCTTTGTAGGTAAGGGTTGTCTTTGACTCTTGGATCCTTTTTTCCTTTGACGTTTTGTGTTCATTCTGCATCCTACTGCATTGTAAAATAAAGTTCTTCTGAACAACTCTAAATGTATAACCTCCTATGAGCAGCATACACAGGCTCTGGTAAGCAGACACCTACCATACTGTGACAACAACATTGACATTCCCTCCTGACAAACTCTACATTTGTAACTTCCCATAATATTATTAAGCAGACTCATCTCCTAAGCAGATACCAATTTCTGGTCCCAGTGGTGTCTATTTGCAGGTGGTTCAATTGTACTTCAAACAATGGTTTCAATCATAATCATTGTTTATCTGTAGATTATCATTCAAACCCTTCAAACCTATTAATATATTGGCCTGATCTATTCTTCTCATTTGTATAGGAGTTGGAGTTTGTTTGTTTTCCTGGTTGTGTGGTGCAGCCATTGGTATATTGGATAGACGAGCATCAAGGATTCTTAAGAAAGAGGCTTCAACAACTGGTAAAGTGATATTTTAATGCTTACACTACACAGTGCAGTAGGTTTTCTTGCTTGTGGAACACTTGGGACTTATCAATACATGTAGCTATTTCAAAAAAGGTAGAGGCTATTTCGCGAGCTTCAGAACGACATTTTGCATCAAAGGACCCCATTATTAGAGGTAGATTTTAGGTTTTCAAGGGGTTAGGGGTAGACCCTATCGCAGTCCCTAGCCCTAAACCTAACCTTTATCTAACCCTAGCAATGGGACCTTTTGATGCAAAATGTCGTTCTGAAGCTCGTGAAATAGCCTCTACCTTCAAAAAAGGTTGACGGGGTGAATGGCGAATGGCAATTGGTGATTGCATGACCGAAAGGAAATTTGGGTAACAAGAATTGCTTCATTTTCATTAATTAATTAAATACCCAAGCAATGCCAGTTAAGACCTTATTGGACAAAGTGGTTGATATGCGATCATATCTCCACCTGGATAGTGGTCTAATAGCATGACCACAGTTCCTTTCAGTCATGCAATCACCAATCACCGATCAGCATTCGCCGTTCACCCCATCAACTTTTTATGAAATGTTTAGCTATATATTCCATGATAAGAGCATTCTCGATATAATGGAGTCATGGTTCTCGTAACTTTCATGGTTTCTTGTCTGTGAGGTTGACTGCGATTGTACTATTTTCACTGCCATACAAAAACTGTACTTATCCATCTTCCTTGTTTTGAAACCATCTCATCTCCAAAGGTCCATGATTCTTTGAGTTCCAGTTTGGACGAGTTCCAAAGGAGGGGTGGGGCTAGGGTGTATTAGTTGCACCCCTGTAAATTAAATTATCTGATTTAATAAATTAAACCTTTGATTGATTTTATAGGTGAAGTAATCAGCCTTAGAGATGTCAAAGATTTTCCAGCCTCATTATGGTTGATCTTTATCATCTGTGTAGCATACTATGTTGCCATCTTTCCCTTTGTGGGACTTGGTCTGTAAGTGTTTGTTAGGAGCAGCTTTTGTACAGTATAACTGTGAAAAGGCATTGCTGTGGATGTTGTAGCATTATGTGTTTTTAGTGTTTTGATTCATCAATGTTGATTGCTGGATTCTGAGACAAATTATGCTCAAAAAGGCATATGGCACAGGTGTTTCCACAGTCATATAAAATTTGTTATATTGAATTGAAGTTGTCCATGTGATACGTACATGCGTAACAAATTTATTTACAGTGTATACTGTTAATCTCTGATAAGAATCTAACTTCTTCTTTGGAATTTGAAGTGTGCTAGGGGAGAATTTCTGTCAAATTTTATCAGAGCTCACTTTGACATTTTTACGTGGGGTCCCATCAATGGATTGATTAAATCAGAAGATAAACCAAAAAGAAGTGAACTTATAGGACAGTGCTTCAATTCATTCTAAGAATGTGGCCATGGCTTGCGAAAATCCTGCAAGGTCAAATTAATCAAAATTGAAGGTAGAATGTTTTTATTTTTCTTCTAAGGGCCTTGTTTGAAGAGAAATTTGCTATGACTCCAAGTGATGCAGGCTTAGTAAACAGGTAAGGCAAGAACTTCTAAACAATTTTCTTTTCAAGACCCAGTATCCACTTTCTTAATTCTGTTGCTAAAGTTTTTTCTATCAAGGCAGTACTCTCGGCATTATCTCCTAGTGTCTGCTTACTGAAGTAGTGTTATTAATAGGTTATAGTGAACAATCTGTACCGTCTGTACACTGTAATTAATGATCTGTAACTCCACCACTTACTGTTACCTTCCCATTACCTTCCCATTATCTTATAATAAATTACCAACCACATTTTATGCCATTATCTTATTTTTACTTTGCTGACCTGGCTCTTACTGATCACTTACCAACCACTTATTGACCACTTATAGTCATGCCGATTGTTCACTATAACCCTGACTTTGTAACTACATTGAACATCGGATCATTAGCTAAATTAATAGTAGAGACAGGAAACCATCTTGAAAACTTGTCTTCAGACTGAAGCTTGTAAAAAAAAATTAAGAGTACAGTCGTTTCTTGTCTTATTATTAATGCTAACTTATCGATTCATCTCAGTTAATTATGCACTATTAATTAATTTGGTTATTTGTATTTTTTAGTATTGTATTCATTATTTCTGCTGCTGCTTCACCATTCCTTGGATTTGTTGTGGACAAGACAGGAAAGAATGTCTTTTGGAGTAGGTTAAGTTAGCACAAAGTGAAGTATATCTAGTTTCTGGCCCAAATTAATTTATTGAAATTCCTCTGCCTCATGCAGAACAATCAAGCCTTCTTCCCATCTTCCATCTTTTCCTCCCTCCTCTTTCTTAAATCAACTTGCTTCCCCCCTCTCTAATTTATCTAGAACCCCATCTTTCATTTGGTCAATACTCCCAAAATTCACCTTGGTCATGATTTCAGATTGTTTGAATTCAAAAATTTAAATGAGGCTAAATCTAATTTTGGCAAGGTCAAAATTGAGACAGTGATAGCCAGCAGTCTCCCCTGGGTAGCAGTAGTTTGGGGCAACCAGAGGACTGCAAGGACTTGAAATGCACACGTTATCAAACCTTTTACTTCTTTTGCTGGTCATAGCAGATCAACATAGCAGATCTTAGCAGATCTAAAAAATATTTGGCCCCCTGTCCTCTCCCCTATTTTTGTAAGTATTTTCCAGATAGGTATCAATTCCTCTGACTGCTTAGTGTGATGGATACTGGGGGGTGGACTGTGACATAGTTGCCATGGTGACCTTCTGAAGGGACTGGGACCTGCATGGTCAGTCCCTCGTGTGCAGCAACCAACCCCAAGCTCATGTATTGTTGATGAGTTTAAAGATGGATATAGAGAATAGTGGGTGACCTTCAAAGTAATAATGATAATGTATTATTGTTTCAGTTCTCTTGGCTGTTATACTATCATTATTGGCACATGCAATGGTAGCTTTCACCTTTTGGAATCCTTTTGTTGCTATGGTAACTATGCATGATTTTTGTCGATGTTAGACAATGGCAATGAGATGTGAGAAAGGGACCTGAAATGGCAACAATATTACATTATATCTTGTTTACTGTATGCATACCAAGTTAGGAGGGGGACACGGGGGGTTGCCAAAATCCGCAAATCCGCAAGAAAAATCGTTTGAAACGATTATAATAAACGCTCTTCAAAACTACTATATTTTAAAAGAATGTGACGACAAATGCTTATTTATACATTCAGTTGCATGTGATGCTTTGATATAAAGTTTGTTTCGAAATGGAGTATTGTTAAAGAAAGCTATTTCTCTTACGCAAAGTACGTTACACATGTCCATAAGAGGTATGGCCATATAAACTATAGTTTTCATTGGATCATTTCTTAAAATCCGCGATTTTGACCATTGTGGATCAATCCGCAAATCCGTTCTTAAAAATATCATTATCTGAGAATCCGCACGTAAAAAAGACTCAATCCGCCGATCTGCAAACCCCCATGTCCCCCTCAGTTAGAATACCTATTAAAATGCCACATTTAGGATGGAAGTTTATTTGTTTTTCACACCAAATTCAGAATATCAGCAGCATCAGTGGTCATTTACAGCATTTTTTGATATACTGCAAACTCTGACATTCAAACACCAACTGCCAGTTGGCATTTTTGCTTCTGTCAATCAAAACTACAAGCATTGCTAAATGAGAGCAAACAATCATACCGCAGAAATACAGAGGCCCAACCAGACAGCCACAAGTGTTTTGTGGGCAGAGTTCCAAATAAAACTGTTCAGCAATGTTCACAGTTTCCGATAGAAGAAAAATGTCAATTGGTGGTTGGCAGTTCGCAGAATATCAAAAAACTGCAGTAAACCATTCATCAGTGCATGAGACATCCTCTTTTACACTGTATTATTGCATTACTACTGCTGCAGTAAATATTACCATTTTAATGGTAATATAAAGACCACACAATAACAGCATATTGAGTAACTGCTGATCAAAGTGCAACTTCTCCTTTGGAACTTTGGAACCAAAAAGAGAACTTAGATTTTGATCAGAGGCCACTAAGTTCACTGATATTCAAACAATGGTTGTTATTGTAGAGTGTTCTGGGTGTGGCATATTCACTCCTGGCCTGTGCATTATGGCCACTTGTTTCACTAGTGGTACCTGAATATCAACTTGGCACTGCTTATGGATTGTAAGTTTTTGAACTTTATTTAACAAATAGATTCCATTTTTCCATGCGTGTGTACTCTAATCGATGCACAGATGATGTCAAAATGTGGTGAGAACAAAAAAGTACGCCACGAGACAAAGTCTTGACATGCATGGAAAAATGGAATCTATCTGTTTTATATAATATTTATCAAAACATTCCAACCAATCAGAGTGCGCGTAAGATTCAATGACGCCATCTGTGTGTGTGTACTCTAATCACACATGGTTGTTCGACCAATCAGAGCGCGCATAATGCCAATTATTATATAAATTTGTAGTGTCTACCTGTAAGGTCTGACATGAGGTCAGGGGCGGAGCTTGTGCAGGGTGGAATGGAAAGCTATACAGAAGTGAAAGAATTTGAAACATTTGTAAGGTCACTGGAAATCAGAAAACTGCCCACTAACCACCTGGATGTGTTTGCTGGAAGGCGGGTTAGCTTTAACCCAGGGTTAAAACCTGAAGGTTTTCTGTAGACTTATTCCTGGGTTAGGACTAATCTGTACTGATCTATATCCAGAGCTACGCTTCCCTCCCAACAAGATCTATTCTTTTATCCTGTTCTTAGTTTAGGTGTAAAAAGTTGTTCTCTAAGAAAGAACAACATTATCAACAACAACAACAATCACACCAAAAGAAGAATTACTAAATAACAATTACAATTATTGTTGTAATAAATAAACAAACAAACAAACAAACAATTACAATTGTTGTACTGTTTCAGTATGCAGTCCATCCAAAACCTGGGTCTTGCCGTAATAACACAAATTGCTGGCATAATTGTGGATAAGCAAGGATACTTGGTGCTGGAAATTTTCTTTTGTGGATGGTTGTGTGGTAAGAACTCATTTGCTAGAACTATAATGTATGCTTCAGGCTTGGCACTCGAACGTTTTTATTTCCCACATGTCTACAAAACTATGCTCCAATAGTTTGCATAGCCACTACACACTGGCTGATGAAGGTCACAGCATTGACCGAAACGTTTCAATCAGAGACAACCACACTCAACATAAGTAATTTATCATGCCTGATTACACCATCTTAAATGTATTTATCTCTACAGTTGCTTTAATAGCTACCATTTTTCTATATCTGGTGGATGCAAGTAAAGGTTAGTGCATGGTTATGTTTGCCTTGTCTTTATAAGTATGTAGGACGTTATGTGTGTTCTAACATCTACAGTAAAAGCCAGAAATGTGTTCATTATTAACTTTTTGACATGCACTTTATAGTCGACCTCACCACACTAACATATCCCTTTGATTTATCACAGGCGGTGCCCTTAACCTTTCCACTGCAGAAAGAAAACAAATCGCCTCGCAAGCTAAAGTTGCAATGTAAGTAGAGTGTACAAAACAGACTGATTACCGAACTGACTGACTTCATGGCTGACACATAGGTGAAGATTGAACTAACAAATAGGCAAATAAAGTGACTGCTTGACTACCGATAGCAACATTGACTGACTGACTGACTGACTGACAGACACACGGAAAGACAGAAAGAAACAGACAATGGATTCTGACAGACACACTAGGTTGAGGGACAGGCCGTCATTATTATTTTATATTTTTGATATTTCTAGTAAAACTTCTGGCGATGAAGATTCGTCTGTCAGGAGTGATGATTCATTCCCAGGAGTCAGTCCAATTGTACCTCGTTCTGCTGCACAACTTCGTATGCGATTCTTATCACGAGTTGGACAACAGGTAAGTCAAGGACAGATCCAGGATCATTATTTTTGGCATTGATGCCCTAATTATTATCGTTATACTTTAGAGGGCAGAAATTCAACACCACCCTTAGTGCTCTTTTGTTTATTAAGACGTGCATCACACTTAAGCCCGCCGCACGCGTTGAGAAACTGCGTGAGGAAACTGCCACGTGAGGCACTTAGCTCAGACGATTTCTCGCCGCAGACGTTGGATCTTTTGTTATGCGAAGCCAAAAATATCAAACAAAACAAAAAATCGGCGCATTGCCTCGCGAGACAGGTAAAAGAGCACACGGTGAGAAAAGTGCCTCGTGTGGCAGTTTCCTCGTACAGTTTCTCAACGTGTGCGGCGGGCTTAAGATATTCAGCCCGCGTGGCCAGATTTATTAAAGGCTTCTGTACCACGAAAAAAGTTGAGAAAATTACGCTAATCCTCGTTAGCTGAATTCTATCAGTCTTGTTTCACAGTTATCATTCAAGACAGAGTTAAAATTTCTTACCGTTGACTGTATTTAATTGATGATATCATTTTTTGTTTGTAGTATTTCCAGATACCAGAGAGTCACAGAGCTCATCCTCTCGCCTACCCGCATGTTTTGAAATAACTTGGCTACAGATTTGTACATTGCATTATTTCCATTACTACCTCGATATCTACGTCTATTTTTGTCCAAGTAACACCACATTATATCAGTGTGGATCCGTGATAATCGCTTTAGAAATTATTATTACGTCATCAGAGGTATAAAGTTGAGCGCGGTTTCTCCACCAAGTAGTTTAGTGTGGAGATTCTCGAAGGATACTCTAGTAGGTCAGTGGATCCACACGAGAAATAATACCATTATGGTGTCACGGTCTCTTATCCATGATAACCTTTATATAAATGAATACAATCAGTTCACCTGATGAGTTAAGACAAACACGGGTTCTCCACCTCGGATATTGTGTTAGATCATTTATAGATCCACACTACATGTAGTTTATCATTATAGTGTCATGGTCTCTTATCCATGATAATCACCATAGAAACGAAGGTGATCAGTTTATATCATAAGTTTAGACGAACAGGGTTCTCCACCAATTATCCATTTTTTAAATTGGTAACTTTTGGCTTCAAACACAGAACTACATAAGTTAGTTCTCTATAACAAGACTTCGATTACGTTTTTGGCACATTTAGTCGAAGTCAAGAGGTTTGTGCTCTAGAATTTTGGGTTAATTTATTTAGACGCTTTTTCTCCACCAGTACGCGATCTTTGTATGACCTTCCAATATGCGTAGTTATTTTTGTATTAAGATTCTGTTACAATATCGATTCTCCACCATCTAAGTAACTTATCGCAGCGGTTTTCAAATTACTAAATTGGCAATCGGCCATATTGCATTAGTTTTACTTCCTCGTTCCCGTGGGTACCAGAGACCATTATTTTTCTCTATTGTACAATGGCCTCTGGAACCCAGGGCAATTATTGTCCCAGAGGCTTTCTTTTTCTCTCTCTTTCTCGCTGCGTAAAAAAATCTTTATTTCTAATTCTTTATTTTGATCGTATTCTTTACCGGCAAACTATCCTGCGTCCAAGGAAAAACACTTAAAGAAAAAAATACTTTAAGATTTTTTTTATTAATATGAAATGTAAATAATTTATAATTTAACTTAGTATGGTTTGCTCAAATTTGTGATGAGGTCAAAGACACTTTCTTTTTTGTTTGTAAACCCCTTTGCTTCCATCTTTTTGATTTTTTCAATGTGTCTAAAGTCTACCATAGTATTGTCTCTTTGCTCTGCTAATTAGTTTCATTATGCTGTCTTTTCCCATTCAAATTTTTTTTTCGCATTTTAATATTGTATTCCCATCGTATTTTTTCACTTAAGATGGTTTAATAACTGAGCGCATTATTATTATTATTATTATTACTCGTATCTGATGATACCATAGATTGGCGAAAGCTCTTGCACATGAGCAATTTTTTTGACAAATTTTCTTTGAGAAATGGATTTTCCCATCTACAATAGCAAATTTCATACAACAAATGTTTTTATCATTTGAAATTTGGTGAAATTTTCTCATCCATATGAGCAAAACGTATTTGTGAAATAAAATTTGCCATACAAAAACATGCTCGTGTAGAAGGGCTTACCGAGTTTAAACTTTCTTAGTGTTCACAGCAATGTAAATCTCAATTGAATCCATATGTATCTATCTTGTCCCGCTTGTACGTCTATGTCACTGTTTTCTATCTTTCTGGCCGTGCTCTCGGTCAGCATGTCTTTGCCTGGTTGGTTGCCTTTCTGTTGTATCGGCCTGTCTATACTGTCTGTCGTGTTTGTGCTGTCCAAATTACTCGATTATTTTGGCCTTGGCAATAAGTATGTAAACTAATCTAAGGTTAAATATTACGCAATGAAGATTAAAGAAATAACAAATAAATTTTATAATGTATAACTATCCATGGTTGTTGCTTTTGTTTGTTTGTTTGCTTGTTTTTCAATTACCAGAGAATGAAACTCTGGAAGGACAGGGTGTCCAGTTTCTATTTTTTCCAATGTTTTGGCCCACCGCCTTTTTTCTCCCATTTGTCAGGACATTTTTTCTATTTTTTAGGATTCAGCTCTCTTAAAATACAATATAACGCGATACAAGCGTTTTCACAGTAAATTAAATCACTGCAATTGGTGCTTGAGGTAATGTTCCGTCGATATTCATTTTTATAACACTTGATACTAATCTCGCGATCTGATTGGTTGATTAGAGTGTGTCAATGAGAGGACAGACACACTGCTGACGCGTTTCAGCGCGCGCGCTCGTTCTGTTGCCTCGTTTGAAAAGGATTTTTTAACCTTTATCTCAAATAATTGTTGTAAAAAACTTTGCAGTGAAACCACTCACTGCGCTCGTGATTCCACTTGAGTTTTGAACATTTTATGACGTCAAGAGTGTGTCAATAAGAGGACAGACAACTCAAAACCATCTTCAATTTGTTAAATAGTAATATTGAGTTAAAAGGAATTCGCAGATGCGCTCGTGAGTGAATGTTAGGCGCTGAAATGCATGGTCTCACAAGCTAAATTCATTTTCAATATTATGAACAAAATACGATAATCCTCAAAATCTCCAAAACAAAGGTATATGAAAACAAGTCATTTTAATTTGTCTTTCTATATACAATACTGTGCAACTCCTTGTGGCACGCAAACTCGACTCGATGAAAACATTAAACGTTTTATTTGCCATTTACTCGAAATCCAATACAGAATTTCTTGATTCAATTCTGATCTATATACGATTTGCCAGATTTCATGATAAGTGCGAAATGATATTGGATTTTCATCAAAAGCGCTCAGTATTTAAGTGTCAGTGATTTCAATGTTTGTTTATCGTTGCTATGGCAACGGCAAGAGAAAGTTATTGTTATGGTCGCTCAAAAAATTTAGATGTGGCAGTCAAAAACAGTAGGCAAACACCTTTACCAGAGTACAAACACTAAAAGCGTGCAATACTTTGCACTATTTAGTACTAAATAGCACTAATTAAACAATAGAAATTAGAATGACTCATCACTATTTAGTACTATTTACGCTGCACGCTTTTAGTGTTTGTACTCTATCAAGTAGCCTAGGAATTAGTAGTTAATTAAGTTGGATTTGAATGAATTAAGAAACCATGAGGGTTTACTTGAATGCCAGACTCGTACCCAGTTGCTTCTTCTCATTCGCGAAGTGGTTGATGGGAAGGATTTAGCGAGCTCGCGTTGCATCGCCTTTGCGCGCCCCAACCCCCTTCCCAGATTCCTTTGCGGGTAGAAAAAATAAGTAGGACTAGGTACGAGTCTTAGTGCTTCAAATATGGATAGATTCAATGATGTATTCCTCTACATCGTCCAATTTTCAAAAGTCGCGACATTAAACTCAGGACTTATGTTTTCCCTTTTGCTCTAAAGACAAGACAAGGAGAATTAGGCCTCGTGTCCAATCCTACTCTGCATTTCACCAAAGGAACCCCAATACAGCTGGTTAATATCCTGCGTGTGTTAGCATTAACTCTTATCTGTTTATTAGACAACAACCTAATTAAAGCTGCCAAAGAAACCTTTGTCGGATGACGAGAAAAAAAATTCAAGGAGCGCAGTTGATTAAGGAATGAAAACCTGTGGCCCTCAATCCGATTAAATACATATGAATAGGAAAATATATATACAATCAAATATCTAGATAAATCTATATAGATATAATTAAATGTATATACACAGAAGCAATATTAAAATTAAGCTAATGCGTAATATTATGTAGCCATTAAAATATCAAAAAGCTTGCCTAGTAAAATCTGAAAAATGATAAGAAGTATTTGAATTGATGAGATAATAAAAAATATCAAAAATATAATTATTAAAACTTCCAAACGATCAATGTTCTCATATAAATCAATAACATATTTCTTAAGAGCTGACTTAAATTGTGATAAGCTAAGTTTTTCCTTAATATTCTGTAGAATACTCCTCCAGCTAGAGTCTTATATCACTAATCTTCACAGTTTTAGCACCATCGTTAACACAGTTAAATTTAGGACTAAGTATAATTGTGATTTCCATATCTGGTTTTTTCTTCCAGAACTATTTGTTACAAATATTTCCTTTGTATAAAGAGGAACATCATATTTGTCTTAATTTCAACGTTTCAGCGTTGCGAGAGGTCAGTTACAGTCACAGTTTGCCACTCGTCATCCATTTAATTCCCATATCCTTGTTTCGACTTCCAATACGCCCTGATTCAAGTTTAAATATCATGGCACGTACGCAATCCATTTTACACTTACACGGAAATTGCTCTATTGGCGGTAGGACCGAGCACTGATGGAGGGAGGAGGATAGATGGTGCGCCGTCCATCTACTGCTTTTAGAGCCGGGCCGCCCTTCTAGAGCCGGACTCCCGGTGGACCACAGAAAGCAGGAAGACATCGATAATAACCATTTTTGTTATCGGAGTATGTAAACCCCCCCCCCCCCCCTCCCACACACACACACAATTACCCACCCACCCACCCACTCACCCACCCACCCACTCCCAATAAAAAGAACAATCGGCGCGATCCCGTTTCGATTTTTGTGCGAATTTTTCTGGCCACACCAAAGGGATCCCGCCGCAGCTTGTTGAGTGCCGGTACTACATGTTGTTACGGTTGCTTCTTGTTAGCGGCACGTTGACAATATACCCAGCGGGATGGAAATTAAATTGATGAAAATACAACATATTTGAGTGTGTTCTCACGGTATTAGCCATAAATACCCCGGTAAATACCACAATAGGGAAGTTTAGAAGCGTTTTTTTTATTTGACAAAAACTCATTAAAGATACCACCGAAAGAAACAAATCCTGATACTTCTGCAACATTTAGAGTTACAATTTACGTCAATAGACATGACCTCTCATGACTACTGAACCTTTACAGCATTCGTGCCGATTTTCGCGACTGTTTTTAGCTTTGGTTATTTTTAGCTCATGATCAAGTGGGGAGGGCTCAGCAGGATGTCATTTTGTTTCGCACACAGTTTCTCTCGCAAAAAAGCAAGTCTTACAGAACCTGCTCAAGCGATGATCTTGGTTAAAGACATCTCTTTTTATATGCCAGGTGTATGGAATAAAATTCTAAACGCCATAAGCAAAACTCGTAGCCAGTCATGGTCTGAGCTTTTCGCCCTCAGGGGTTGCGTGACTTTATCTGATGGTCATGATATATTTGGACCTTGATGATTAGAAATACTCCTGGAGCTATTTCTGTTTGCGTTCGTACTCTCATTTACGCCAATTTAGAATCGATATGAGCAGTGATAACCCAAAATTTCAATAATTATTTCCGAATTGAAACGAAAAAATGATAGATATACCAATTTCAAGAACAGTGGAATTTTGCGTGATTTTTACTTGGACTTCTTCGAATTGTTTCACGCAATTCTTTCTGTTTGTTTGGCCTTTTGATCGCGTAAATACCTATCACCGTAAGACAAACCACAAAACAAACATTTCACCCTTTTTATTGGTCCTGTAATGGCGAATACTTCCTCCCTTTTATGTTCGAGAACTCACTATCAAACCATAGATAACAACGGAAGCTTGTGGTCGCTAGTCACGACCGTGATATTTCTCACTTCTTTTGAAAAACAGCTCACCAATTTGTTCGACTTTCGAGGTGTTCTAAGAAACATGTCAATGCCATTGTCATAGATTTACTAATTATATTTTATCCTTCAGAAAAATAGAAATCGTTGTATGATTATCTATTGACTGATCTAGTAATTGGTCATTGAGAAGACAATAAGATGAGATTCATACAGGATCTTTGGCTCCTTATTTCACTTATCAAGTTTTTACAGCTCTTATCAGTTGGAGGTGAAATCGCAGTTGCAAAGCGCATTGATAAGAAACCATGTCCCATTTACACTTGTCTCTTTGTCGAGGCGAGCACTGACGTTACACCAGACTAAAACCTTTAGCAAAACATGTTGCGTTAAAAGTTGGCGCAGACTGAACATGTCACGTGGTTACGATTCTTAGCGCAACTTTGTTGCGTTAAAAGTTGGCATCGAATAACATGTCGCGCCGTTACGATTCTTAGCGCAACACTGTGTTGCGTTAAAAGTTGGCGTAGAATAACATGGCGCGCCGTTACGATTCTTAGCGCAACACTTTGTTGCGTTAAAAGTTGGCGTCGAATAACATGGCGCGCCGTTACGATTCTTAGCGCAACACTTTGTTGCGTTAAAAGTTGGCGTCGAATAACATGACGCATGGTTACGATTCTTAGCGCAACATTACAATACGGAACAGCGCACGGTGATGGATCTTAGCGCAACATTAGGGTCATTTGTACGCGCGCGTACGCGATGTATATGATGATATAAGGCGCAAACCTCTCCGTATAAACGGCATTTTTGGTCTCAGACGCGCATTATTCGAACGTACCTTATCGCACGTCTTAGACTAAAAGTGCCATTTATATATACGGAAAGGTTGGCGCCTTATTTAAGTCGCACCTAAGATAAGACGCGTCTTATTTTCATTCGTGTAAATGGCCCTATTGTTGCGCAAACGCATTGCAGAGTTTTGAAGGAGCTTAAGAACTCATAACATTGTTGTTATCAATTTCTTGCAGCAGCGCATATCGTGTTAAACTACGTCATCTTCAGCGAAACAATGTTGCGTTAAAAATTGTCTAGTGCAACAACACCAACTTTAGGCTATTTCCACATTCATATTTCTTTTCTTTTCTTTTCTTTTCTTTTCTTTTCTTTTCTTTTCTTTTCTTTTCTTTTCTTTTCTTTTCTTTTCTTTTCTTTTCTTTTCTTTTCTTTTCTTTTCTTTTCTTTTCTTTCAGCTTTTCTTTTCTTTTCTTTCAGCTTTTCTTTTCTTTTTTTTTCTTTTTCTTTTCTTGTCTTGTCTTGTCTTGTCCATATTGCAACCATATTGCCTGTATTATCTGAGTTGCAACAGTGAAACACTTAAGAATAAACACGGCACAAGTACGAAAACTGGGAATGTCCCCTGCTGTAAACACGGCCTATTGAGTTTTGTCTTTTATACATTTAATTAGTTCGTAGGTTCGGAGTTTGCAGTTTTGGTCTGGCGTTTGCTGGTTGGTTGATGTGTCGTGTGGTTGGCTTATTAATTTGATGTTTGCTTCTTCTTTTGTTATTACAATGACAGAGCGATTGGCGATCTGTACGTAGTCCAAGGCTGCTTGCCTTGCTAATGCACGTTGTTCCTTTTCGAGGGAGTCCTAGGGGTTTGCGGGATTGCGGGATTGACCATTTCTTTGTGCGGTATTGCGGTATTTTACAAAAAAAATTGCGGTATTGCGAGATTCTCAAACCCTGCGGTATGCGGTATTTTCTTTTTTGAGCTGCGGTATTACGGGAAAAACGATTTGAAATTGCGGTAATGCGGTATTTTTGAGGCCTGCGAGATGCGGGATTTTGCTTCTGGCGCTCGATAGAAAATTTCATGGCGTGAGGTCCCGTGGGAGTGGTATTTCGAATTTTTCGTTTGGTGAGCCGTATTTTCGAATTTTTCAAGCGAGATTGCGGGATTGACCATTTTTTCGTGCGGGATTGCGGTATTTTCGAATTTTTCGTGCGGGATTGCGGTATTCGTAACCCCCCTAGGCCCCCCTCCTTTTCCTTTTGCAATTGGCTCGTGGCATCTCTGCTGGGTGTTGTTTCTGCCGCAACTTTCTCTGATGCTTCGTCTGCGAAGAAAAATTAGGAACAGCAATCAAAGGAACTAGAAAAAAGCAACCTCACTAACAAAAATTGCAAGAACTTGTCAACAACAGAAGTACCGCAGCAGACGAAGCTTAGTTGTTTGATCTCCTGTAATTGTTTCTCGTCTCGTCTCGTCTCGTCTCGTCTCCTTTCAATACTTGTAAAACACTACTGGTCATGCTAATAAAGCGATTTCAAACCTCTCCTCTCCTCTCCTCTCCTCTCCTCTCCTCTCATCCTCTCCTCTCCTCTCCTCTCCTCTCCTCTCCTCTCCTCTCCTCTCCTCTCCTCTCCTCTCCTCTCCTCTCCTCTCCTCTCCTCTCCTCTCCTCTCCTCTCCTCTCCTCTCCTCTCCTCTCCTCTCCTCTCCTCTCCTCTCCTCTCCTCTCCTCTCCTCTCCTCTCCTCTCCTCTCCTCTCCTCTCCTCTCCTCTCCTCTCCTCTCCTCTCCTCCTTTGTTCTGCCCCTTCCTACATCTTTTATCTAGTATATTACCCCCAATCAACTTCTCTTCAGTTGTCTTTAAGTTTTGGTGCTGCCGACAACATGACCGACCACCAAATCCGGTAGATTTCAAGGTGATCATTCAATAGCGGATGATACCCATTGCTGTTTACATTTTGTTTTCAACATTTTCCTTATTCCGCATTTTTCCGGGCGCACGCGTTTCCTGTCAAACTTACGGCTGTTCAAAGTTCATAAAAAATCAATAATACTTTGATCGAAAATGTAAATCTTGAAGCCAGGCGCTCCCTAATACCATGACAATGTCTACAGCAAATAACTCATGCGGTAATTATCTCAGTGTACACAACAAACTCAGGAGAAACTTGTTGATTTGGTTACGCATGGGTACACGTGGGTTGTCGCTTCCGCTTCTTCCGACCCTGAACAGAAACTAGCCAATCATCAACCAGTATATTTGACAGGGCTATTTGCATCCTTATCTATCATCAAGATTCGTTGTCTCTTGCAACAAGTTCGCTGAAATTTCAGCTGAGAGAAAATCTTGGTCCTCAGGAGAGCGATTCCCAGCGAATACAGATTGCCTAAGTTGAGTGATCTTTTCCCGAATGTAAAGAAATTCGTAGAAGGACTTCCAAAGACGCAAGTTGAAATGGCGTCGGTGGCTGGGAGTCGCAAGAAGGACAGGAAGACGACTTTGCAAGACTTTGACTTATCGGTAACACTGGGTAAGGACTCCAGTCTTGTTTCACAAGAATTTGTGGTCATTAGAGTGCATCTGTGATTTCCATAATAAATGATTTACACTGTGAATTCTTGATAGACTTGAACTTTGCTGTTTTAGGTACAGGAACGTTTGGAAGAGTTCTGCTGGCCAAGGAAAAACGAGGAACAGAGTATTACGCTCTTAAGATAATGAATATTAGTGAAGTTATACGCTTGAAGCAAGTTGAGCACGTCCAGAACGAGAAAGAGATACTCATGAAAATTGACCATCCATTTATCGTCAACTTGTGAGTATAATGTGCACAAATGCTAAGCAAATACCGAGGCTATATTTACAGTCTGTAACGTTCGTTTGTTTACTTGCTGTATCATCCAAAGATCAATCTATGTTCATTGTGGAATGTGGGCCGAGCATTCTGGACAATACACTGAGCAGTACGTTTGAGTTTTGAGCTGGAATTCATGAGAAAGAACCACCTACAGCGATGAAGTGTCCTTAGATTCAACTCCAACGAACGCTCGAGCTAATGCGTCTCTATTTTTGTCTATTTGTCGATCGGATTTTTGATTGAATGTTTGACCTATTTAAGTGAAGGAATTTTGGTCGCTAAGTACCTCGACCAGTTTTTGTTTAAAATAAGATATTGTGATTTTATTTTAGTTTGAAGATTTTTAAAGTGTTCTCATGTCGATCATGACAGAAAACCATGATTTAGAATGTTCGAAAAGCCAGTCAAATGTCCCTAATGAAATTTTTTGACGTATTTTTGGTTGTAAAAATATATTCTAATTATCACTGTTGCAAATGTAGTCATTGATTACAAGTGGGTAGTTGTCAAGAACTTCGTCCAAGATTTCCACTTCACTTGCCGATCGCACATTACATTTTCAGCTCGAAAGCAAATGTCTGATGCAGATATTCAGATAATTAGTTGCAAGAACTCTTCAGAATTCGTAAAGTATATTATATGCATCGCTGAATAAATTAATCCTCTAAATAGATTAGAAAGAGATATTTCAAAGATTTGGATAAAATTGTCGGATTTGATGTTGTTTTTATATTTTCAAATAGATTACTATGAAAAAAAATCGTTTATTTCAAATTGTCTTTTAATGTATCCGTTTTGAATATTCTTTTGAATATTATTTTTTTATTTGGTTTGTGAATTTTAACGCGCCATGTTTTTCCTTTATTTACTTGCTACAGACTTGTTAGACTTTGCAATTTTCAAGAATTCGATTTTACCAAATATTTGTACCTGTACTTACTTTTTCAGATATTTCCAGGTGTTTATCTTGGACCTGAATTCTAAACGCCATGTCAGCTAATTGTTTTCAGATCTCTAACCTTATTGTTCAAAATTTATTAGAAACAATCACATTTTCTGAGTTTCCTAAAATAGTAGCCTGAATGATTTTGTTTTGATTTCCATATGTCAAGCTGTCCCTTATTCCCAAAATAGAAATGTATAAGCTATACAGTTGTATGTCCCACAAAAAATTCACTTTCAAAATCATGGGAATCACTCTGTCAGTTCATTAGCTCACTGATATTGGTGTATAATTATGATCTGTTTTTATTTTGCAGCTGATATACCTAGTATAGTGTATTTTTATCTTCCACAATTGGTACTGTATTAAGCTGCAACGCTTGAATGTCTAATGAAGTGGGCTTTTCACTTCACCTCTTTTCTTTTATAGTCTCTTCCTTAAGTGTTTTCAGAATAATTTGATATTATGCTGTTTATAAATAGCTAGCAATACTGCTAATAGCACAAAGGAATTGACTGATCTGAGTAAAGTATTTTTGAATATTATTTATAAGTAGTGTTACTGAAGGCACTGAATTAAATGCATGGATGCAGAATTTGATTCAATGAAAGTGAAATATAATTATATAATATTAATTGATAATTTTTGATCCTATAAATTGAAGTAAAGAAATTGGATAAAGCAGTCTTCTAAGTGAAAGATTTGGGAAATGTTTATCCTGGATTCAAGTATGAAAATGAAATTTTCGCTTTTCTGTATCGAGATATGTATTGGTAATGCACTGTAAGGATTAAATTTATAAATAGCAAGTTAATGATTAAAATAACTAGAACAATTCAGGCGTATATACACTGCCATGACCTCAGAAAAAGGGTGGGGTTCTTTTTGCCACTCTCAACCTATTTACAACTTCAGTAATTTTTAATATTCAGTCTATCGACTGAAGAGGAAGAAGTGAGGTTTGTTTGAGGTTTGTTTGAGCCTTCCCCCCCCCCCCCCCCCCGGCATAATAGGACCACAGTTTATGTGCCCTTATCAAATTCTAGGTTCTCTGTCATTTCTTTGGTTCATTTATTGGAGAGAAGAATTGATTGGATTGTTATTATATAATCATGGACAGGTGCATTAATTGTTTACTGATCATGATACAATTGTACCTCCATTCAATATATGGACCAGGAAAAACAATCCAAGTGATATAGGCTTTACTATAAAACATAAAAATAGTCTTCAAGTCAGGGAGTTCAGTAAGCTTATTAATAGGTGGGCCTCTGGCTGTGACACCTGAGGCAAGACTACTAGCTGGTACTGCTAATTAATTGATTATAACAATTATTAAATTATTAATTATCAAAAGCTGGTTTGAAGTTGTTCAAGACAACCTAGGAACACAGCCATGAGTCAATTTGATCAGGCCTACATGGCCCCTAAATAATGATAGAGTGGTTTATTGATATGACTGTGAACAGGCAATAATTTATTGGTCAGTACATTGGCACGGTTAAGGAAAGAATTTTGAACCTTTTTATAGACAACACAGCACTGGCACAGCATGGTCTTGTTTCACCCCATATGAATACTGCTCTATGAATCTTACACTGCTTCAAAGTTATGTTCAAGATCACAAATACATTCTACTTTTTTAGGAATGAAACAAAAACCAAACAAGAGCTAGGTACCCATTTTCATTCCCCAATACCTCAGTTTCAAAAAATACATTTGAGATCTCAATTAAATGTGTTCTTGACTATTCTTAGATTGCCTATGACATTTAATAATTTGCTCTCTTTTCCATCAGGTTATGGACACATCATGACCAAACCTTTTTGTACATGTTACTGGAGTATGCCTGTGGTGGGGAGCTATTCACATATCTTCGCACAGCTGGGCGGTTCAATAATGGCACAGGGTTGTTTTACAGTGCAGAAATTGTCTCCGCCTTGGATTATTTGCACAGTTTGTCAATGGTATACAGAGATTTAAAACCGGAGAATATTTTGTTAGACAGAGAAGGACATGTTAAAGTTACTGATTTTGGATTTGCAAAAGAAGTCCATGATAAGTGAGTAGGATATTTTAGTTTGATTATGAGAATAAATTATTTCAAACTGGAAAACACCATCATTTTATCCACTGAGAACCAGTGAATAGTGATATCTCCCTTTGGAGCAACTCAGGCCATGCAGATCAAGCTTTAACTTATTGTCTTATCCAGTGGAATCAGGGGCGGATCCAGGGGAGTTGCCTTGGGTGTGGATGCACCCCCCTTTTGGACAATGGTGAAAGCTTTTCTCAAATATAAACATTTTTCGTCGATCGTTTTTGGGTCGGGAAGGCTGTGGTTGTATGCTGGTAAATATGGGAATACTTGGAATGCTCCTTTAATGTTCTTTAACTGGCAGTACATGATCGGATTCCCATATTAGCTGACTACGGACCATTTTGGCTACCATCAAAAAACACACCCCCTCTTTAAAAAAGCTGGATCCGCCCCTGGGAATCCTATTGATAAAATGATACCGTTATCCAATAAAATATCCTCTGGATAAGAATGTATCTAACATCACTATCCTCTATCATTTTGTGCAGCCGAGTCCTATTTGATGATTGATTTTTGTCTTTCTTCAGGACGTGGACTTTATGTGGTACACCAGAGTACCTTGCCCCTGAGATTATTCAGAGTAAAGGTCATAATAAAGCTGTAGATTGGTGGGCATTAGGAATACTTATTTATGAAATGCTTGTAGGGTAAGTGGCATTGGTATATGATAATGTTGATAATGATGATGATGATGATGATGATGTGGAATCCTGTTTTAATCTCAACCTTAATTACATTAGATTATTAGTAATTAATTTATATTAATATTTTGGAATTTGATTGTTCGAATGATGATGACAATGACGATGATGACATTGATGATAAGGTCTCTCTTTAACACCACAAAAACAGAATGTTAAGATAGTAGCTGATGTTGATGGCGTTTATTACAAATGAAATGTTCGTGCTGTCCCGTGTTGCCTCGTGCCATGTTTCTGCGTTTTGATTGGTCAATTAATTAGTCGGTGCCTCATCCAGTCAAAACCTTGAGACACGATACACGACGTATTATGAAACTGAGGGCACGGACATTTTTATCATTATATGGTAGTGAGGGTGGAACCATTTGCGAGTTGTACAAAGCGCGATTTAACAAGCGTAACAAGCGTTTCTTTGAGAAAAGGGAGAAAAAAATTCCTTGTCTTTGGTTACACAGGAAACCCAAATCCCTTCCTTCACCCTCAAAGAAACGAGTATACAGGTTAGCGTGATATTAGTTTTAGAGCAGATTTCGTATGACTGTGAAAACGGTACCGCACGGTCTCGCAGCACGGTTACGGCAGGAATTTCAAATGTTTTTATAGACATCACGGCACTGACACGGTCACAGTACAGCATGGTCAGTTTCCCACTCATACGAAAACCGCTCTAGTTTCAATTGTTTCATTCGTTTAATTTCTTTGCATGCAATTAACACCATTTGTATCGTTTTTGTTATCAGTGGAGAGTTTCTATTTAAAGGCGTTGAAATTTCTCCAAACCGTTGTGTTGCCACACCAACACCTTAACACCTCCGCTGCTACTTGCATTTCTTCGGCCCCTTCTTCTTCTCATCAATCTTCATTTGTCTTGGTCAACAAATCTTAACCGTACCACCAAATTTCTCTTTTCCTAACTGCTCTTCTGCGCTCGCCGTTTCTTGCGTGCGTATATCATGGGTGTTGATGCGCGTGAAGCAAGAACAATTAACATCTTAAATTATGCATAATGTTAAAAAGCGCACCTTTTGATTGGACGAAGGAAATGGCTAGGTGTCAAGCACCCATGTAATTAGCGTAATTTCTGGGCTTGTTCCAGCTCAACCCTTGAAGAAGAACACGGAAAATAATTCCTTTATAGGGGAAATTATTTATTTATTATTATTTGTACGTTTATTTTATAGATTTATTAGTTATTTTATTTATTATTTTTAGATACATTGTAAAGCTGCTATTGATCTTTATATGTAAATAGCGCTATATAAGAAATAAATTATTATTTGTGTTATTATTATTAGTATTATAATTATTAAATTATCAGTATAAATCCATTGTACCGATCGAGCTGTCGTCTTGTGACGTCATCGAATCCTTTATATTAGGGCCCGTTCACATGAGAGAGGGTGTCCCTATGTAGTAGGGATAACTCTTTTGTTTTTGTTTCTTTCCCTGGGGGACACAAAACAAGAGAGTTATCCCTACTACATAGGGGCACCCTCTCTCGTGTGAATGGGCCCTAAATCGATTGGTGGCTTAACCTATGTAGGGGACTACGTGTCCTATTGTTTTGTCCACCTAGTGTAACTAACTTGTAAGTTTGTTAGCTGAATCTGTAAATAAATAAATAAATAAAAATTGACATATACGATTTACGTTTTGTAATTTGCCTTTCTGTAGTTATCCTCCATTTTTTGATGATAATCCATTTGGTATTTATGAGAAGATTCTTCAAGGAAAAGTCGAGTGGCCAAAACACATGGAAAATACTGCAGCGAGGTATGTTAGTGTAGTTCGACGAAACCTTTAAATACAAAGACTTCTCTATATATTGCACTCTCTGGTACTCATTCTTTACATCAGTACGCGGTCCGGGAAGCCATTTTAGTGTTGGAAGGCAAGCCCTCTCAATGCTAGGATAGTTTAAGACTACGCCCGAAAATCATTTTAGTAGGGAAGCCCTCTCTGTGCTAGTTTTTTGTAAGACTACGCCCAAAAACCATTTAAGTGTCAAATGGCAATGGCGTCGAGTAATCCAAGGAAGCCATTTGAATGTTAGACGGAATTTTTTTTTTAAAGGCCAATTTACACGATAATTTTTGCTTACAACTTGTCGCATGCAACAACCCTACAACTTGCTTACAACTGTTTCGTGCGATAAGTACAAAAGGTTGTAGGATTTTAAAACATGTTTCAAAAAACCGTACAACAGTTGTAAGGAAGTTATAGGGTTGTTGCATGCGACAAGTTGTAAGCTAAAATTGTATCGTGTTAATTGGCCTTAATGCCAAGTCATACGTGCCTCCTTGCCATTCCACTGATCAATGATTCCACATCTTTAAAAAAAATCACAGCTTTTTATCGAAAATTTGTGTTATTCTTGTCACTTTATCAGAGTTTTGTTGTTCAACAGGAAACCATTTCAATGCTTGTGGTTTAGAACAGGATGTAGTTCTAAATAGCTCTTACGAGCGTCTCAAGTTCCTCACGAACTACATTCTCCTTTACCTTCTATAAATACACAAGCTTGTATTGTACCTGTATCACTAAAGTAGTGCCACTTCCGCAATGCAATACATATTTTTTTAATTTTTATATTACAAATTTTATACAATAACTGTTTGTTTCATGCACACTAATTGGAGAACATTGCACTCTCTCACACACACACACACTACTCCTACATCCTATTCTGTTTACTCAGCTTACAAGTTTGTTTTTACTGAGGAAGGAAAACCAGGACCCGGAGAGAAACCTGGGCCCCGAAGCGAGGGAGAGAACTCAATTCACATGATGTACCACGTCTAAGGCCGCAGATGTCACCGACTTTCGTACTCACCGTTCGACCACCCTCCCTTTCAGTGATTCCTTTTTACTTTGAGATTTCTTTGCTCAAGACACCAATAAATTAATGAGGGCTTCACGTAATCCCCAAACACATTCCCACCACCTACTAAACGGACAATTCTTTTTTTCTTAGGGATTTAATAAAGAGGCTCTTAGTTCATGACAGAACGAGAAGACTAGGTAGTATGAAGGTAAGCTACACGTGCGGGAGGGGGGGGAGCTACACATGGGGAGGGGGAGGGGTCTTGTCCCTCCACCCCTAGGTAGTCGTCAAAAAATACAGTTGAACGCGCTTCACTTTTTTTTTTCGCCCTTACTAAATGTAACCATGTTGATCTGTTCTCTTTACAGAATGGAGCAGAAGATGTAAAAGGTCACAAATGGTTTAAAGTGATCGACTGGAATTTAGTTTTACAAAGAAAATTGAAGGTTAGTCTTGTCAGGACCACAGGAATCCCATGACTGACACTTAGTAAAAGTTAGCGAGCCGAAGGAGCTTTCCACCTTGATCTTATTGTGATCTGAATGTTGATTATTTGTCGGTACCACAAGAAGCGCATCACCATCACAACCCGTTTACCACAGGGAGCCAAATTTACCAACATGACACAGAAGTAGCATGAAGCATAACCCAAATTCCTTGGGTGGGGGCAGTATATATATATTTACTGAGTAGAAAATGGTTTGGTAGAATGAAGGGTATCCTTTTCTTTTGTTAGTTGACGGTGTGTGGGTGGAAGGGGGATGGGATTTCTCCCTCAATCCCTAGCCGTTTTGAGAAATAGAGCATATGTAGCAGAGGCGGATATTTAGGAGGGGTGCACCGTCTTCAGGAAGGGGTGCAACATCATATAAATTGGAAACTCCCGAGAGGATATTTTGGAAAAATATTGAGAAAAAAGGACTCAAAGTCGTCTCAAGAGGGGGTGCGCACCCCCTGCACCCCTCCCCTAAATCTGCCCTTATGTACTTTAATGTAATAATTATATATGTATCTTGTTTGTACAGCCACCCATTGTTCCAAAGATTTCACATTCTGGCGATACAAGAAACTTTGACGAATATCCCGAGGAGGACTGGAGATCAGCGCCGCCACTGAGTAGTAAACAACTAGAGCCTTTCAAAGGGTTTTGAAGTCGTTCCTTAGAGGGTACGTTATTACATGACAGAACTCACAATGGGTTCCCTGTTTACTTTTTATGCCATCTTGAGACTGGTGACGAGTTGTCCCAACGACAACGTACCGGACATATAAAATATAGAGTAGATTTCGTATGACTGTGAAAACGGCCCCGCACGGTCACAGCACGGTTAATTACGGCAGGAATTTCGAATGTTTTAGACATTACGGCACTGACACGGTTACGGCACGGCGCGGTCCGTTTCACACTCATACGAAATCTGCTCCAGTATTACGTAGTTAGAAAAGGACTTATTAAAGGGGATAGAGGGGTTAGAAAAGTTAGACAAAAAGGGGGAGGGGTCCAGTGCTATGCGTGTGTGTGTTGGGAGGAGGGGGAGAAGTGAGGGGGAGGGGGGAGGGGAGGGGAGGGGGGACAAAACAGACTAGGTTAGTTATGATAAAGTTCGATGAAGCAGACTTACATATTGTAACCGAAATTAAAACAAAGAACCCATGACAGAATACATTTGTCATAACGTTTACTTTTCGTTTTGGCTTTCATAACGGATGGATTCACTTTCTCTTTATTTAGCTTTGCTGATATTAACGAACCAATCAAAATTATTGATGATTCTACGCCACCATGTGAACTGGAATTACGTCATACAGACAATCCAAACCCGTTCATCAAGTCAAGGAAGGGTACCCACTGCGCATGTCCAATATGGGTATCACTGTATCGTCGTCGGGTAGCCTGTGTCGTCAACAAAATTCTAAAAACACAGGAAGCCCAAAGTTTAAACTATTTTGCAATTGAGATAAAAAATATTTTTATTAAGGGTCGATTTGATGCATCTATATTTGGAAATAAAGGAGGGGAGGGGAGGGGTGGCTTTTGATAATGCGAAAGGTCAAATTTTGGATTCCGTTTTTTTAATTATGCATGGTTTTAAAAGTTTTAATTTTTCCGAGAAAAAACATTTGGAAATAACTTCAATTTGAAATTTCAAAACTATGTGTACCAATTTTAAAGAATTGTGAATATTTTGTACAGGGAATTGGAAAAAATTAATTTTTATCTGTAATAATTGTGTTCTTGTACCCAGGGTTGTTCCCAGTGCTCTCTCTGTTGATATATTGGGAATGGGTACTGGGTTCAACTGGACAAGGTAGTTCCCAGTGCTCTCTCTGTTGATATATTGGGAAAGGGTACTGGGTTCAACTGTGGACGTGGTAGTTTTAATTTCATACCGAACAAGATGTAACAGATTTTCGTTGAACTCTTTTAGTGAGGAAATTATGAGATGATGAATACGTTTGTTGTATTTTTGTTGAAAAAGGTTTTTTAACATTTATTAAAATATTGAGTGCTCCAATGAACTATTTGTACCTTTTCATGCTCTTTTCATTTTAACGCATCCTCTCTGACACACACACACTCTCCATTTCTAAGTGACAATGCTAAGTACTCAAGACTTCGCGTTTGAGCGTCAAGGCCAGGCGCAAGAAAGGTCACGTGATCGTGTTTGCAGTCTACAGTTTAATATCATCCTTAGGAGCAAGGATGGCACAGTTGGTTAGTGCGCGGCCTTCGGTGCGAGAGGTCCCGAGTTCAATCCCCAGTGACTTCACATCCTTGTTTCGACTTCTTTCTTTTCCGTGTAGCTTTAAGTAGTAGCTTTAAATACCCTTGAAACGGAGCACTGATGGAGAGATGGGAGTAAAATGAGCGCACCGTAGGCGTCGACCTCGAGTTTGTGAGTTACTCAAATTACTGTCACGTGTTATCGACGTAAAATATGGTCAGTTACTTTACTTTATCGGATATTGATGAGCTAACGACTTATCTTAGTTGTTTTATGTCTTTATTTTCGACTATTAATAACAATTACTGACTATTCACTATGTAGGGTATTTCTCAATTGCTGTTGAAACTGAAAAAAATTAAGTTATAATTTGATTAATTTTCGTTTTGAAAACGTAATGATGGTAAAGGGCACGGCGGGGTGAATTGAGCTACCGAACTGCTTGATTAGAGTTCGCGTCGAACCAGCTTAAGTCAGATTTACACGACAACCTCTTTATAGCACGGCACCCCTAGTTCTATCTGGGTGTGCGGGCCCACCATTTTTGGCACGGCTCCCGTAATTATCAAGATGTGAACAGAAAATTTGTTGGTCTGACAGCGGTGCCGTTCCCCAATCAGTCAGACTGCATGCCAAAATCTAGGGGTGTCATTCTATAAATAGGATTTTTATACAAATCGAGCTTAAGCCGACCCCCCTTAAATCTGTCGAAGGGTGGCCGACTTTAGCCCGTCATAAGTTACACCATAATGCATCTGTGACGTCATAAAAGAATTAAGCGTTAGACAATTTTGTCTAATTATCATATACACCCAATAAGACGAATTGCTGTGACGTCATAGGTTACTTCATACGATGTCCTGTGACGTCATAAGATGATTTGACGTCATAGACGATCTAAAGGTGGTGTTACACGAGACGATTTACAACGACGATTTTCCACGCAACAATGTTGCACCAAAAATTGTTTTTGTTACATGGGTTGTTACATGGAACGATTTTCCTTGCAACATCAACATGCATGACGCGTGGTGACAGCTCTGTTTGTGCATTTTGTTTTATTGTTTGGACACTTTTAAATTTGAATCGGCCCAAAGAATCTGATTTCTTTGAGTGAAAGCGATAAGTTTCCGCCTATCATTGTCATCCAAACGTACTTCTTGGCTTGTTATTATCCTACTTCGCTATCAGCCGCCATTTTGTTGCGCGGAAAATCGAAGCCGAAGATATTCCACGAACCAACTTCTACAAAATTCGTCATATTATGTTGCAGGTTTTTGGAGGCGATTCAAAAATCCGCAACATGTTGCCGTGACAAGATTGCGCAGAAAATTGTCCCGCGTGCCATGTTAGACTTGAAAATCGTTGTTGCAAATCGTCTCGTGTAACACCACCTTATTAAGTAGCATATATATATATAGACCATATGACAAGAATTCCTGTGACGTCATATAGGGGCATATTATAAGACGTCAGTGACAGACGTGTAAACGATCTAAAGTGTAAAAAGTACATGCATCTTATATGACAGCAATTCCTTTGACGTCATGGAACGTCCTGTGACGTCATAAGAGGATTAATCATTATAGACATAAGATTTCTTGTGACGTCAAAGAGCTAGGATGATGACGAGAGTTGGAATGGGGGTGTATGTATATACAGTCGATTGCAGAAAGGTTGTAGTTTACATTTATTCAGTAGTATATCTAATTTATTCATTATATCTAATGAGATGCAACTTGTAACTTTTTTTAATACCTGCGAAAGTTTAGAAGGACTAAATAATATACATTTCGCCAATGAATGCATGCAAGCAACGCTCGATTTAGGCAGTATACGTATTTGGGGGTGTTTGCATCTCAATAGCTATTTGTATATTTGTATCAGAATAATACTTACTCCATTCTTCCCATTGTGTTTATTCTACCACCTGATAAACGTAGTTTGTAATTTGTCCTCCAACACCATTCCAGCAGTTGGTACTCGGTCCGTGTTTACGGTAGATGTTGTCTTCATTGGTAACCCAACACTCGCCGTAAAACTGCACCGAGAAGTACTTGTAGCGGGCTTGTTTGGCTGCTTGATAACATTCGTACACTAAGAGACAGTACAAAAAGAGCTTGCATTATCATTTAGACTGTTCGTTATACCCAATACATACATGAAGAGACGTTGCGAAAGTGGAAACATTAAGCTTGTATAAATCCTACAATGGAAATGCGGCCTGGTGTCCCTGCGGGGGATTTATTTGTCAAAGTGTCATAAGGCATAAAATATGTTTATTTGCAACATCGGAAATCAACCATTAAGCTGATCTTTATCTTATTAAAGATCAGTTTAACAATTGAATTTTAAAAGCCGATTGGCGCTATTAATTCAATTAGTCATGTTTTTTAGCAAGTGATAGTACAAAACCCTATTGTTTACTAATCCAGGAACAATGGAGTACAAGTTGATTGAACATATTTTTAATTACGGTGACTTATGGAAACCAAGTAAACATCAATTTGGCCTTGCTGGAAAACCAGTTTGTTCAAGGCTTTGCTATTTTGTTTACGAGCAAAGATAGGCTCCTCCTAACCATGCATATTGTTTGTTACGCAACGGTTGACACACCCAAACCTTTGAACAAGTTGTTCTACCAGTAAGTGACTTATCAAGCAAAAATATTTTAATAACTTAATTAGCTGTTAATGCACGTATTTGGATACGGTTGTAACCAAGTGTTTTGAGTTTCTACGAAACCTTCTCTATGTTTGTGCAGTCAACAAAGTTAATAAGCTCCTGAGCTTAGCAGCCAATAGCGTAGTCTCCTACATTGTAGTGTGGTTTGATTGATAGCTTAAAACTGGTCAAACCACTTTGGTGAACCAAGATTAACAATAGTGTGCAACCCGTAGTTGGCGTTAGTTGCCACCTAGATCTCAAAGTGTAAAGACGTGTAGTTTGCTGACAAGCCAATAAACGAATAAAATCAAGATCCTGTACCGTTGCTTTACAAAAGTGCATGAGATTACTACGATACCACTTGTGACATCACTCTAAATAGTATAGTACTTTTAGCATATGTTGAAGACGCGAATATATCTTCGAGTTAAATATAAGAAAGACAATGATATTTAGCGTCGATAGTTCATTCAGCTTGAAGCTGTTCTCCCACGAAGCTGACGGTCGCCGTTTGCCCCACCCTTTTTCTGTGCTTCCTTTTACGTACGGCAAAACGTAACGCAATACACATATTAGAGAGGAGTCAAAACAAGTGTGTAAGGTGCGCGCGAACTGACCGAATTAGCTACATTTGGTCCTAACTAATGAATTGTGGAAGGTTTCCAGTAGCTTAAATTTGTTGTTTACCTGTTTTCTCGATTTTAAACCAGTCGATTTTGTAACGCAAGTTGACGAGAAGCTTTGGCAAGGCACGCGCATCTGCATCATCTTGCCAGCAGCCCAAGTCCTTCCATGGTGCAAACCTGTACACAAAGTTTGACCAGTGCATTCCTGCTCCTGTAGACGGATGAATATTGTTTTATCAAAGATAGCATTTTGGAGCATTTTTGGTCATTTTGTCCTGGGTTCATAAAACAAAATTCGTACTATGAAAAAGTCCACGCGTTTTGAGTATTTAGCGGTAATGCCTTATCCAATCAAAACGCAGACACGTCTCGATACGACAGGGTACGGACTTAAAAGTGAACGGCTATAATAACGTTCACTCGGGCCACGAGGAAGTCCGAGTAACAAAGGCGGTTTGCTTACAAAGGCCATCGGGGTAATTTTGCACACTTGTTCGTTTGATGATCGCAACACAGATCTGTAGACTCGGTCTACCACAGGCAGCCCGAGTAATTAAGCTTTTTCACATTCAATTCTTCTCTATATTTAATTCATCTGCATTCGGTCAACATATTTGTCAAAATAATCGAAAATCGTATACTCAGTCAGTCAGTCAGTCAGTCAGTCAGTCAGTCAGCCAGACAGTCAGTCAGTCAGTCAGACGTCAGTCAGTCAGTCAGTCAGTCAGTCAGTCAGTAGTCGGTAAGTCAGTATGATCAATGTGTCTTTTACCTTCAAAACACCCTCGTTTCTCGTTGTTTGGGCCAATGTCCACCTTGTCTTTTGGGACTGGTCCATAAATCTTATGTCTTTCTTCTCCCTCTTTGTCAGCCCAACACTCGCCATAGAACTGAACACCAAAATATTTATATCCTCTCTCATGCGCACGCTCGGCACACTTCGTTACCATGTTTCGTACGTTATACCAATCGATTTCATTTCGCAGGTTGGCGATGAGATGCCGAAGGGCTCGTTTTTGTTTGTCCCTAAAACAACCGATTTCAATGAGAGCAGGTAAACCTGAAGAAAAAAGGAAACATATTCATAAACTTTTGCTGGACCAATCCCATGTATTTAACCTTATTCAGAATTAGTTTCTGAGGCAGGGATATATAAGCGAACTTTAATTAGATCCGACTACGAGTATGATTAGTGCGCGTTCTTAATTCTTAATCGTAATCGATTTCCGTTCTTTTTACGATGTACAGTTTCAATCTACGTAGGTGACTACATTTCAGTATCAAGAACGCGCAAATGGCCAATTTGAAAACTCTCATTGTTAACCTTAACCTTTGAATTTTGATACCTTTATATCTCAGAAAATATGGATCCAGGAAAAACAAGATAAAAGATCTTCACTATGGTCTCCAACGAGAACTGAGTTTGAAAATAAAAAAAATATGGGTGATAGGGGCTTTAAGGACTATCAGGGTCGGACCAACCATTTTCTTTCTTTCCTCTCTGAAAACGGGTAACTTGAAAAGTGGTGTGGGTTTTTACGTCTCAGCTCGAATGTATAGTTATTATGTAATAGTTTTGGAAGACGGGGCCTACGGCTGGACGTTGTTCAGCGTTCTTCATGTAGCTATAGCAATACTTCACTATACTAACAAACAAATTATAATGCTAATGTTCCAACCACTTAATTTAACAATAACTTTTCACAAGTTGCTTTGTTTAAACAGCCAATCGATCTTAATTTGGTTGGCACATGAATAATAAAGGCTTACGTCACATGAAGTATCCTTATACTTGTCATGTGTATTGTAATTAGCTAGGCTCAGAGCTGTTTTCGTATGACTGCGAAAACGGCATAGTCACGACACGACATAGTTAAGGCAGGAATTTTAGACGTTTTTATAGACATCACGGCACTGACACGGTTATTAGGGTCTCAATGGGGGTATAGACGACTTTCAAAAATGGCGGCCTAGTACATGAGAACGAGGCCACAAAGGCCTTGTTACCAGAAAATAAGAGTGGCGACACTTCTATTGCTATCAAAGACGATGTGTTCCTTTTCCTTTTAAAATACCTATTTTATGTGCATTTTACAGGATAATTTTTATATATTTAGAATCATTTGATGCGATGTTGATTTTGGAGGCCTTTCTGGCTCGTTATCGTGAACAATGAGCCCGCCATTTTTGAAAGTCGTCTATAGCTTTGACGGTTGACGGTAAAAAATTCGGTGTTTTGACGGTTGACGGTTAGTTCTACACTTTGACGGTTAAAATACTGAAAATAAGGCAATTAAATATTACTAACCAATAGTTAACCATCAATTTTAATGAAATTACATCGCCAGTTGTTACTGTTGCAACTTGTTGTTGTCTAACTTGCCCGTTTCTTGTATTGCGGTTGAATATTTGACCAGAAAACAGAATGAATATGCTAATTCAATTAACGTTGTCGCTAAAGCTTTCAGAGCGGATGAATCATGAAACATTTTTATCACCGTGACATCATTACAGTAAAAAAACTCACTGTATTGTATGCTTGCAGCTTCTACAACTTAGACAAATATTCCTTAATTTCTCAGATAGCCTACAGAGAAGTTTGTTAGTACACAAAAGAAGGCTTTAGCCTTTAGGCTTTTTTTCAGCGACAACGTTAATTGAAATAGCTATATCGTGAAGGATTTTTCAGTTTCAGGCCCGTCGCTTGGGGTGGTTCGATCTAAAGCTACTAGTACTTTTCCTTAACAAACTACAGTCACATTGTTGCATTTCTCTCTAAATGAACCTTTGGTGAATGCTGGTGAATTATGGTTTTATCAAAACCCCGACCTTCAGCTATTACGTATTTTAAAAGTATTATTTTATTTGAAGTATTTTCCACGATTTTTTAAATTTATTCTTTCATAATCTTTTTCTGTTTCTGTCTTTTCTCTCTCCTTTAAATTAACAACTAGCCAATATTGATTTTGAGACAAAAGAAAAAAAAAAGAAAAAAAAAGATAGGCCCCTAGCCGGTTTCGAACCCGGCTCTCACATCTGCTCACTGGCTTCACAGTTCAAGGGTTTTCCAACTGCGCCACGGGATCGCGTAATTTGCACAACAATAGATAGCCAATTCACGGGATACACTAGGTTATTTTGTTCTCCAAATCTCTCAGTAGACCAGTTAGTCTAGTGGTAAGGTTCAGTCATTTACGGCCTAGGATCCGACTGTTTCCTCCCTCTTTGACTGCGAAGCTCGCTGTGTTCTACCGGATAGCGCGGAAGGGGCCGAAATCTCCATCCTATACGTAACATGCGATGATTCAGCGATTTGTCTGGATGCATGGTCCCATTTTTGGGTTTTGCATAAAATTAGCATACTAATTTCTTTGGGTAACGGGTTCGAGTTCTTCCTGCGCCAACAACTTTTCTTTTTTCTCCTTTTTTCTGCTTTCGATGAATTCTATTTCTCTTCTCTAATTTTTCTTGGCTTAAAATTCAGGTTTCAAACGAAAAAAAAACCCTACATAAACCGGCTTTACATGCATGAGCTTGATGCTTTCAAATTTTGCGTAATTTAGAAAAACATGCACATTCCTTGAAATAAGAGTTATCTAAAAAAATTCATTCCACTTTCCAAAAGCCAGCGGGACCTCCGATACTTATACAGGTCATTCTGAAGCGATTCCCTAATCCAGCCGAAAATGGTGGAAATCGAACCTCCCCTATCAATGTGCTTGCGACCAGCCAGCAGTTCTGCCGACAATATGAAGTTCAGTATGACTTTTATAAAGTTTTAATGGTATTGAAATAGTGAAATTGTTATAACTTCTTGAAAAATACGCGCATTTGGAAAAAAATATAATAACTTAGAAAAATTGTTCGAGAGTGTATTTGACGGTTAATTTTTTTGACGCTTGACGGTTAAAATTTCCCTCATTTGACGATTGGCGGTTGAAATTTTGCCCGTTTGACGGTTGACGGTTAACCCCATTGAGACCCTCGCTCGGTTATGCACGGCAAACTCCATGTGCCAATCGCACGAAAATTGCTCTATCTACATACCTGAATGCAAACACCTGACCCCAGCATCGTCTTTATGGGTACAATCACCAACTACTCCCCACCCCTCGTGTTTACATTGCAACAGGGACATCTCGCTTCCTTTGCACTGCATACCCCTCAGCCATATTGGCCCATCGCCTTCTCCGTACTTTGCCTTCCTGGTTTCATGGATCGCTTTGAGCATACCAAGCTCATTACATGCAACCTGTAAAAATGTAAACTTATTTCAATAAACGTTGTCGCGGTTCAAAGCAACAGGCGCCATTGAAATGAATGCTAGTTTAATTTATGTTGGGAATGTATTCAATCAGAATTAATTGTTTCGATATATAGAACTAATTAGAAGATGTGAGCATTTTCACGTACTTGTTAGTACATTTTTCTAAAACCAAATTGATAATTATTAATAATTTTGCGCTTATCTAGAAATTTGAAAAGTTTATCATAAACAGTTCGCTCAAGAACCTTGCTAAATGCGGGCAATAGTGCAGTTGGTCTATAGTTAGATGGGTCAGTAGTAGCACCATGCTTATGTATTGGTATGACACAAGAAATTTTGAATATATCAGGAACAGTTCCACATTTGATTGACTCATTGAGGGGCTTAGCAGGTTCATCACTTGCAATTTGTATTAAATTATATGGAATGTCAGGGGAGGTCTTTTGGAATCTAAAGATGTCAGACGTTGTCTAATCTCTTCTATTGATACTGGTGACAGAAAAAAAGTAGACGAAGGTGAAAAGGAGAGGAAATGTGCAGAAGTTCGGACAAAAAAAGTAAAGAAAAAAAAATTGTAAAGTTTAGCGTGGTGACTGTTCAAACAAGGCAAAACTTGCATCAATTTACTCGCGATCAAATTTGAGCACGTTCAAACTGCTAGCAAGTTAATGCAAGTAGACGCAAGTCGATGCAAGTTGGTGTTCAAACGAAGATGCAAGTCCGCGCAAGTCAAAACTTGCATTGACTTGCGTTCTCGTTTGAACGGGGCCTTACATATTTTCGTTACCTACAATGCTATGCGGCATCAAAATCCACGTCATGTCATGATGTGATCTCTGACGTCATAATATTACGTCATATTTTCGTACCTGTGCGTCATCGAAGTCCCAGTCTTTATCACACACTGTCCCCCAAACAGCGTTATGGAAAACTTCTACTCGTCCAGTACCATTGGTATACAGTAGATCGTTAGGACGAACCAATCGTATGGTATTGGCTGGAAAAAATATATAGTAATAAGTATAGTCTTAAGTTAGTTAGATATATGAATGCTTCTTCGAGTGTGGATTTTAGCTCGCTAACACATTTCCGAGTGACAATCCATTCATTAAGTCTTCAGTTTGCAATTAACTCGTAGAAAGTTCTGGGCGCACACGAGGAAGTTCTGCATACTGTGCGCATGCGTGAAGATAAAACTGTCGAACATCACCAAGGGCAACGGCTCTGATTCATCACCCTTCGATTATCTTTTGGACCATCACTCTGGCCGATCTACTCTCTTTCAGATGCCATATTATGTGTCCAACCTTCTGTCCAAACGTAGCTCCATCGGACCCTTTAATCTACCTTTAATTTCAGTCTCTATTTCTGAGGGGAGGAGGTCACTTCGATCCACGTACCTTTGATGGCAGCAACACTTCGTTTATGGAAGATTGGCCCATCACGTGATGCGTCCCGTTTGGACCGACCATCAGTCAAACGACCTAAAAAATACAGAAACTGAATACAATTATTTACCTACAACACATTTCATTGTATCTACGATGACCAATGAATTTTTTTTTAAATCGACAAATTCTAACACGTCTACAAGTTAGAAAGCGAAACGTTTTCATATTGCTCTTGAAATGTAAAGGAAGACCATTTTATGCTGAATAGGGGCCTGACCTAGGCCTTAACATGCTTGAGCTGATTGATTGTGCTAAAAAAAACCAATATAAGGCGTAGCTTTACGGTTATAAGCGAAGTCTCGCTTTCCCTTTGGTCGCGCTTACGCTTGCATCCATGCAGTTTGTATACCTACCCAAACCCTGGCTTAGCAACTCTTCCCTGTCTTTTGCAAACTGTTGAAGAGTCGACATAAGCACCTGTTGTCCATTATCTAGAAAACAGATCACAAAACGTGTTAAACAATTAATTCATTAATTTCAGATTTATCTGAAAATAATAATGCTCATAATAATAGTTACAGCTAGTTTGAAGCAAAAAGCAGAACAACAACAACAACAACAACAACAACAACAACAACAACAACAGCAACATTAAATTAAAATATAGTACTGTGCAGACTCGAACCCGACGCATTAGCTTCGCAGCCCAGAGTTTTCCAACTGCATGCCGTACCAAAATATTTCATTTACACAACAATAAACAATCCATTCACACGATACACTAGGTTATTTTGTCCTCCGAATCCCTCAGTAGACAAGACAGGCTTGTGTCAATCATATGTGGCCTAGGATCCGACTGTTATACTTTCCTCCCTCTTTGGCCACGAAGCTCGTTGTGTACGTTCTACTGGATAGCGCGCAAGAGACCGAAATTTCCATCCTATATACGTCCGTTTTTATATTTTAATTTTGCATGAAGTTAGCATACTAATTTGCTTTTTGTAGCAGGTTCGTGCCTCGCCTGTGACAATATTTTTTCTTATTATTATTTTAGATCTTTCGTTGATTAATTCTCTTTCAACTTATTATTCTTTGGAAGGACAGATTTTTGTGAATGTCGACTATTGAAAGGGTCTTTTCGCATCATTTTTAATTGTGAATACAAATTGGCTCAGCCGGTCTTCCGTTGAGGAGACCGTGGTTCGATTTCCCGGCCGGACCAACACTCAGGATCTTTAAATAATTGAGGAGAAGGTGCTGCCTTTGTAATTACATCTGCAAACGGTTAGACCTTCACGTCTTCTCGGATAAGGACTTTAAACCAATAGGCCCTGTCTCCCATCCCTTCTTAACCTGTATATGGGGGACATTAAAGAACCTGTTGAACTATTGGTATAAGAGTAGGGGGATTGTCGCCCGGTATAACAGTCTGTCCTTACCACTAACAAACACATAAGCGCATTTGATCATTCTTATATGGAATTTTCGCTATATATACAAATGCCATTTTTTATTGCTATACGAAAATACGACCGTTAAATAAAATTTTCAAACAACTCCAAGAACAACCAAAAATAGCAAAAGCGGATCTTCATAAAACTTGCATTTGGTAATCGCTGCCGCTGCTATAATGAGAGGACATCGAAGCAAAGATATTAGTTTCCAACAACCTATAGGATTCCAAGGGGCAGCCTCTCCCTCAGAGAAGGCTGCGCACACAGCAAACCAGTAGCCCTTTTATCTCAGGCTTTCTGTGCGAATTTGAATTTCAACGTTAATTATCCTCGCTTCTAAGCAAAGTTATCAGTCTTTGACGAACCACAAGCTCAAAGTAATTGCAATATTTTAGCGCGAAAAAGCATATTCCGAAAGAATCATCGAGTCAAAAAGATTTAAAGACATTAAAACTCAAAGAATGAAGATTTCTTATAATAGATCGTCAGTAGCCAGTCTTAAGAGAGCGCGAAAAAAACATATTTCCAAAGAATCGTCGAATCAAAAACATTTAAAGAAATTAAAACTCAAAGAATGAAGAATTCTTTATCGTGGCCCGTCATGCAGTAGCCTGACATAAGGACTATTCGGATCTACAATCATTGGAAGAATTGCCCGACTACACCACAATGTTGCTTTGAAAACTCTGGAAACTACTATCCTGAAATCAGTTGGACAATCCTTAAAGCTACCTTACGTAGAAATCCCAATATTCGTAGGGAATCGAGGTACACAACTAGCATAGGCATTGACTGTGAATAATGCACAAAAACAACCTGAATGTTCACACTCAACAAATAACGGTCAAATAAATGTCTTCTTTCTAGCAATGAACCTCGAGGTGTTGGAAGGTATTTCTTCTCTAACTTGTCAGATCTTTATAATTAGACTCTTTTGGTCAGTACTATGATTATTATAAAATTCCCTACTATTTTGTTTCCTCGATTTTGTAAATATCACTGTCAGCACTCAGATTCTGTCACAGGTATTAAAGCAAAATATATCGTTTTTAGAGCTGTTTATCATGAGTTATATAAGTAAGCTTAACCGTCACACCAGTGGCCAAATTATATTCCAAACCATCATGTATGTGTCATCTCTCTTCAACAAACTAGTGCGACGCTACGTGGAGCACGCGGCCATTAACTAAAGTACGAGGAATAAAAATATCGTTTTTAGAGCTGTTTATCATGAGTTATATAAGTACGCTTACCAGCTAAAGCAAGAGGGAAAATAACCAATGCAATTATCAAGTACATCGTGCCTCGACTAACACGGAACACCAGACTGTGCCCACAAACTCTTATGTATTGCAAACTTAATTGTCGGTAAGGTGTTTTTCCCCAAGCAAAATCCTTTAGTAAATATACTTTGGTAAAATAACAATGCTTAAGTAATTATTTAACTTCGGTGTTGATTTTTGTTTTCAGATTCGTGAAAGTTGACCCGACAGACAAACAATAAATTACCGGATATTTTGGAAGAATTCGTCGTGCTTATGGTATTTTTCCGGTTAGAATTATTGTTTACTCATGAAATCGCTTTGTTTGGTCATTTTCTTCTTAAAATCCACATTACTTAGGGAACGAATTTTTATTCTTGGCGAATAGAGACCTTTCTAGTAAAGTTTTCCGAGTACATCTATAGAAGGATTTAGAAGCATTATTATTTACAAATTTACCTTATATGGAACAATTGCTTTGTTCTGATTTGGCTAATTAGGCCGTTCATCTTTAACCAATCATTAAGCTAGAAAGATTTCAAAAGTTTCCTTCTATCAGAAACGACGATATTAGTATACATTGTTTCTTTGTTTTATTAACCAATCAGGAAGAAGGATATTACATTTTTGTCCAATCAACAGAAAGATGAGGAAAGGCTGTTAAGTAATGATTAATGTATCGAGATTTGGAATGTGTGTAAAATTGCTCATTTTGAAGTGTGTTTTTTAATGGGATTATTTAGTGCTTTTGTCAATAAAAGGTACAAATGAAAGCTGTATTTGTTTTTCATTCGTTAAAGAAAAAATACAACAGCCATTGCTCTTTATGAAATGATAATAATTTTCTCAAATTAGCGAAGATGGTCGGAAGACCTAGCTTATTACAAAAGTTAACCCCAAAAAAAATCTAATTTCTTCAGCAAAATCAATCATTTTGTTATGATTATTAGGTTTAGCATTCATTTTCAATGCAAGAACGATTTTCCATCGTTTCTTTGCAAATTTGCGGTCTCTAGCTTCTTATATGGGGTACAAATTTAACCCGGTTTTTCTCTCTCTGAAGTTTCTAGGGTTTCAGAACAGGGCAGAAGGTTTCAGATCATTGATTGAAATTTAATCCAATTTACACGACAACCTTTTTATAGCACGGCACCCCTAATTCTATCTGGGTATGCGGGCCCACGCACCATTTTGGGCACAGCGCCCGTAATTATCAAGGTGTGAACCTGAGAAAATTTGTTGGTCTGATAGGGGCGCCGTACCCAAAATAATCGGTACGCGTGCCAAGAATTAGGATTGCCGTACCATCAATAATTTGTTATGTAAATCGGGCTTAACTGATCGGGTTAAAGTTAACATGCATATATCGTGTTCATTGTGCTACAGTCACGAAGTAAAGGATACTTTATGTGCTTTATTACGGACACTCAGTCACTTCCTATCGAATCTTTTAGATGTTTCATATTCTCCTGAAAATGGAGAATTCTTCAGATCTGTCATGTTTGGTTTTTAAAGAAAGATTTTGCAAGCTGTCTTAGCAATTTTGGGGCAGACATCAAAATGGGGACACGTAGTGATATGTGAAAAGCAAAGTATCACGTCTTTGTCGGTTGTGTTTACTTAAACCTTTTTTGAGTCATATTTCTGTTGCGACGAAATGCTCCTATAATTGCCCCATTAACAAAAAGAAAATCCCTTGTCGTTTCTTTGGAGATGAAATAATTGCTCTGCTGAATCAAGCGAATTTCAAAAATAATGAAATAAATACAACCAAAGCACACAGCAAATTGCATTGGATAAAAATCGTCTAATCAATGGAAACAACTGAGGAAGCTTCAACTAACTTCCTCAACTTTAAAGTCTCAAAAAAATTATGACTTTTAGAAAACGATCTTGAATCTATTTGTCCTTATTTTTCGGATTTAGTCAAATTTTTGACCATAAAACTTTTGAATTTTCAATTCTTTTCTGGGATAATACATGCAATCTATATATATACTTAGCTGCCTGTATCAACTTGAAAATCATTACCAAACTAAGGAATGTTTGCTAACTGACACAACAACAAAGAACAAGCAAAATCCGGTTTGTAAGTTATGTTTGATTTGCCGCAATTATCAATGCTACTGAGCTAAACTAGTAGAAGGCTCGAAGACAAGATTTTTGCCTGTAGACAAGAGCGCAAGTTTCAGGTAAAATAGATGTTTTATAAATACTAGTTTTGGAAAAATTAAAACTGTCTACATTTTTATTCAGTTTTAAGAGACGGATTTTTTGTCTTTGTTCATTTTTAAATTTTATTCAGTTTAGATTTTATTCAGTTCTAAAAGTTGACTTTATTTAGTGATTTTAGTCAGTTTTTAAAGATCATGGAACTTTTATTTGTTTGTATCGGTCGCGCGTGTTTGTTGCTTTTATGATCTAAAATCGACTCATGTAATAGTCCATGATAACACGAAAAAAGAAAATCCCATTGACATTGAATATTTGGTTAAAAATTTGCTACCTTTAGATACAAGTGAAAAATCTGAACGAAGTACATGGAATCTCGACAAGTTTTCTAACAAGTTTAACACTCTCAGTGTTCAAGCATTCTTTTGTTATAGATCAGTAGTCTAAGGTAATATTTTCATTTTCCAAAAACAGTCCTGTACAAGAAATTAAAGATTCTGATCAAACGTAGTACTTGGAATCTTTTTCAGTCCCCATCCGACCTATAAATCTTAAAGCAAAGCTCTTGTAGAGCGAATCAAGTTCGTTGAACGTGTTGCTTGTTACAAATTAGTTGAATTATTTCAGTGATAAGTCGGAACCCAGTAATGTTGGATAATGGACACTTTCCGTCTGGAGTTTGATGTTAATTTGGGCTTCCTGAGGTGACTATTGTTTTCAATTTAAAACTTGCTTTCGTTTATTTTTGCTTAATTTGTGTTTTTATGTTTTCGAAAGGCGTTGAAAAGGCATAACTTTTTTTTCTGAATGAACTCTCACCGGAAAGGATTCTGTAAGCTTTAAAATTCAAAAACTGAAAGAGCTAAGTGTACCAACAAGTGTTAGATCATTAGAAAATGCATAAAGTTCGTTTGGTTAACTATTATGATTAGAGTAGCAATTCAAGCGCAATCCAAAATGTTCCTAAATTATTGCAATAGGATTTCGTTCTAAATAATCAATCAAAATAACTGCATATAACTCAGCAATTAATATCAAATAAATATTAACTAATAACGGTGTCATGTTATTATATAAACCTGACGCACTGAGTACTTTCAGTCTTCACAGGAAAGAAGTCTACCAAGAGATCAGAATGAAGCGTCTTTTTGTGCTGATGTTCTTTCCAGTCGTTCTTGGAGGTAAGTAACTTAAATGCTTCAGTGAAGGTGCTATCAGGCAAATAACTTTTGCAACTTTTCACACAACGTTGTTGCGATGTAAGATGCTCAGGAAAGTGCACGTTGCTTAGCAACGAGTTTTCTTTTTTGCAAAAAGTAGAGAAAACAAATTAGTTTAAAAATGTGTTGTGTATGGAGTGTGGTCATTTTCTATGAAACTTGCCAGCAATGCAACAAAGTTGCGGGAAATATTGCACGATGATATTTTGTTGCCCGTTCTACCGCACCTTAACTGATTTGAAAACACAGATACAGAAATATGCGAAGGGCTCAAAAAATACCTGGTCACTTAATTAGATATATAGATTTAAAAAACTGAATATCTGAACTTATTATTTTATGGTTTTGCTTTCTTTATATGAAGCGTTTTCCAAGCGTGAACAAGGTATGTATATTCAATCGAAATTGTAATACTAAAATTACGCTTTTGAAGGACTTTTTTCCCGTGACAAATGCACACAAATATTATCATTACTGATATTCAATATTTACTGCATAAAACTTCCAACTAACAAGATGATTTTGAATGAATGAGGAAAATCCGCAAATGGACCTATTCCGGGTCCTAAAGTCGCAGTACTTTGGGCAACTTTAGGCAACTTAGGGCGACTTTAGGCGGTTTAGGTAAAAATTAGCCAAACAGTCGATGGGACTTAAGGCGACTTTGTGCGTTTTAAGTCGACTTTGTGCGATTTAAGGCGACTTTAAGGCGACTTCAGGGCCAATCTCACGCCAAGACCTTTCGTTGCGAGGGTTAGAACAGACCTCAAATGAACTCTACGTTTGTACATTTAGGGGCCAGTGTGCGAATTGTGAAACCCAAAGGGATGGAAAGCAATGGCACAGGCCGCGTTGAAGTTTTCCACGATGGTGAGTGGGGAACTATTTGTGATTATAACTGGGACAAACAAGATGCCGAAGTCGTTTGCAATGAATTGGGTTTCGTAAAAGCCGTCCACGAAGCAAGGTATGAGCAATGTCCAGTATTTGCTTTGAGATTTTGAGATAAAACCATAGGGCTAGAGTTAATATGTGTGAAAGAAGTACAAAACATCGTGTTTATTATTTATTTTTTCACTGTCGATATAATTTTTGTACCGATTTATTTATAGCCGTCTTTCCAATTGACGTCACTCCAAAATAATTCTGGGCAATAATTAACTCTTATTTACTGGGACCGAGGAATGCAGTATGTTTTGTGGTCCCGATACCTCCCTCGAGGGGAAACGATTCAAACACAGAAAAATACTCACAAAAAGATAACACCAAATAAAACATGATACAAAAAATTGTTTGTATTTTATACGTGAGATTCGAACCCCGACTTTCTAATAATTATACCTACTGGGATCAGTACAGCTTAAGGCTGGTTTACACGGCACGATGTGTCGGCCCGATGTTTGATAAGCTTCGTTCGGTGTTCGGGAAATGAGAAAAATCGGCCCGATTCGCAAAAATCTGTTGCAGTGCAACAAATTTTTCTCGTGTCGGGCCGACTTTTTGAATGAAAAAGGAGTGCAAAAAACAAAACTCAAATCGGGCCGACATGTCGTACCATGTAAACCGTCCTTTAGCGTTCCTGTGGAAAGCCCAACCAAAGACAGTCAACCAAACTGTTTGACATGAAGCTGTGTTTTTGGACGTATATATTTTTCACCAACTTTAATTTGTTAGTCGTCTTTTCATTGTCTTTTATTGTTAGGCTGTATTTTGGTCCTTGTCCTTATCTCTATTTGTTTCAATGATCCTTTGCATGTCGTGCCTTTCATTTCTTCGTTGCTGCCCTAATTGCTTTCTTGCTTTCTATTAAATACAAGCTCAAACAAGCCAGTTACAATTACGTGATGATGCCATTCTTTACCCAACAGGGCGGCCAAGTACGGTATGGGGTCAGGAAAAGTATGGCTAGAAAACGTACAATGTAAAGGCAACGAGATGAAATTGTTGGACTGTCCTCATAGTGGCTGGGGAAAGACGGGGTGCGGCCATGCACGTGATGCAGGTGTAAAATGTCTTCATGAAGGTTAGTGTCGCTTGCTACGGGTTTTTGTGATTGTCACGCAGCCCTTCTGTCACGCAACCCTTCTGTCGTGCAACCCTTCTGTCACGCAACCCTTCTGTCGTGCAACCCTTCTGTCACGCAACCCTTCTGTCACATGGCGATTAATTCTATAAGCGAGCCTTCAGTATTCCTTGAGTTGGCAAATTAGCCACTTTCATACCGTGAAGACTGGGTACGAGTCCCTTAAACTTTGATGATGGCAACACAAAACTTATGTAGTCAGAAAGAGCACATGGAGCTGTATATAATCCCGAGGTCTTCATGTTCTCAAAGGAGCTACTGAAGGCAAACTATTTTTAGCAAAAATTGACCCCGTCAGTCTAGAAGGCGCTGTATCTACGGGTTGTGGTAATTTAGGTTTAACAATTTAAAAGTGCAAGGGTTTGTTAGGTGATGAGATAGCCTCCTACACATTCAACCCATTTTCCCCCTTTTCCCCTTTTTAAAATTTTGGGATGCCTTTGTTGCCCGTCCAAGGAGAACTAGGCCCCAACAAAGAAGCAGAAGCACAGGAAGCCCGTCGATAAAAAGGACCACAGGAAGCCCAAAATAAGGAAAAACAGACGCTTTGGAGGAGGCTACTGATGAGGTAATACTCAATTGTAATTGGTTAATATTTCCACAGGAGTGCCTCAGATCCTTGAAGTTGGCTGTTACCAAGACAATGTTGCTACTGGAGACCGAGCCCTGTCAAAATTATACCTGAACGCCCGACCGGAAGTGGACTGGTACAATATGAGGAGCATGGTCACTAAGTGTGCCGAGAGCGCGCACGAGCTCGGGTACAAGTATTTTGGTATTCAATTCTATGGCGAGTGCTGGGGATCCAAGAACGCTCATTTGACTTTTGCTCAACATGGGAAAGGATCGGAATGCGTCGAAGGTAAAATGCAGATTATAAATTAAATATTAACTCATCCAACTTGGAATATATTTCTTAATTTAACTCTCTCCCACGAGAAGGAAAAGGAAATGCTCGATATTCTACCGAGCATGCGCGTTGGTACAGGAAACGCCATCTAGACCAATACTGACTTAAACCGTCACTTCCTGTAGTCTCCTTCGCAGCCGTTTTTAGTGTCGCCACGCCAAGCTACGCCAGGCGAATCCTCCCCAGAAGGAGACTACACTTCCTGTTGTAGCAGGGTTAATCAAACTATAAACGAACTATTAAACATTCTAAATATTCTTCCAGGTGTCGGCAAAGAAAGCCACAACTTTATCTATCGCTTTGCCCCTTGGAAAGACCTCGGATGTTGGCGCGATGTTGGAGAGGATCGCACCATGACACTTCTTGAAAATTTCCGAAGCTCCATCGATTGGTTTCATTTGGAAATTACAAGTAAGTGAATATAGATAGAGCCGTGACACTTCTTGAAAATTTACGAAGCTCCATCGATTGGTTTCATTTGGAAATTACAAGTAGGTGAATTAGTAATGCAATCATCTATAGAGGCGTGACAGGTCTTGAAAATTTCCGAAGCTCCATCAATTGGTTTCATTTGGAAATTACATGAATAAAAGAAATCAGGAGGAAGGAAATAAGAAAGAAAGAATAAACGAACTAGCGAACGGATGAAAGAGCAAATAAGGAACGAACGAATGAATGAGCTAATGAACGAACGAACGAACGAATGAATGAGCTAATGAACGAACGAACGAACGAACGAATGAACGAACGAATGAACGAATGACCAACCGAACGAATGAATGAATGAATGAATGAATATGAATGAATGCAGTCTTAACTACCCGAATTAAAGGTGTACTGACATATAAAAATTGCCCTTTAGGGAAATCTCCAAATGCTCTAAAAAGTCAAATTGTTTTCATATTTGATCCCAAGGGAACTTTGCATTTTATGACGTCATTTCGTGACGTCATTGGCACAGAGAATTTGACAGACCAAGATGCATATAACCAAGCATGCATTTTAATTAAACTTTTTACGGTTTTTTAAACGTCACAAATGAGATAGTAATCCAACATTATTTTTCGTCTTTTTTAACTTTATTCCAATCCTATGCTGTCTTTAAAGTGAAGGCTGTAAAGAATATAAATATTGAAGAAACACTTCATTGTGATGAAATCCGCCGAAGATAGCTTTTAAAGAAACCGGAAGTAAAATGTCCCGCGCATGCGCTATAAGATTCTTAGAAAACTGAAAGGTTACCGAGCGTTCTCCAGCTGCACGTAGAAAACACCAGTCTATTAAGGTGACCATTATGTACGACATGAGTCTCCATGTAGCTCAGTGGTACAGCATTCGAACGGTTTCTGTTTCTGTTTCTGTTTATTTCTTGGTAAAGTTGTTCACATTACACCAAGGTAGTACCTACTGAATTTATAATAAATTACATAATTTCGATTCGTTCAAGGTTTTTCTTAAAGAGTACAAACCATGTAGAGCTAACGGTCACACTAAAAAGATCATTCACCGATATCCGGAAAGTGACGGGTTCGATTCCTGTCAGGTGGGCTCAGAAATTTTTTCTGAGTATTGTACACAGCTAGTAACAAACTGAACACATTTTCTCACATTCTTTCCTAGTTTCGTATCTTTCTATCTGTTTTTTTTAAGCCAAGTGCTAGATCGACACAAAAGAAGTATGTCAAACAGCATAGAAACAACGTTACACAGCAACAAAATATATGTCAGTATATCATTAACTTCAAACAAATATGTACCAACGATTCCACTTCTTTTAAAAATTCAGTTGAGAAATGCTACGAAGCTGCTAGAAAAGCCGGTAAAAAGTATTTTGGAGTGCAGTTCTACGGCGAGTGTTGGGTCGGAGACGATGAAGGGTATCAGAAGCATGGCTACGCTACCAACTGTTTCAAGGGCGTCGGCAAGCACTGGGCCAATTACGTCTACAAAATTATGTGGTGATAACACAGGAATCCCTAGTCTTAGACAAGATACTATGACTTGTAGAGAAACTATTTGAATAAATAGATCTTACTTACACGTGACTTCGCGTCCACTTAGTTTGTATATCAAACTCGCAAGTTATTCTCAGTGAAAAACTGAGAACGGAATTTTTGATAAACCTGGGGATGGCTAGGGCTACAGGAGAGTGGAATTCCTTTTTCTGTAGGACAGGGATCATAAATATAGAAAAAGAAGAAGACGAAAAACACAAGAAAGAAAAAAGACTGCAGGGTGATCGTCAAGAATTTTATCTTGACCCCTAAGAGGTGTCATAGTGGACGTAGCTCAAGCTAATTTCTAAGTATTCTTTGAATTAAGGAATAAAAAACGGTTTCCCGTGTTTGATAGCCTGATCAAAACACGCGTGATGTTGGGAGAACACGAGAGAGCGTAGTGGAAGCACGAGCCGTAGGCCAAAAAAGGGATAAAGAAAACACTGGCGAAAAAAACAAATTGGCGTAACCGTGTTTGATACTCTCATCAAACACGGGTTTTCAGCCAATCAGAGCGCGCGTTATATAAGAGTTGTTTTATAAATCTTCATTAAAACTAACGGTGGTGCTATCCCTCTAAGATACCTAACCCATGATTTTGGCCCCCAAGAAGTAGGAAGATCGTTCAAACTCTATTGAATTTGATATATGTGGGAAGGGAGCAAAGGTAACATTTGATGGAATATAACTATACAGCCAACGCAAAACTAAAACAACACCCTAGTCGGCATCACAAATCATCTTGCTGATTGGGCAGCAATATGGAGTACCAGGTCTCACAGGGACTGGTAAGGAAGAGGGCAATCTCCTTTGTATAGCTGTTCCAGGTCGTCGTCTAGACAGTTTTGCCACGATTTTGGACAACTTTCGATCATTTTTGTTATTACTTGTGCCCAGGCTGTAGGCCGGGAACGAGTTATAAACTGCAAATGTTTTTTTTTGTCTATGTTCGTCCTGAGGCACTTCTGATTGGTCAAGAACGTAAAAACAATGCCCTTCATTCATCACCTTTGAGCGACTGCGAACGCAAGCCAGGAACTTTGAGATACACCTAGACATACTTATAAGAGCTTCACAATGGGCTGTTATTTTGAGATTGATCTCCAATTGCATGCTTTGACCAAATATCGAACTCTAAATGGAGTACTTGAAATGAAGCTTCCGCGATAAAGACTGGGTCCTTTGAGCTGGAAATCTACGAATTTCTCACCCTACATGTTGCTAAACGAACACACATAGAAGCAAGTCAATTATATTTCTCATTCAAGCATTCAAGAGATCTTGAGAGTTTTTTGTACTGAATTTTGATATCGAAATTCTGGACCAGACCATTAGTACCATTGCATGGAACTTCTATTTTGACCTGACGCGTTTGGTCACGTAAGTGCTTTTATTCATATATAAAACATCTGAAACATGAGCGAAAAAAAACATGATTTGTTATTGTGTCAAAAACGCCGTTGTAGAAGTCTTTACAGCAAACAATTTACTGTAGATATATAGTGAAATATAAAGTTTAATAAACTGGTATATTCTCAGGTAATATTTTTGCATGTGAGATATATAATACCCATGATAATAGAAGGACAAAGGCAAACACTAATGGCTGTTGACAGACAAATTGACAATAATCAGATAAGGACGGACCATCTGATCCGGCATCACCCGGTGGTCGACGATAACAAGCTAGCTCCTCTTTTTAAAGTCAACTAGACGCACACGTGCGTTCACTCGTGCCCCGGGAGCCCTCTTCCCCGAGCCGTTTCACGCATTCTTCACCATTCCGGGAAATATTTAACCGTAACATAAGACCTTTTTTGAATCGGTTAACTTATTAAAACTAAAGAATATCTGATTAGTCAAGTTGTCTGTCAGCACTGAGCTATTAGTGTTTGCCTCTTATCATACATGAGTATTGTATATCTCCGACATGCAAAAATATCCCCTGCGAATATACCAGTTTTATTCATTTTTTTATTTCACTATGTATCTCAATTGTTTGCTGTAAAATCTTCTACAACGGTGTTTTAACACAATAACAAATCGTGTATTTTTCGATGTTTTATATATTGAAATCTAACTGTCCTTTTTAAGCCGATTTTGGACTCCCTTTCACATGGGCACGAGTGAACGCACGAGTGCGTCTAGTTTTCTTTTAATTTTGGATAACTAAGCTATTAGACTTTGACGCACAACAAATTCAAAATACCAGCAATATTTCAGCGCAAACAAGATCTGATCTCCAGAAGATTACGGAGAGTTGAAAAGATTTACGAAAGGATTTGAAAATATTTGCGAAGATTTGTAAAAATTAAAACTCAAAGATGAAGACTGTAAATTCTTGGCCCAGGCTCAAGACCCGTCAGTAGCCCGTCATGAGAAGATGAACTATTGGTCCATTTTTATCTTCTTCTTCTTCAATTATTGCCTAAGAAAACCTTTTTGTTGGTATCAAGAGGCTCAAATAAGGTAGTTTCGGAACCTAAGATTTCCAATCAATGAATTTTCTTTAAAATCCTGTCATTTAAAGATCGTATTTTTTCAAGAGTTAGAGAAGCACAAAAGATAAAACTCTCCGAATAGGAACACTGAATATTCCCCATTTTAGCGTTGTTCTCGTCGGCCTTTTCGATCGATAAAATTCATAAATTTAAAAGCTCGAGCTTCTTGTACCTACTTCCCGCAGTGTACGATATTGTTTGATTAACAAATTCCCAAATTTAATCAATAAAATGTGTTTTTCTCCACTAAAGTTAGTGGAGTTTTTATGCTCTTAATCATTGATCATGACCTAGTCACTAGTGCTCAGACTTCCCACGGTAAAACGAATGTTCTTTAATAAAAGTGGGATAGCCTATCCATTAATTCCGCCTCTCCTTTAATGTCCCCTTCCTTGTCCCACCCTCCTCCCCTATGGACCAGGTCTACCGACTTCGATTCTTGACATACTTCACTTGCCTAAGGAAACTAAGCTATAGAGCAAATTTCATATGACTGTGAAAACGGCACGGAAACCGCACGGCACAGTTACGGTAGGAATTTCAAATGTTTTTATAGACATCACGGCACTGATACGTTCACGACAAGGCGCGGTGCGTTTCACACTCACATGAAATCTTCTCTATGCATAAAGCTCAGTCATTTGTAAAAAGACAAAAGTTTTATGAGCTTTACGCACGGAGCATCGTTGTTTTTTTCTCCGTCTGTGGCAAATGAAGCATGTCACGGAACTGGACGTTCATTGGACATCAAAAGGATTCCAGATGGAGACAAAAAAGTTTGTGGGGGAGGGGAGGGAGAATCCGTGATAATTTCTGTATTTATTTGTCTGGACTCCAATTAAAGACCTCACACCATGCGTATAATTTGATCTAGAAATCGTAAGGAAAACCATTCCTGTACACTTAGGTTTAGTAAATTAACAGACAGGATGTCTGTTCCCAAGGGAATAGAGTGGATTTCACGTTAATTGGAAATCTATTGCACTGAGACTACGTGCAACGCCTACGGGACGGACGTGCGGTACCCTCACGTTTACGATACGACGTTTACAGAACGGTACACGGTAGCGACGGACACACGCGCAAGACAGACACACGTACAATAATAGGTTCGCGTCTACGTTATTACACCTATGCGACAGACATCTAGAGTACGATCAATAAGTTCACGATTCCGTACGACTTTTACGACCCAGTTACGCGATTACAACACCCATACGGTATGTATACACGCTACGGTGTACAGTCAAACGTATACACTCGGTACGGTTACAATTTTGGTACGTCCTCTACGGCATGGTTACAAGGTAACGATTACGATACAACACCCATACGATACGTATACACGCTACGGTGTACAAACGTATATATTACACTCGGTACGGTTACAATTTTGGTACGTCCTCTACGGCATGGTTACAAGGTAGCGATTACGATACAACACCCATACGGTACGTATACACGCTACGGTGTACAAACGTATACACTCGGTACGGTTACAATTTTGGTACGTCCTCTACGGCATGGTTACAAGGTAACGATTACGATACAACACCCAATACGGTACGTATACACGCTACGGTGTACAAACGTATACACTCGGTACGGTTACACTGATTTTGGTACGTCCTCTACGGCATGGTTACAAGGTAACGATTATGATACAACACCCAATACGGTACGTATACACGTTACGGTGTACAAACGTATACACTCCATGGTTACAAAGCAACGATTACGATACAACACCCATACGATACGCAAACACAGCTAAACACGCTACGGCCACTACTAGGATACAGACGCATACACCCTGGACGGTCAAGATTTCAGTATAACCTCTACGGCACGTATACACGGAAACAGTTATAACACTGCATCATCACGACGGACGTACAATCGCGGTCGCGATTAACGGATCTAAAAATACTGCACTCAACCCAATCTGTAGCCAAATGTACGTTTTAACAACGGTACGGAGAAAGTGGAACGTACCTTGCGTTTGCAGTTGTTTTGCGTGATGTGATTCTCAAAACAGCAGTTTACACCTTGACTGAGATGTCAAAAAAGCGGTTTATCTTTTACACAAACACTGATGAACGATGAAAAGATAATTCTATTCTGTAAACCAGTGCAAGACAGATTGATAAACCTCCTATTGATATATTTTCTATCCAGGCTTAAGCTTTTAATGCTGTCAGTTAAATCCGCTGTCAGTTTTTGATATCACGACTACAATATTTTTGATTGTCGGTAATACAAGGCGGTAAATCCTGGTTAGAGGTGACAAAAGCTTTCAGGGTTAAAATGACATTTAAAAAAGGTGATTTGCAGTCTAAACATTTTGGAAAGGTGCTGATCTGTGCTTCTGTGACAAGCACTAGTCTCAAAGTAGATTACTGGTTTTATAGTCATGTTCCAATGTGGAATTTAAGCTAAAACTCTCAGGATATTCTGTAATAAATATCTTTATTTTTAGTTCAATCAACATTATGACTCACAGTCAATAACGATACGTGATAAAGAACGTGTTTTAGCGTGCGATTTTAGAGTGATTTTTAAGTTTAATAACATTGCTGATATAGTGTTTCTTACTTTTCCCGCCATTCACAGTAAACTACTAGAAGTATATCGCACTGTTTATCTCGCGAAGACCAGCAATTTCATTTTTCCAAAGAAAAGCAAGATTTCATTAACTTTGTGGTTGTCTCTTCAATAAAAGAACTGAACTAGAACATTCTATCTGAACCAAATCTACCACAATTTGCATTTTATCAAAAAATTTCAAGTCAAAACATACAAATCCCTACATAAAAACGTAGATGCCTATCAAAGTCTATTTCTATCCTCTCATTTGATTTCAAAATCTCGCAGCTTGGTAGTACGATAAAACTGGGTGCGAAGAAAAATAATAAATAGTATTTATTATCTGTAGAAAACTAATTGAATATTTTTCTGCGGAAGCTTTGCGATTTGATCAGTGTGGACATGCTTTTGAATAAATGAACGTCTTTGGTAGTGACAAGACCAAATAATGTCGAGTTGTTTGGACACCAAAACGAGCAAATGAAGACATGCTAATGACATATGCAATTATCGACTGTTGAGATAGTTTCCTAACAAATTGTTGTCTGAAACTTAAATACTATATTTGCTCCAATTACACTATGTCTGTTTCTCATTTATTTATCGCTCTACTATAAATATTCTATATCTTAGCTTACTTTTCTCCCATTTTTTTCCGTCACGAAACTTCCTTAAATAATCTCCATCTCTCCCTTTTCTCAAATTTTCATTTCCTTGGCTACTATGTATTGATGATTCGTTCATAATTTCTTTGCCCGTTTAATTCCCTTTCTTTCTTTCATTTATTCGTTTTGTCAGACATCAATTCTTTAATGCCTTCACTATGTTTGTTTTTATTCCTTTCCGACACACAGGAACCTGACAGCATAACGTGAGGCAGCCCTAGGAATTCAAAAAAAAAAAGAAAAAAAAAAAGCAACAGCGGAGACAGCGACGAAACATAAAATTGTTTATGCTTTTGATTTCCCCTCTGGTGGTAAAACAATTCTAGTGAAACCTCTCTCTAAATCTATAAACACATTTTCGCTAGACAATTGATGCGATATCATTCTAATCATATAACAAGCTCTAATGTGAAGCCTGTAAAAGTGTAATTCCACCTTGTCAATTAACCACACTCAACTTAGCTCAGATGCCATGGAAACGTAATACGGGAAATTCACTCGCGAAGCCTGTATAAATGGAATCTTGGGGAGCTGCTTTCGGAACGAACCAGGAAGTCATTGGGAAGCAACTACTAAGCAAGGTAGGGCAAAACTTCAAACTTTATTTTATTTGAAAATTACTCTCTCGATAAGAACTGATAAGGAATTGAAATTGACTTACTAGCGCGGGTCGACACGCTTAAGAAAAACGGTTTTGAACGGTTTCGCTTTGAATAACCTGACGCTTGGTTATTCTGACTGGATTTTGTTTAATTCCATAGCTAGCTGTTTATATGCGTGTTTTTGAATCCTGTTTACAACATATAATTAAGAACAAGTCACTTATCAGTCTACCAATTTATCACACAAAGAAAATATTTTCAATAAATTTTATCTGCTTCAAAAACAGCTTGCTTGAGTCAGCAGCATTTCTTCGAGGAGTTCGGCCGGTGAGTATGCTGTTCAAATATTCAACATTTCCTCCAAGAGCTTGGAACAACATTCATGTAAACATAGAAATCTAGTAAAGGTGTTGGAGTTTTGGATTCACCTGTGCAAAATACTTCTATACTAAAAAATATACACTTATGTATATTTGCATTTCCGCACTATTGTTATTCCTTTCCTAATTCAAGAGCTAGCTATGTCTAAGTGAAATAATATATATATAACACTTAAAGAAAAATAACACTTGGTTATATACTAAGAAAGAAAGAAAGATTTAAAAATGGACGGACTGGTGATGGAAAAAGTATATTTGCATTTCCGCATTATTGTTTTTCCTTTCCTGATTCAAGAGCTAGCTATGTCTAAATGAAATAATATATTAACACTTAAAGAAAAATCACGCTTTGTAAGAAAGAAAGATTGAAAAATGGAAGGACTGGTGAATGGAAAAATGGATCGAACAGCATTGATGAATAATAAATTATAAGTCGTGTTAGCTTGTTGTTTTTTCCACTCTTGTATTGAACAAGATACTAGAGAGGTGAGAGGAAGATTTAAGAGCATATCAATAAGTGAGTTAGATAATCCAGACCAACACAATCCCTCACGTTTTGTTCTCTGTATTTGGAAAACAAATCTTCGCTTTCTATGTTGTGGTGTGTTAGGTCATGCAACGTTTCAGTTAAACAGGATATGATTAGTTTTAGTCGTGGATGTATTCCTAGAGTTTATCAATACTATCTAAAAAAAGTGTTATTTCACGTAATTTCAGATAGCGAGCCAAAAATGACAATTTAAATGAGAGAAAAACGAACCATCAAAAACTGGCCATGGGTCGATGTTTTGATTCCAAAGCGAAAAAGCTAGACATTACTTCGCCTGTACTTTTGCTGTGTCAGTGATGGCAGAGACTTCGAGAAAACAATTTGTAATAATAATCACTAAACGGCGATTGGCTGATAGTCCAAATTAAAACCTGAAGGCTCTCCAGCATATATACAACCACGAACTCTTAGATGATTTTAACTTGACTAACTTCACTTCACAAAACTGAAACTGATTCTAATTTGACGCTGAATTTACTTTTTTGATGACGAGTTAGTGATAACAATTTATTGGGTCAGTTTGGCGAATTGAAGTTGGAATCAGCAAAAAGAGAAATGAATCCATCATCTTTGACCACAATTCCTACTTAATTACAACAAGTAAAACATGATATAAAGAAAAACAAAATTAGTTCAAAATTGTGGCTTGTTTATCCGACTATTCGTCGTGAATCACTTTCCTCTCTGACCAAAAAAGCGCCACTTAATCGACCACAAACTCGAAATATTACAAATCGTTTGATAATTTATTCCAAACGACCTTTAACTCATTGTTATTCTTGTTAATGTTAGTGAAAAAGGATAAACGATTTTCCCCTGTAGGGCCCCGAGGGGGGAGTTTTGGTTAGAACACGATAGCCAGGTGGTAAGTCTAAAGAGTCGCGAATCACAGTGAACATCCATCGCCAGTGACTTCAAAGTGTCGACTGCTCAACATTGAAACCAAATTGAGGTCATATCTTCGAGTTTTATACAGAAGGAAGTAAGCTTAGGGCTGGGAAAGAGTCGCCGTCACGCCTTACTAAAGGCTCTTGTCATTTTTAGAGTCCATTTCTGGCAACGTTGTCAACCGTTGTGGAGAACTATGGGAAAGAAACAGAGCAAACTCGATCCCCAAGTAATGAATGACCTTATGCGTAGAACAGATTTCGATGAAAAAGAGCTGAAATCTTGGTATAAAGGTTTTCTCAAAGACTGCCCGAGTGGTTACCTAACCAAGGATCAATTCATTGAGATGTATAATAAAGTATTCCGTCAAGGCGACGCGACTAAACTTGCAGCTTGTGTCTTCCGACGGTTTGATGTCAACAGAGATGGAAAAATTGGTAAGTTTTATCGTGAATGTATTGACAAACTTAAATGCTTAATACCAGCGAGACAAATCCATCGGTAGTTTGCTTGTGGGGTGCTTGTGCTCTTTACAGCATTAGTTCGTGAGTTCGACTTTTCGAGTTTCTTATTACCGGAAAGTTTGATTCGGAAAAACGAATCAGGGAACATTTTGTTGAAGCCATCTCAGGACAAAAATCGCTTCCGGCCCATCACATATAATAATTACGCGTTCAGTCTCTGTTTTTTGCGTTACTTTTATCGTCCATCGTTTTACTCCAACGTATAGCTACAACCAGCTAAGATCGACCTGTTTTTGCTCAGAAATCATGCTTTTTTTATCGATTTTAATCTTGATTCATTTTGCTCAAAAATATAATATATGCACTTGAATAACTTGAATTTTTGTTATAAATTGGTTTCAGTACAAAACCTCGTGCCGGTATTGTTTCCGTATATTTGATAAAGCGAAGTCTAAGAAGTATAAGCTGTGATCAAATACATATCAATAAAACGAACGAGATCAAGAGTAACTGAACTAAGAATAGAGGATTAAATAACAACAAAAGCATGAAAATCGTCAAAATACAATCTGAATATCATTCAAATGAACAGTAAATGTGAGACTTTCTCAGTTTGCGGTTCAAAGTCACCAATGAATCCTTTAGACGACATTCATATATGATTCTGAATGACGTAACTGACAACGATAAGCCGTGAATATCAAGAAAACACTCCACCAACAGAAAGGAATATGCGTCTCTTTTTAGTTTTTTCACCCAAATTTACGCTAAAATACCAGATATGAATTTTCGCAAGTCGATTTACAAGGAAGCCATTTAAAAGTTTGCACTGTAATGGCTTTATTAATGCGATGGTAGTCAAAAGGCTTTCAATTTCAATACCGCAATTCCAAAACAAAAACGTAGGTTGTTTTGTGTGTGCCTCAGGAAAGATTCGTGAATGAAATCACTTTGCCAAGCGGTTGAATTACAAAATCTGAAAGTCACGAATCGAAAATCCGATTTCCATTTTCGTGAATAAACTGAATAATTTCTCCTATTTTGGGAGTTGCTTAAAATGCTTCTAACAATAGGCCGAATGGGCCGATGTCACTCTGTTGGATAAAGTTGAAATATGCATAAGCTCAACAGAGCTATTATCATATATTTGCAATCAAGAGCATCTGTTTTTGTAAGTTTAAACAAGACAAAAGCGACTTTCTGAAAAACTGAAGTAGCCTTGAACTAATTAAGCACCAAATGAAATAAAAACTGACAAAGTACAACATTTATCTCGCGATGAATTCAAATGAAAAAAGGGGGAGAGGGAGCATCTGCTATTTATTCCACCTTTAATATATTAGCGCCGGATCGAACCCAATTTCGAAAAGTCGGTCTATTTCAAGAACTAACTAAATGTATAAAAAATATATAAACCCAAATTTTCCCAAACAAAACTCGTTCGGGACCTTAGAAGTCTGTTTTTTTAGTTGTTTTGAAAATATTGCCTTTATCAATAAAACCTAGGACTTAGTAACAGCACCTATATTTTGTTTTTAGACTATTATACAGACATGTTTTTACTGGGCATAAATATTGTATAACATGTCATTAGACAATACTTGACACCGTCTGTTTTAATATGGTATATCATGTAGCTACAATTTTGAATTTACCGGAGAAATGAGAGTTTTAGCCTTAGTAGGGACAACAAGCGATATATGATCTTTTAGTTATATATTCGTTTTTTGCAATTAATTTGTTTACTTTTTCGGGTTTGATGATACCGCTGTAAAATTAGACAGCAGGCGCACGAACGCAGGGTTAGTCTCGAGTCAGGATAATTTATTTAAAAACATCAGCGAGAAAACCATAAGTTGATAATAGACAAAATCGACTAGCGCAGTGTTGTACCCAATTCAAACCTTCTGGGAGTAGAACTTTTTGTTTACTACATTTTCATATCAATAATACAGTATTGACATGGAAATTTAGTTAACAAAAAGTTCTAATCTTAAAAGGTTTGAATTGCGACAACAAAGCGTTAGCTGAATTAGGTCTATGAAAAATATAGAAATCGATTTTAATCCCATATGGGACGTCTTTCTTAAAAAGGAGGCTAGCCTTGCATAAATTGAATACGCCTTTTGTCAGGAAGTGCTCAACGACTCTCAAATTGAAACTGGACTGTTTATGGTTTTTAATTGGATAGTCGAAAGGTCACGTGTCAAAAATATTCCTAGAATGGTTGTATTTTTCTTATAAACCACTTTCACGTGACGTCAAAGCACTTCAATTTGGAGGACAAAACAAAAGAATTTCAATCTCCTGAGAATTGGAACCTATTGTTTTGTCCTCCAAATTGAGCTGCATTCCGAGGTGCTGCAAGTGGTCTATTGCTTTCCTCGTACTTTCTTTCCATTCTATTTAATTTTGTTTTTATTTCTGTAGATTTTCATTTTTGATGTTGAATATAACTAAGTGTAAACAGACCTTCAGCTAGTGGTCAGGCGTCGAATTAAAACATAATTTTAAAAATAAACTTAAAATACCGAACAGCATTAGATCTGAAACTCTCTAACTAATATACTTGTAGTATATAAACAATAAAATCAATTTCTTTTGTTTATATACGATCAGAGTTTTTAATAAGCCTGAGGCTTGCTAGTCCAGACCCAGACCTCTTTTTATATACCCCGCTCCGCTTCGGTAAAGCAGAGTCCAGAAGAACTTGCATGCGCATGCGTTACCAATCAGACACCGTAAAATTTTGGTGTGATCTGGTTACAAGGCAAGGTTTTACCGAAGCGTAGCGGGGTAAAAAGAAGCCTGGGTCTGGACTAGAGGCTTGCGGGGTCGTATTTTTCTCCTCACTACCGCTACATTCGATATTTTAATAATGTACACATCTCAACTCATGTGTTGATTTGTGCTGAGGGATGAAAAACCAGGGAAAAACCTCTTATAGGTCAAGTAGGTCAAGCTGGATTGAACATCACATCAAACAAACCCAACTCACATATTCCAGTGCTCGAGTTTGGACTCGAACCCGGACCACAGCGGTAAGAAGCGAGTGGCAATCACTACGCCAGAATATCTTTGGAAAAAGCACCATAGCTTCACTTTTTACTTTTAAATAGATGAGGGAGCTTTGGACAACTGTCTTTCGAGCGCATTTTTTAAATTTTGATTGAGCTCATTATTTCCCATGTATATTAGAACCTGGTTCAACTTTTTGATGGGTATTTGATGGGTCACGTGAAGCAGACGTCGTGAGTCTCATTGGATAACCTTCAACAATTTATCTCCTAACTTAATCTATAGAGAGATTTCACGGCAGCCATGTTTGTTGTCAAGATAATAGAGCTTTTTTCCCAAGAGAAATGAAAACTTTTTTAATTCAACAACTTTCTATTGTACTTGCCCACAAACATGGCTGCCATAAAATCCCTCTATTGCTTGCCCATCCAAGATGGCTTGGCTGCTCCTCTTGGAATGGTGAACAATGTCGTTCAAGAGGAGTTGCCCATTCAGCTAAAACATTACATTTGGATCGCGATAACACGAACCCTCGATAACTCGACGCTCGCGATATCTCGACGTACTTCGATAACTCGAGCCAAAACTGATTTCCTCTTGCAGATTTGCACTATACATTAACTGTTATTGTAAAACTCAAACCTTTTACGCTTGATTCCGAAGGAAGCTTATCGGAAGTCAACTGTATCACAATTCATTCCAATGACTTGGAACAAAGGATTCAGGTCGGGCTATTGGGCAAGTTTCTGTACATTTCTTGTACATTTAGCCCGTTAACTTCAAATTGAAACCTTTGTTCAAACGTTGAGCCTGTACTGTAGTTATAATATCACGTAACTCTAATATTCACGCTGATTCTTTTGTCCATTATCAGTTTGATGTATATATCTAAGCTAAAATACAGGGCCGTAAGTACCATGGGTCCTCCCTCTGCCGGCCACGCCCCTTATTGCGCATTCTTGTCAAATTCTTTTCCATCTACGACAGCCACATTCTATTCGAATTGCTTGCAGAGAGAATTAGTATTGATTACCGAATGACAGTTCGGATCCGCTCGCTTTGGTAACCAAATCCAACGCATTAGAGCCCTCTTAGTAAACGCTTTGATTACCGGTTTCTCAAATAAATGATGAGATAATGCAAGAAGCAAAAGCGTGGTGTCTATTCCGCTTTTGTTTACACACTAATTGAATTAAAAACGTCGTTAGTGGTTTATCGGTGTGTAGCTTAATCCCCAGAATTCGAATGACAAACTGTCTATCAGGAATTAGTATATTTATGATGTTATTTATACCTTTATATGAACTGCGTCATTCGGTGACCTAAAAGCCAGTTAAGTGCCAGAAAGTCGCGCCGAAACCTTTTACTGTATTTTTTGTAAAGAACCTTCGTAGTTAATGTTCTAAAATGGCGGTGGCGGAACAGATTTTAATGCAAGTCAAAACGGCGCCTCTAAAATATTCTACGCAATTGTTTTGTTTGAAATGACAAAAATTTATTTGTCGCCTAAATACTAAAAATCTGTTATTTGTTGTTGTTGTTGTTGTTGTTGTGAGGTTGTTGTTGTTGTTGTTTTTTTGTTTGGTTTTTGTTGTTGTTGTTGTTTTTTGTCGGTTGCTTTCGAGAAATGATTCCAAGATCATTAAATACTACTACAAATAATGTCTTGCCCTAACAGGCCTGAATGCTCGGAAGCCAAAATTTTGACGCCGCAGAAAGGAACACTTTTTTTTTAATTAAACTGCTAGACGATTTATCAACTGTACTTGTTAATAAAAGAATTAATAACTCGTCAAATGAAAGGATCCGTCGGTGTCGTGTTAAAAGACTTAACGTTATAAATGGCATTAAAGGAAGTGTTATCGTGAGTTTTGGCCTAATTTCTTTTTATGAAAAAGTTAATTAAAGTCAACTTTATGCTCGTTTAGAAATTGACTCTTCGATTTTTATCAAAGCTTTTTAAATTAAGAAAACTGAGCAGAAAATAATTTGTTTACGCGACAGGTGTCTTCGTTCTAAATAAGGAAACGTTCAGGCCGGTTAGCATTTAAAACGACGAAATATAATAAAAGACAACGAAGGAAGAAAAAAATGAAAGACAAGAAAAAATTAGCAGTAAAAAATGAAAGACAAGTGACAGTAGAAAAGAAAGCATACGAAAATAATCGAAAAGGAACGAAAGGAAAAAGCGGCAAAAGAAAGAACCCGCAGCCCAGAGTTTTCCAACTGTGCTACAAAAAATTAATTTCCAAATTTAACAACTAACAACTCATTCACAAGATACACTAGGTTATTTTGTCAACCAAATCCTTCAGTAGACCAGTTATCCTATTAAGCTAACTGGTCTATTGGAGCAGATTGTTCGAAGGGCGATTAAAGCGCTAATCCTGGGTTAAAATGAATGGATTTTTTAGAGTTAATCCTGGGTTAACGCTAATCGTCTTTTGAACGTACAACCAGGCTCTGAAGAACTTAGAGGACAAAACGCTTATTTATTTACGGCCTACAATCCGACTGTTTCCTCCCCGCTCTTTGTCCGCGAAGCTTTTTTGTTATACTGGATAGAGGGCAGAGAAATCTCCAACCTTTCTCACATGGCAATGATCTTTTTTTAGCCTGAAGCTCTTACTTTACTGAAAAAAACTGAGTTGTGAAAGTGGTTTGTACATGCGACAATTCAGCGGTTTGTCGAGATACATGGTCCGTTTTGTTGCTTTTACATAAAATTAGCATACTAATAAATTTTGTAGCAGGTTTCCTTGTATTGATTGATTGTTTTTTTTCTTTTCTTTGATTCTCTTTTTTCTTTTCTTTGAATTTCTTTTCTTCTCTTTAATTTAAAATGATCTTTTTTTTTTCAAAAATTACGAAGAACGAATTTAATCCACACTCATTTGACACGATTCCCCTAGTCTCATTAAAATCAATTCAGCAAATGGTTAAAAAGAGTTAAATATTAATAATTAAAAGCTATTCAGTATTTGTGGATACAAATGCTTGCAGAAGTAACGGCTCGGACGGCATTTGCACACGCGATGCAACTTTTTGGCAGTCTTTTAATATTATGCGAAACGGCAATAGACCATTTCACGGTTCTTGTCATTCAACTTCAGCCTCGACAACGTGTAATATATTCTTTAGAAATTGACTACAGCCTATGGTAATGTAAGGAATGCACACAACAACAAACAATCGAAATTAAAATTCTACGGGCTATAGTCAATTTCTAAAGAATATATAATTACACGGTGTCGAGGCTGAGGTTGAAGGATGAGAACCGTGAAATGGTTTATTGCATTATGTGTTCTCATCTTCAGTTGTTGTGCGTACATTAGAATTATAAAATCGAGTTCTCTTTCTGCAAAGCTTTGCAACGTAACCCAAATTTTGTCTCCGATCAGACTTGTCACTAAATTTGCCTTTGTTGATGAAGAGCTTCGCTGTGCTGTAGAGTCAAAGCGAGCAATACTACAAGGTTTGGCGACCCAAATCCTTTTTTAAATTGTGATGGTATTGGTGGAGTCGGTGGTTGGTTTTTGACCACCATGAATACCTTAGTTCCATGAGTTCATGCGCCTTATTTCAGGGTGCTATGTAAAGTCTGGTTCATACTAGCAACGCAAATATAAGCGCAAGCAACATACACATATATACTCAGTATGGAATTTATCCCATACGTGTGGAAAAACGTGTACAAGTACTGCGAATGAGCAGTACGTTACTGAGTCTGTGTATGTTGCTTGTGTTTATGCTTATGTCACTAGTGAAAAGACAAGCACTGCTAATGAGCACTACACTACTGAGTCTGTGTATGTTGCTTGTGCTTATGCTTATGTCACTAGTGAAAAAGACAAGCACTGCTAATGAGCAGTACGTTACTGAGTCTGCGTATATGTTGGTTGCGCTTATGCTTGCGTTGCTAGTGATTACCAGTCTTAAGTACGAGTGGATAGAATAGACCTTTTCCCTGACAGTTCGATCACTCTAGGTATTCCGCTCGTCCGACATGTAAATGACAATTTTTACAAGCACTGCTAATATAGCCATATTCTATGGACCCTAGTGGTTGTTGGTACTGGTCTGGCATCCATTTACATTTCATTTTTCTTTAGATTTCAGAGAATTCATGTGCTCACTATACGTCTCGACGCGAGGCTCAATGGAGCAAAAACTCAAGTGGGCATTTAGCATATACGACGTGAACGGCGACGGCTTCATCACGAAACAAGAGATGTATCGCATTGTGGACGCCTTGTACAGGACCGCTGGCGATGACCCAAGCACGGATAAAAGCTTGGTCGCCCAATGGGAAGAACTTGATCCTGAGGAGAGGACGCTGAAGGTATTCAGGAACTTTGATAGGAACAGAGACGGGCTGTTGTCGCTGTCTGAGTTTCTAGAAGGCGCAAAGAAGGACAAAACTTTAGCTTTAATTCTCGAGAGTCAACTGGACGAGTTTTGAGGAGAGCTACAAGGTGTCTTCGTTTTGATCAGTTGGACATACGGGACTTCGGAGGTGTACATACCTATAGTATTGTATAGATATCTCAATTAGCGTCACCATGGTAACGTCCCATTATATTTATAAATCTCACTTTGATACACGTACATGCGCATTCATATAGTATTCAAGATGAACGGCAGCCGCTGACCTATCGAAACGAAGGCGACTATGACTGAATTTGTTTACTGGCGGAAAGATTTGTAACTTTGACTTGCAGGCAGCTCTCGTTGAGCAGGAACAATTTTTTGAAACTGGAAGTTCGGCAAGAGCTACCGCAAATTAGGACAAGGGCGTGGTCAGCACCACGTGTTTGAAAACGACATTGTCACAGCCATGTGTATTGAGAGGGTGTGGTCGCAAGCACGTGTTTGGACAATTCAATGATGCATTGAGAGGAAAGTGGGGATTACAACATCGTCTTTGAAAAGAACAGGGAAAAAATCAAGTGTTTCGAAAAGAAGACGGCGTTGTAGTCACAACGATACAGCAAAGACATTATTTCCTCCGTGCACTCTTGTTAATCAACCAAAACAAATACTTTTACTTTTTGCACTCTTTAAAAATTGAACAGTTTCCCCATCCCTGGGGATGTCTTGGGCGTCAATTGCTACCACGAATTAGCAATGGATCCTCAACTACAGATATAGAAGATTGACGGTCAGTCAGTGTACAATATACTAGTAATATAGTCAAGGCTCTCGAGGAAAACAGTAACAAAATACAGTTTCAAAAAAGCTTGTCGTACGAACGGCGAATGGCATTTAAAAGGCCGAAAAGAACTATGGGTCGATAAAACGATTTGCAAATCCCTCGGGATTGACAAAAAAGAATTTATTACACAATACCAGCCCCTTTGAGACTTTGTATAGATGGTCGATATTCTTCACACAAATCAAATTCTTTGTTGAATGATTCAACAATAAATTCTGTTTAACGTCGGTAGTTCCTTCACCTTGAAACTGATCTGCCAGTACGACGACGACGAGCCCTTGGCCCTCCCCATCGATCTCTCTCTCGCGCGCGCCCTTTCTTTCTCCATCAGTCTTCCTTTGTACGACTGTTGAAGCTATACGGATTGGAGAATAGTCGAAACAAGTGTGTGAAGTGACTAATTGGGGATCGAACAAGGGACCTCTCGCTCAGAACCAACTTTTAAAGCTCCTATTCTGTTTTGCAATGATTTATCGCTCTTAGCAGTCGCCATTTGCCATCACGGGGAATTTGTGATTATTTTTAACTGTTGGTAATTGCAATTTCTAGAAGACTTCTAACAAATTTTTGACGAAAATTTTCGTTTGCTGGAAATTTGCAATTTCCAACTTTTTAGAAATGGTCCTAACAAATTTCAGTGTAATAGGCCTTGGCATCAACCGCTGGTCACATGGTACCATTATACTAGATGGCAAAATACACACTGGGACATCTAAAACAAAGACTAGTGAAGCTTGACTGTTTTAAGTCCTTTTGTTTTGGAGGCTGTCACATCCCTTTGACATCAAGTATGGCGGATTTTTGTACCACGTGACCAGTTGATGCAAAAGGCCTATTACTGACAATACACCCACACAGCATTAAAGGTGTATTTTAATTTTAATAAACCTTGGACCTAAGGATTCTAATATTGTAAGAATAAAGTAGAAATTGAGGTGGAACTCGAAACCACTTTGAATTAGAATTGAGAACAACGCGCAAATTCATTGCGCCATGGGAGTTTAGTGGATGTTGAACAATTCATTTAGTTGAATTAAAGATTTCATCCCGGCCAGTTAATCCTGCTTTGTAATTGAAAAACCTGTTATAAACTTGTAATAAACAGCTAGGTTTATTGAGGTTTTTGCCATAGGGACTTGGCAACGTATACTACTTCATAAAAAAGGTTCTCAAACGAGACCTGAAGCTTAAAGATTAGATTGAAAAGGAATATGGGTAGATGGATGCAAAACCTTACTACCATTTCGGCTTTGGTCTCGATTTATAATATGAACAAAGGAATTTCTCTGAATTTCTCTTTCGAGGCGAAGTTAGCTAGATGCGTATTGTCGTGTTGAAATTCGTGCAAATTTACTGAGCTTTTAGTAATTTCTACCCATACCCCTTTCGGGTAGGCCTGGAGCCTTTTGACCAGCAACGTTTTTCAAATCAGTGTATACCTCGTGCGATACTACTTCATGTATGACCCCATGAAATGGCACAATTCAATTTGTAACTCAGTGGAATCTTTGTGTAACTTCAAGTGGTCATAAATGAAGTAGTAACCTAGCTCGTGCATGTGTGATTCTGCCTTAATGCGGTAATAAATTACGCTAATCTGACAAGATAAATTATATTATTAAACTTAATGCTTAAGCATAATGAATTTGGTCCACGAAAAACCAACATTGGTAATAATTTTGTGAATAAAATTAAGAATTCGTGTTCTCTTGAGATGACGTTGGTTTTGTATTGATTTTGAAAAGATGAACGAATCTGGCACCAAATGTTGATTATATTTAATTGATTAATAGGTTCAAGTAGAAAATTAAATTGAGAGTAAATTTGTCGTTTAGTTCTTACTGCCTTATTTGGTAGCAGTATTCCATATTTGGTCATTTTTTTCTCGGTCATTGTCAATAGTTCAATAGAGGCTTTACTCGGTCACGTGACAACGGTTATATTGAATAACAGTAAATAATGAACTCTTAATTTCCCTTGAGGAAAAGTAAAGCGAATGTAAAACGATTGTTTTACAATACGATTGTTCCTGCAATCCAAGATGGCCGCTCTCACGTGATTGATCGTAAAAAAGTATATCTAAAGAAATAAATAAACTACTTAGAATTTCTTTCGATCCGTATATAATTACAATCGAAAACCAACGAGCACCCAACCTTTATTAAACGACCATTTTGTAGCTTACTGATAATATAGGGTCAGTAATAAACATAGTAAACACGGTGAAGGAATCGTCTATTAAGCGACCACCTTGATAAACCGACCACCTTGCACCTTGCTGGTCGCTTAATGACGTTTCAACTGTATAGTTTGTTTCAAAAAGTTCGTAACCATAGTTCCACTCCGGTCCATTTTACTCTCGTTTCAAAAGAAGGCTCGGTTACATGGTTTAGTTTAGTAAGTCCCTATAGTTATCAGATAACTATTTGTAATATTTTATAGCTTGTGAAATTACTTAAGATTTTCATTCAACTAGATAATAAAACATTGAATATAATACTGTTATTTGTTGAATAACCTTTAAAACATATTTTTATATCGTCGACATAACCTGACAAAGGAATTTAGTACTTACTGAAAAAAGAAAAGGGCGGGAAGACTCTTCCTTTATCTCCTTATCCCCCCCCCCCCCCCTCCCTCCCCTCCCCTTCCTTTACACCACCACGTTGACAAAGTTCTTGCGAGCCTGCGAGCAGCAGCCGCTACTTCAGTTGAGCTTCAGTCACCCCAACACCCGCTCTCCCTTTGTCCGTTGGTACCATTCTCGTCCCCAGATCCCACTCATTGATCACCAATACAATACAATACAATGTGTTTCATTTTTACCTTGAATTACAATATATATATATACACACATGAAAAAAAAAGAAGATATTTTGGTAATTGTTATCTAAGAATAACTAAACCTCACCCCACTACCGAAGAGGTTCTGGGGACGAGAATGCGTTGATACTTCATTCGTCGTAGGATCAGGGCTAGTTTAGGGTAGGCTTAGTATTAATGGATATTATTTTTAAAAAACAAATGAAGTACCCACCCCTAGTTAAGTTCCCGCGAAAGCGGTATTATGAAATATTGAGAGGGTGAATATGACCTCCACCAGGATACGAAACCACTGTTACCTACGATTTTAAACATTTGACGATTGATGGTTTATTTATGTCCATGAATTTATTTATGACTGAAAATTCTAAATTGAAGTTGAAAGAACTGACAAGATACGTCGATCTATTACCATTATTGTATTACTGTAAGAAATCTTTTTGTTCTTCTGTTTTTCATGCACCATAACAAAGCGTTAACAAAGGGGTGCAATTGTCCTGAGGCTTGCAAAAGTATATTGTCAGCAACTAATATAAACATAACTCAAAGTACTCCACGCGAATTCCTCAGTATGTAGAAAATTTGTACAACTTCCTTATACGAAATCGTTTTATGTCGATCGAAGAATAACACAGCTACGCCAATTCTTATAACTCAGTATACTGTATAGGTTTTAATGGCTTTCTGTTGGCGTGCTTGAACCTGAGTTGGCTATATATCATTAAAAATTAAGCAGTCAAAAGTATCTGAGCTCGACATGATGTGCACCTGTGTGATCTAACTATCGTGAGACGTTAAACAGAACTTCAAATCTGTATTTAAATGATGCTCCCGTATTTTCTGTTTTCGTGTGCCTTCCTACAAGAAGTCGTTGATGCAGAGATCGCGCAACCACGAGGCGTAGTTGGCGATGTTTTCTTTGCAAACTTTAAAAAGCTGCAAGAACGAAAACTTCTGGGAACTCCTTTAAAAATAATTAACGTCAAAGATTCTGAAAATTGTCCTCTGGAGTGTATGGCAGATTCACGATGCCTGTCAACAAATGTTAACACAACAAGCGATGTTCATGGTCTGTTTGAATGTGTTTTGTTGGAGTTTGACAGATACAAAGATCCAGAGAACTTAACTGAAGAGACTGGAGTTAATCACTGGAGTTTGTCGGTAAGAAAATTTTGCTGACATAAAAGTCAAATCAATTGCTGTTGTTGTTCTTTATTTTTTGGCTTTTCAACAACTATACACTGAAATAAAAAGAAACTTGCTTGTCTATAGTTTACTCGCGGCCTGCATTGCAGCCGAACAAAACCTTGCTTAGGGTACCCTGGTTGGTGTTTCGCTAGGCTACAACGCAGGCTATAGCTAACCAAAATTGAGAGATTTTGGAGATTTAGAAAATAATTTCGGATACCTTTTTTACTGGTGCTATGGCAACACAAATGCACTAATGTATAGGATTTCACTTTGTAACTTTATCATCTCCATATTTGTTTTAGTCTAAATGTGACGATAAACCTTGCAAGCACAATGGAAAGTGTATCCCTCTCTATGAGAACAATAGTTATCGCTGTGAATGTCTGCCAGGAACTAAAGGAAACCACTGCGAGATTGAAGGTGCATTTTAGCAGTTACGATTAGATGCGAAAAAATTGAAACCAAAAATTGTTTGTCCTAAATTCCTGTATTCTGGCTTTTCAGCGATGCTAATTTATGTCCAATGTGTATGTGTATGTAAAGTACCAAAGTTTCAGATGTTAACAGTCATAATTGAATTTATCTTAGACTTTAACAATATATTATATTATATATATCATTTAGTATTTCAGTATTTTAGAAATATACATATAGACTAGGCGCATTTTCGAAAAATCAGACACCTGGAGGCATTTTGGGGTAGGGGCTGGTAACATAACTATTCTAAACTGATTTTTCATGCTGAATCCGAATATGACTGTTACCAAGACGTATTCTGCAATCTTATACATGTAAATGACCTATTTTGTGAGTTGCTACAGTCATTTCTTACTAACGGCTTTTTCATGTCATTCCAAAAGTTCCCAAACTTAAAAACATATAGCTGGAAAGAGCACATCAAAACCAGTAAAACTGTGAAGTTTGAAGGATATTAGTTGAAAAATCAAGGAGATACGAATTTTCAAAAAACGAAATTTTGTATGAAACACTTACAGTTATGCAAGAGATACAAACAAATTTCGATTTTTGAAAATTTACGTTTACTCGGCGGGCTTTCGATCTTATTCAGCTGAGCATGCGATGTAGTAACATGCGCTGTCTATATTTATTGTCATACGCAAAAACCCTGTAAACTATGATTATAACAGGCTATGCCTGCCGAGTAATTAAGCTTGACACTGATGTGTGCCTTGTTGTTTTCAATAGATTTCCGCACCTGCGCACAACGATTTGCCGCTGGTTACAAGAACAGTGGTATCTATAAAATCAAGGCTCCCGACAACACGACGCTGGATGTGTACTGTCGTCATGACAACGGGAGTGGTAAGGGACTTCTCTTTGATTCTTAAGTTAGTCATGACTTAATAATGAGGTTCCTTGGGGCGGTTTTTATTTAAAGCTAACAGGCAGGCAGGCAGGCAGACAGACAGACAGATAGACAGACAGAATATTGCCTCACCTGCCTAGGCCTAGAGACCATAAATACTAGTAGGATACTAAAACACAACGTAACATTAAGCATGTCGTGTTGACATAAAACATCTTCTAAAAAGTTTATGGTTTTGTTAGGGTGGTTAATGGTGTTCAAATCAGTCAGTGGTCAGCCTCTCTCTCAAGGTCCATCCAATTTGTGGAAGTCAAACACAATACTTGAGTCAAATTTATCTGAAAGCCGCAGACATTACAAAAATCGCATCGTTGATCAGTGGGATGCCTTCAAACCAAACAAGGTTGGTAATCACAAACTTGATATGCTCTAAAAGGCTCGATTTCATTATCAGTTTCTTTGAGGCTTGGACACTTGTTGCAACTTTTTTGCGACGTTATGTATAACGGCCGAAGTGTTTTGTGTTTACATCAACATTAATTGTTGCGCGCAACAGTTGAAGATGTAGAAGCAAGTTTACTCAATTTGCAACGTCCCTTAACACAAATTGCATTGTGCGGTCATGGCTACTGATTCCGTCATCAAAAATCAGACATTGTAAACAGCTTAGTTCTGTTTTCAAGACATTTGCGTGTAAAGTTGCAAGAAAATTGCATCGTGCTGTTTCATCATTGACACTCAGACATGCTCGTGGATTTTATATAAACCTATTATGATATTCCGTGTGTCTATACTCTAGATGCACAGATGACGTCAGAATGTGCAACATTTAAACAAAATAAACAAAAAAGGACGTTACGAGACGATGCCATTAGATCACAGATTAGCGTACAGAAAAATGAAATTTATTTGCTTTGTGTAATATTTATCGAAACATTTCAACCAACCAGAGAGCGCGTAAGATTCAATGACATCATCTTTGCGTGTGCACTGTAATTACACACGGTTCTCGACCAATCAAAGCACGCGTAATATACCAAGTATTATATAAATACTGCTCACGAACCTGTCATCTTGTGCCATCATTTGTTGTGTTGATTCACAGTCATAAAAAAAGCGAAAATCACGAAACCCAAGTATGGATGATTAGCTGATTAGCTCTTCTCATTTAACCAGGTACGAATCTCTCTGATCATCAACAAGATGGAGGTCCTGCAGTTGATTTTCAATGGAACAGGATCCACTAAGATCAATTGGTTTTCTCTTGATCGTCTTTTGTCAAGTCCTTGGACAGATATCTTCTCTGAGCCCAAGAACTTCTTCTCCATAACTGGGGACGTAAAGTCACCATCGAAGATTCGTTCATTCTTTATCAACAGAAATTACAATAACTGTAATGACCGTGGATGGATGATGTTATCTGAAAAGAAATGGGGTTGTGCTTATGAATATCCAGTGCCTGAGTTCGGCATACTGTACTCTTCTGGCCCCACCTTTTTATACTATGCAAATATGGGTAAGTCTGGACTTCTTTGTTTGAACTTAAAAACAATTCTTTATTTTAATGAGGGTATAAACATTATTACCGGTGACCCAGTAGTTTACATAATGGCCCTCAATTAAGAATCCCAACTGGCAAGGAGGCGAACCAGTTGGCTATATTACAAGCATGACCGAGAAACTGAATTTGGACTAATCAAAATCGGAACAAATTCAGTCTCAGCTAGTGGCCATGTTAATTGCGGGAAAATTCTGCCGTGCACCTTTGTTTGTTCTTTGAAGTGGTCTATTCGTAAACCTTTTAGAGCGGGAATCGAACCTGGGACCGCCAGACTGCGAGACCAACGCTCTGACCAGTACTCGACCATGCATGCTGCCTACTACTATACTTAGCTAGTGTGTTTCTCAGTAGTCCCGATTTCAAACTTCAGCTTCTCGACCATGCTTATAAATCGCAAACCGTGGTTTACCTCCTGGCGCCAGTTGAAGATTTGAGAAATCAGTTTTATTGGATTTGAATTATTTAGTTATGATTAATTGAGTGGAGTGATACTGAATTAGCTAAGTGCACTTCAACAATAAATACTGCACATTTGCGTGACATTTGCGTGACATTTGCCTGACGATTCAAATTTTAATTTCTTGTATTAAACTTACAATATAACGCAAGGTGAGCAAATTCTCCATTGTTCTCTTTTTATATAGGCGTGAGTATTAAAGATATCATATCATAGCGTGAACGTACTAGTATGGATGGTTTACAGATGTAGAAACTTTTCTTTCATTTCTTTTTCACTTTAGATCCTACCAAGAACGTAGCAGATATGATGGTCATATACGTACAATAGACGTTACACAGGAAGCCCGCACCTTTCCTTTTGGGTGAGGACAAAACACACGACCTTTCTTGTTAGGTTGCACACGAATGCAGTTTTGCACTGTGACTCTACCTTTGCATGTAAATGTTGTTGCAATACTGCATGAACAGTAGCAGAAGTACTTCTACAACGTTCAGTTCTTTAAACAATTGCATCGTGTAGAAAATATATGACGATTACAGCACGGCTCTGTGCTTGAGACGTCATCCTGTTAAGTCTGGAGTAAACGTTATACCGTGTGACGCTCCCAAAACCATCTTGTTGTACGCAACGTTGAAAGAAACTTTACATAGTGTGTCTTGGCCTTTACAGACAATCTATTGCGGTAATTTAGTTATGCACATATCACCCGATGAAATATCAGGACAGACTAGATTGAAAATTACTTCTCAATAAAGGCGGCGAAATACGAGACACAAAAACCCTCAACTTGTCGCGCAAAATTTTCGCGAGGTGAAAAACGCGCAACATCGATCAAAAGCCTGCAACGCAACAATGCTGCGCGACAAGTTGAGAGTTTTTGTGTCTAGTATTTCGCCGCCTTAAGGCTTACACATTTCAGTTTTGTTTTACTTTTTGGCACATTAAGAGAAAATACCGTTAATCTGAAAGTTTAGATAAAATTTTTCAACAAAACCGCGAGAGATTCATTTTTCCCGCCACTTCTCAAATACTGCGGACGCGCGCCGGCAATATGCTAATTAGTTTGTGTTTTCAAACAACCATTTTCGTCCAAAAACACTTCTATGGCGTAAAAAGTTAAGATGATAAATAAATATACGGGCAACTTTTGGCTTGTTGATTCGGCATGTTAACGAATAATGGGCGAAAAAATGATAATCTGCACGTAGTTTTATGGTTTGTAGTTCATAGCGGCAGTTCATGTCAACGAACACTACATGGATAAAGAGCAAATTTCACCAAAGAAAATCGATCAAAAATCTTTTCACAGCAACTTTGTAATCACAATATAACTTGGTATTTTGTCAATTAAACTTCGACGCACAAGTAAGTCTCATCTCATTTCTCTTTATAGAATATAAAAACAGATTAATTTGTGAGATATAACGAGCGCCAGCTTATTGGATGGCTTTCAACTTTCATATATCAGATGATAGAGACGCTCACGCAAAACAATTTGATAAAAATAAAAGAGAAATTGAACAGCAAAGACTAAACACTTTAACTTGTTTGTCTTACAGGCATTACGTAATAAATCCCATTTATTCTTCTGCTTTTCAAGTAACATTACGTAACACTTCGTAATAAATCTCGTTTTATACTCCGTTTTTCATGCAGCATTACGTAACGTTACGTAACGTTACGTAATAACTCTCATTTTGTTCTCTGTTTGTCGTGCAACATTTCGTAACTTTACGTAACGTTCCGTAATAACTTTCATTTTGTTCTCTTCGATACAACGCAGGCTATAGCGCACCAAAATTGAGAGATTTTAGAAAGTCAGCACTATTTAGTACTATTTATTGCACACTTTTAATGTTTGTACTCTAGAGTGATCACACTTAACCCGTGAAAACGTACAAAATCTAAACAGCAATAAATAGTACAAAATTCTTTGTTTTCCATTGTTTACTACTGCTATTTTGCAATATTTTCACTGTTTAAGTGCAACCATTCTAGCTCTTTCCTGAGTACTCAATTACTTTTTGTTTAACAAACAAATATGTCCATAAAGTTTTCTTTTTATCGACTTTCGATTCAATCGCAAATTCAGTCTATGTGTAAGGTGACTATAGACATTGAGCAATGGTCCATATGAATTTCGAGTAGCTCAGTGGTGGAGCATCCGTCTAGTTAGGGGGTGTTTAAATGGCACTAGGATCATCCTAGCACTAGGATCATCCTAGCAGGCGAATCATATACATTTACTGCATTCTGTTTAGTAGGATGATCCTAGTACCCGAAGTGAAGACACAAATTTCCATGTAAACAGAATGCAGTAAATGTATATCAGGTAGGATGATTCGCCTGCTAGGATGATCCTAGTGCTAAGGATGATCCTAGTGTAAAGACCCCCTTAATCGGAAGGTCGTGGGTTTGGTTCTCTCCTGGGGCTCAGATTATTCTGTAGTGGTTGTGTGTTTTAACGTGGAGTTATCACCTATCCATTCACTAGAGTGATTTTCCTTCGCCCGTGAAAGAAAAACTACCTCCCTTTGAGTTGGTCTAAGGGCCCCGTTCACATGAAAGAGGGTGCCCCTATGTAGTAGGGACGATAACTCTTTTGTTCTCTTTTCCCTGGGGCACACAACTGAAACAAAAGAATTATCCCTGCTACATAGGGACACCATCTCTCATGTGAACGGGCCCTAAGTACAGAAATTTGCGCGATCAGATTTAGGGGGTGTTTACATGGCACTAGGATCATCCTAGCACTAGGATCATCCTAGCAAGCGAATCATCCTACCTGCTATACATTTACTGCATTCTGTTTAGTAGGATGATCCTAGTACCCGAAGTGAAGACACAAATTTCCATGTAAACAGAATGCAGTAAATGCAGGTAAATGCAGGTAGGACGATTTTCCTGTTAGGATAATCCTAGTGCTAGAATGATACCAGTGCCATGTAAATTATAAACACCCCCCTTACTTGCATTACGGTAATTAAAAAGATTTCTCTAATACATGTAACAAAAACGTGCAACCTTGCATGCCCACCCCGCGCTCTCAAGCTTTCAGTGTTGCACAAAGTTCATCTCCAGTTGCAACAAATTAAAAAACGTATTGCGTCCAGAGTGGTAATACGACTAACTTTGCAGCACAAAGTTTAGAGATACGTTGCACGTATATATTTATTGCCCATATTACCGTTACGTATTAGCACAAAGTTTAGAGATACGTTGCACGTATTTATTACCCGTATTACCGTTACGTATTAGCCCGAAGATCAAACTGTCGGAAACCTTTCGTTACAACGCCTGATCTCCCGACCTTATGACAATCAGGCCAAGATTACTCAATAATGGTTGAGAAATAAGCCTTTACCTTTATGACGTTCCATAGCTCTATCTATACCAGAATCCTCTTCAATAATCGTTCATATTCAAATCGTTTAAAAATCCCTGGAGAAGACAAACACTATATTCTTAAATTGACGAACAATAGATACTCCAAAAGGATTGTGGTATAGAGAGAGGTATGAAACATAATGCTAATTATAAAGGCTTATTGCGGTGCAGTGAAATCCCTATCATGGCCTAGAAAACATTACACTTACGCGCACTTTCCGTTAATTATTAGCGTTTGCGTTAGAGCGATAACACTAAAACCATGAAACAACTTGGCAAGTAAATAGCATGTACCAAATAGTAACAAAATTGGGATTTATACTAGAGTGATTTTCACCGGACTGTGAAATAGTTACTAAGCTAAAAGACACTAATAGACTCTGCACCCATTGTTTTCTTTTGTTGCAATACAACTATTAGACACTATTAAACACTGACTATTAGTAATTGTTTCACAGTCCGATGAAAATCACTGTAGAGTGATTTTCATTTGACGGTGAAAGAAAAATGACTATGTAGTTTGTAGTAGTTGATAAGAAACAAAACAAAAAATGGCTCGATTCTACTACCAACTATATTTGTCAATTCCTTCATGGTCAAATGAAAACCACTCTATTTACCATACTATTTAGTTAGTGCTTGTTTCATGGTTAGAGTGGTGGCACTTAATCCGTGAAACAAAATCTAATAGTCAATGTCTAATAGTCTAATCAAAACAAAAGAAAACAATGGAAATAGTGTCTATTAATGTCTATTGGACTAATATCTATTTCACGGATTAAGTGCCATCACTCTATATTGTTTTTGCTCTAGCAACCAACGCATACATGTAGGCGCACAGGGAGCCCGGCTTTTAAGAGTCATAAATGAAAGAATAAATCAATTAGTATTTTGGGTTTCCTGTGTTGAGATTTGAAACGAGCTACGAGACGCTAATAATGGAGAGTTTCCGGTAATCGTAACTGCCAGTAACCTGATAGGAGATTACATGGGGTAACTTGAGATCAGTTTGAAATTCAAATCTAACGTGTCAGTGTAACGCACTCTCTTTAGTAACAGTCAATAAGAGAGATCTCTCTTATTGACTGTTACTAAGAGAGTGCGTTACTCTAATACGTCTTTAGTAACAGTCAATAAGAGAGATCTCTCTTATTGACTGTTACTAAGAGAGTGCGTTACTCTAATACGTTAGATTTGAATTTCAAACTGATCTCAAGTTACCCCATGTAATCTCCTATCAGGTTACTGGCAGTTACGATTACCGGAAACTCTCCATTATTAGCGTCTCGTAGCTCGTTTCAAATCTCAACACAGGAAACCCAAAATACTAATTGATTTATTCTTTCATTTACGACTCTTAAAAGCCGGGCTCCCTGTGGTAGGCGTAGTGTTAAATTTTAGAGGGGGGAACGGACGAGTTGTGACCTTATAGAAAGTTCACTGTACCTGTCCTTGAAACAAGATCATCGATTGCCAAAGCCTGGTTTTCACTAGCAAAGCAAACACAAGCGCAAGCAGCATCATAATGATTCGTTTTCATTGAGATAACATGCACGCAAGCACAACAGCAAATACGCGCAAGCGCACGCAAGCACGATGCTCCATTTTCATCGAGATAACATGCACGCAAGCACAACAGCAAGCAGAAGGAAAATTTTTGATCCTTGTACTTGCTGCTTTTGCTTGCGTCGTAGTGAAAACCAGGCCTAAGGAGACAGCTAGACGACGATTGTGACATTTTTATTAGTCTTCTTTAATATCTATCTTACATGCACGTTACTGCGTTGTCTAGATCTACCAACTAACTACTTCTTACACAAGACTATCCTTTTGCAATGTATAGCAAGGCAGGCCAAAACGTGAACAAATATTTTGATGAACTCAATCAGGTTGGAAGGCGCCTTTTCCAACGCGATTGGTTGACTGCAAAAAAACTTGCCAATTACGAACCCGGTTGCCTGCTTGAACAATATGAAACTTGCCAGGAGCATTACTCAAGGATGTCAAAGCCAAGACTATTCCTATTTGATCACGTGGCACTGAAGCATTTTACAGTGGTACATTTTACATTCCTTGTAGAAAGTTCTAATTTGCATTTATTTGAATATATAAGGCTCTTGCTGTGCACTTCTTGGCTAGTAACCCATCACTCTCCTTTTATTTGGGACTTGAAGAAAAAAGACATCTTGCTGGATGGCCATCTGAAACAAAAAGAAAATCTATAATCAAACAAGTTAAATCGAAGAATGGCATAAGAATTAGTAGGACGCAGATCTCTTCAGCCTTTCACTTATTGAGTTGCCCAAGGCTCAGTACTCCATCCTCTCCCGTTTCTGCTCTACTCTCAGTGCGCATCTTTGTAGATAACACGAGCTACCTGCGTAAATCCTTCAGTAAAATTATGTCAGAAGCCAAAGAAGATGTAGGTGAATGTCGACAAACACGATTGGACTGAAATTTTTCGTCTCGTTGCAAACATCTGAAACAGAGAAAGAAATCCTTAATTAGACACAACAACTCGAGAAATGACATTTAAGTTGATAGATACAGCAGTAGGACAGCGAACTACCTGTATGTATACATGGCTTCATCTTCTCGTGTTGCTGCAGACATCTGAAAGAATGGCAAAATCAAAAACAAAATAGAGAAAGAAAAAGGAAAAAGAAAAGAAAGATTTTCAGAAATGTTATTATTAAAAGTTAATATTTTGCCTTATTTTTAATTCATTACTTTATTTTACTTTATTTTTTTTAGATTTTAGTGTACTTTATATTATATTTTGTTTTATTTATTTTCTTTTTAATTTCGAAGAAAAGAAAAGAAGAAGAAGGAGAAAAGTAGTAATAGTCAGAAGAAAGACTGGGAAAAGAAATGAAAAGGAACAAATAAAAATAATACAAAATCGAACGGTATTTTTCCCTGGCCGTCGGAACTTCTTGTTCTAGTCTGAAATGATAAAAACAAATCATTTGTCAGAAAGAATTGAGATGAGAATTCCACAGAAAAACAAAAGATACGATGTAACCAACACGTGATCCAAGATCAGACAAGAAGAAGAACCTCTTTGACGTCAAGACAACTTTGAAAACAACTGAAAAACACTAGAAGGAAATGTTAGTGTAACCTGGAAGAAATGTAGAATTCAAATACTAAACCCACAAAACAATACTAGGTAGGAATCATGTCTTATAACAAAGTCAAACATGCACACAAGAGAAAATTCTAGCGATCGAAGTGCAACGTTCCGATCAATTCTATGTTTCATGGATTGAGTTTTTGGACTCTATGAGGTTAGTAGTTCATGAAATACGAAAATTCAATAGAAAGGAATGAATCAATAGTAAAAGGAAGAAAGAGCAACGTTGCAAACATCTGAAATGAGAAAAAAAAATCATGATCGTGAGTAACATATAACATATAAAAGGACAACGAGTTAGTAAAAACGTTGAAAACAACTGAAAGATACAAAGAAAATATGTTAGTAAAAGCTGAAAGAGATGTAGAGTTCATATACTGAATACATGAAACTCTACTGGGTAATATAGGAATCGCCACATAGCCACACAAGATATAGCCACACGAGAAAGATGGGGTGGAAACTTTGCAGGTTTTGTTTCATGGACTGAGTTTATGGACTCTATGGGTTATTAGTAAATCAAATAAGAAAAGTACGCAGATGAGGGAAGAATCAAAAAGGAAAGGAAGATGGAGAGCAATGTTGCAAACATCTGAAAGACAAAAGGGGAAATCGTAAGTAATACCTGAAGAACAAAACGTGTTAGTGAAAGGTCGAAAACTACTGAAAAATAGTGAAGGAAAAATTAGTATAAGCTGGAAGAGATGTAGAGTTCAAATACTGAACCTATGAAACATTTCTGACTGGTCCAAAACAAACAGTTTCTAGAAAGAAAGATAGAATATTTGATTTTCTCAGTTTTGTTTCATGGCTTCAGTTTTCGAACTCTATATATTAGTACTATAACAGTCGACTAATTTAAACAAATGTATCAATAGAATAGATAAAATATATAATGAATAAATATGATGAATAACGTCAATGAATGCATTACATACTGTATATCAATGCTGTAATTCCTCACAAAACAAATGAAACAAAATCAATTCCCACAATGAATAAACTGGCAAAAATAAACGTTTACGAGACCAACTAACACCTATCCCAACCCAAAATCCTCCGACATTTGTGACATATTTTCAATTTCCCCGACCCTGAAAAAAATCCCTGACGATTTCCTGCCCTTGAAAAACTTGATGTCAGAATTCCCCGTCTTTTCATTGGCAACCCTGATATGTATTTTTTCGTTAACTTTTAGATGAGATGCTATGTAGCTTACAGTTGATAGTTTTGAAAAATGCAATAAAACAAAGGATTGTTAATTATTAGAATTATTAACAACCCAAACGCGTGCATGGTATTAAATCATTAAATTGGGGTAAAGTGGCTGTCAACGCTTACTCCCATGGAAAGGATACATTTCCGCAGTTTAATACAGAAATATAGTTTTGAATAATTACAAGTCATATTTACAGTGTTACTCATAACGTACATACATCTATGGTTCACACTCGCTCATACACATTGCCGAAAACACACGTGTACATATTAAAGTTATAGTCATTGTAAATAATTACGTCATAATTTACAATAATACACAATAATAATGTACAGTAAATATCTATGGTGCACACTCACTCGCACACATTGCCGGATTCACATGTGTACAATAAAGTTATCATTATTGCGAAAACTTACAAGCCATAATTTGCAATAATGATAATGTACAGTAAATATCTATGGTGCACAGCTCACTCACACACATTGCCGCAAACACATTTAATTTAACATGTCTATAAACAATTTAACAATTTAACATATCTATATATAATGTTAAATTAACGTATCAATGTTGCCCATACAGATTGATAAAGAAAAATAGCCCCGCCCACTGTTTTTGTGATGAAATCGTGGAATCATTGTAATTCGGGTATTGTGTAATATAGGCCCATGGTTTCGTGAAGTGAGGATCTCGAGGCTGTGGACTCCTTGTAATGTAGTTGATGTGATATAGCCATAGTTCAGACCCACAGTTTTTGGCGGATGATGAAGTCTTGGAACCATTATAATATAGCAGGTAAATGTATTGTAAACCAACTCATCTGGAGAAATCCAACTCATCTTATAAAGAAATCCAACTCATCGTTTAAAAGAAATCCAACTCATCAATTAAAGAAGTCCAACCCGTCAGAAAAAATCCGACTCATCGTTTAAATTAAGAAATCCAACTCATCAGAAGAAATCCAATTCGTCTTTAAATGAGAAATCAAATTTGACTGAAAAATGCGGCAAAAGTTGCTAGTTTTAAGCCAGTGGAAGTCGTTGATGGTCCCAACTGGACCAGTACCGGAAACACATACCTAATCCTAGTCCTAGACCTATCCTAGACAAAAAAAAACAACAAAAAATAAATAAATAACAAAAACAAAAACAAAAACAAAAAACCCAAAAAAACTTAATAGAAAAAAGTAGAAAAAACGAAGGGGAAAAAATTGATTAAAAAGTGAAGGGGAAGATGTGTGTTGTAAGTCGTTAGTCGAACGAAAGGAGTTGGGATCACAGCGCATGTTCTGCCATCCACTCAAAAAAATAATGACAAAAGTCAAGTGCAAGACCTCATCTTTTGTCATGTTGTAATTAATCTTATAACTACTGCCAATCAGCCGAAATTTTAATCCCTAGTTCCTTATCTAAAGCTACCACTATAAATGAAAAAGCTATGGTACTTGAACACTCGTCGTCGCAACCCAGTTCGGTTGTTCTTGGTTGACTTGGCTGAAACAGAAGGTGCAAATGCCATGGTATCACTATTTGTGACAAACCATGTCATTTACGTTAGGTTAGGCCGGGCCAAAACAAATCTGATCAACACTAAATTTGGGTGGAGCTAATGTAGAGTACGACCATTACCGTCGGCACGCACAACAATGGAGGGCGGGGATGGAGGTTTGAGGGAGGGGAGGGCGAAAGGGGGGGACTGGGGTAAATGCAAAACGTAAAAGTTGTTGTGCGTATCGACCGACGTTGCAGCCTGACCAGCGCTAACCTTAAGACCTATGTCGCCAGAAATCTAAGCGCCCTACGCGCGTTGTATCTAAACCGGCCAGTTAGCAACTATAATGGTAGAACTCTACATCTAAAGATCACGACACAGACTCAGACTACAAAGGAGGTCTCTCAATTTGAGAGCATATGGTCGATCAGGTCCAGTGGCTCCATCGGTGACCCAGAGTTGTCTTCTCGTAGGCCTAAGCATTTATTGAAAGCTAACCTAAGCAGGTCAATTGCACCCGGCCCGAAATGCCGATCCAAAAACTAATAGATCCGACCTAGTTTACATGTGGTAGCTTGCTCTAATGCAACTCGCCGTGGTCCATATGTATGAACTATGGATACCTCCTAGTCCTAACTAAGGCTAAGTGAAATTCCCATACGTTTTGGGTACTAGATGAAATGGACCCTTGCTCTTGTAACTACAGGCCAAAATGAGATTGAAAACAATGCATCAGCGGCAACATACACAGACGGGTTTACAAAACACCTCCAACACAGCCTGCAGCCAACAGGCGCCGGACATGACACGCCATATTTGCAAGCAAACAGACGAGTGCAGGCCACGAGGGGCGTCTGATTTCGCAGGCACAAAACAACGTTTATACAAATATGAACATATAACAACACTGAACAAAAGCGATGATGACAATTTGATTCATCACAAGTAAAAAGAATCCATTTCGGAGTATATTCTAATTCCTATCAGTGAACAGGAATTATGTTACGAGTTGCTTCTACATACGTACACACGTGCACACCCACATAAAACAACCAGAACCTCGAGGAATTTAACAAATACAGCCAATTAGAGGCTAGCTAAATGAAAAAATATCCTAGAATTTGGTTTACTCGAGGTCTGTTGTCATACTAAACCCTGTGGTCTTCATCTGTAGGTGTAGCAGCTAGAAAAAAGATGGAAAAAAAGATTAATTGATCAATAGTTGATTAAAACAAAAATCATTATTTTGAAGAGACCATAATACTGAGAGACCGAAACTCAGTATGTCTGTGCGATGTTCGCGGCGACTAAGGCTTTTTTAGTAACTTTAATTTGCCATCGCGCGCGCAAGGTTCTCAAACAGTAGAATTTGATTATCTAGGAGCCTTGCGCGCACGATGGCGAAGTTAATTACTAAAAATAGTCTTAGCCGCCGCGAACATCAATACTGAGTTTCGCTCTCTTAGTAATATGGTCTCTTGTTAATATTTTAACTTTGATGACATTGCCTAAGGATTTCGTAGCATTGCTCAGCAGGGAGATCCAATCAGGCAATGATAGAGAACTAGTGTACAAAAACACCCCCCTTTCTTGCATCAAATAAAATAGCAAATATTCCAATACTGCGGCTACTAATGACAGAGAAAATGGATTTATTTATATTGTGCGATCGATCGTGGTTTTCCAACTCACGATTGCACAATTTCTCAGTAAAAAACAAAAACAGTAAATTTGATCTTAGATGGATTCCAAAAGAAAAGACTTAAAACCCCAATTCAAACTATATTTGCGGATAGTTGATTTATTTTGAAGGAAACTTCGAATTTACTGCTAGTATTCTAGTTATTCAGCGGTTATATAGCGAAATTTTACGAGAGCCGTAATCGAAGTCTTTGAATTCTACTGTAAGAGAGGTTTGGAGGTAATAAAAATTTCCTAGTAGCTAAAGAAACGCAAATTTGTACTCTCGACGCTCGAACTTTTAGAAAACGAGTAATATTCAGTAACGACTCAAAAGCACATGGAACAGTAGAAGCACCGAGACAGTTGCATTTAAAAATTAACATGCACTCTTTTCTCGCTTTGAAAAAACTTTCTTGATACAAAAACACAAAACATTTACTTGTGCAAGAATACCCTCACTGTCTCTTTACATAAACAAGGAGAGTTCAGAAGAAAACCTCTAATAAATTAATAAAAATCTCAGAGTTCTCCTTACCTTCATATTTGCTGCTGTGTGAAGTCCGAACTCTCTCGCATAGAAATAAGTACATGATACACGTGATCAATCCATTGTTTTTCGGCCAATCAAAATCGACAATTCCGTGTGGTGTTTTCTAAACGCTTTCTGATTGGTCAAATAACTTGTGAATTCCGATTCCGTACGTTGCACTCATCCTTTGTTATTTTAATATAAGCCACTGAAATTACTATTTAAAATTATCATACTCGGAGCTACTCGGAAGGTTTACAAAAGACAATCAAATGTGGCATATTGGAATTCACAAGTTCAGAATAAACTGGACAATGGAGATGCTTGACGACAAAAAGGTCAACCCGAAGAAATCTGTATAAAAATTTACGTTTTTATAATTTCGCCCTACGGGCTCGTGCAATTTTGATAATCTTTGAAAAACACACTCGTGCAAATTACTAATATAGTTCTACAAAGGACACTTCTATAATCATATTACCACGTCGCCTGTTATAATATGACTGGCATTGGATAGTAGCATTTATTCTGTATACCTATTGCAAAAATGTTATACCTAAAGGGAGTGTACTAAGGGTTGGACCATTCCCCCCAAAAGATTCCCTGCACAGAAAAATTATCCGAAAAAAAGTCCTACAAGTACCTTACAAATAAAATAAAATAAAATAAAATAAAATAAAATAAAATAAAATAAAATAAAATAAAATAAAATAAAATAAAATAAAATAAAATAAAATAAAATAAAATAAAATAAAATAAAATAAAATAAAATAAAATAAAATAAAATAAAATAAAATAAAATAAAATAAAATAAAATAAAATAAAATAAAATAAAATAAAATAAAATAAAATAAAATAAAATAAAATAACACCACAAATTCCAAAAGTTTGTTTAATAATTAAACTCAGAACAACTTTTATTTCTCTAACGTTTAATTTATTAACATAATTAACATCAGCTACACAGGAATCCCATGACTACTGATCCATACCACAAACTGATTATATCTAAAATGTCCTTAACACCTAATGTACTCTTAACTATGCTCGATTAAACGTGTTACACTTATTTTGGTTATTCCTAGTAGGTACAGCATCGGTAACCGTCCATGCAGGTTCTCGGCCCAGTACACCTATCAGTACTCTTGACTTCGTTTTCTTTTATGCATGAACCCATACAAGGCAGATCGTTAAGCACTTGACTGAGATCTATATGAAGAAAAAACAATTTAAAGCAACAAGTAGGATGAGTATTTTGAAATAGAGATCACCCTCTTTGGGGCTACCTTTTTAGAAATGGGAATCCATCGAATTTCATGAGAGTTTTCATGTCTGCAGCACTTGAGCAAAACACCTATGACAACAAGTTTAAGCTGAAGATCAGTCGATCAAGCTTTGGAGTTAGTGTTTGGCCAAAGTTGTGTATAAATCATATACACCATGTCTGTTTGTTTTTTGTTTGTTTGCTTTTAGTTTTCACAAAATGGGAAACTTCTATAAAGGCCCAAAACATTAATATGTATTGCCTTGGAGTACAACTATGACAATGTAATAGAATAAAGTATACTGTGTATTGTATTATAAAAGGCACTAACTAAACACTGATAAACCCTCTGGAATTAAGATGTAGAGCACTTGGCAAAACGCAAAAGAAACACTCGGCTACGCCTTACTTTTCATCACGTCACTCATGCGTCTGATCGATGTTCGACAACATTTTTTGAAATAGGTCTATGAATCTGATTAATCAGGATCAATCAGATACATAGACCTATTTCAAAAAATGTTGTCGGGCGAGAGGCTTCAAGCCGCACGCGACTAGACCGCGACTAGAGTGCAACACTAATGCCTTCTTTACACTGAAAAATAATGTCTGAGACCCGACCGAAACGTTGGTAAAAATAGTTTAATTTACAAAACTAAGTCAGAGCTAGCCAGTGAAATTGAAATCCATGAATCCTACCTGCAATTGCCACATTTTCAAAGTTTGCAACTTTCCCTCAGTTTTTCTAACTCATACCTTTGAGATGACCTCTTTGTTTTTTCTTATTTTTCACTTTCTGCTGTAGAGAATATCAGTAGTACTGATAGACTATAGAAAATGACTGCTGTTTTTATGTCATTTGGCAGGCTTGTAATCGATGCAGTTACCATGGGATATTTTTCAGTGAAGGGATGTGTACTCATTAGACCTGATTTAACAATAGAAAACTAATATAAAGTACTAGCGTAAAATATATAGATATTTTGTCGCATATCTAGTTATACCTAAAACGTATCCCTGTTGTAAAATGCAGCAGCAGACCTTGCTGCACTCATATCTTATTCGTCAACTGATTCTCTTTTAATTAATGAAAATTTTCCCAAGTATTAATATTACATAAATTCTATATGGGGAACTTAGCAAATTTGAAGCGTTTTTGTATAGGAAATCGCACGATCTTGAGTACAATTCGGCATTAATAGGTACGAGTAATGTTTTGAAAGTTCTCAAAATAGGACGAGCCTTTAGGCGAGTCCTATTTGAGAGTTTTCAAAACATTACGAGTAACTATTAATTCTGAATTGTACGAGAAGATCGTGCGATTTTTTATTTATAATACACTATCGTTGCCATAGCGACTTAATAGGTACTCTACAGAGTACAATTAACGATATAATTGTACTCCTCTCGTCCAATCAGAATCGAGTAATTTTGTATAGTGTATTATAAGGCTATTAATTATTTTGAGCGCTTAAGATTTCATGAAATCTCTTAGCACAAAATAAACTATGTTTCAAAATGGAGTCATGTTTTTGCTCATTTTATTAGTTTAAAAAACATATTATATATCCATTGGTTGGTATACGTACCTTCAGCCGATCTGAAAACTAAGATCGCGCTGGGAGAGCGAAATGTCGTAAAACAATCAGGAGAGTACCTACTGTTACCTAACAAAGTGGTACAATTGTGTCAGCAGGTTTGCCAAATGCTGTCAGAAAACTAAACACAACCAAATGTACCTCACGGACAAATCGTTCCATTAACGTAACCGATGACCAATCCGCGTAATTCAGAACTCGGCTGCGTGTCGCAGTATGTAGAAAGTCTCTACCAATCAGCTTCTTGTTACAAAAGTCTTTTCACAGCATGTTGAGTGTATATACTGTATAAGGTTTTTTAAAGGACTCTTTTGTTGACGTACTTGCACTGAATATGACTCCTATCTTCATTAAAAATTAAACAGTCAAAAAAATACAAACCATCTGGATCAAGACAGCACTCGTGCGGCCTACAAGTTATCCTTTGAAAGAATTCAAATCCGTGTTAAATGATGCTCCCGTATTTTCTGCTTTCGCTTGCCTTCCTACAAGAAGTCGTCGATGCAGAGATCGCGCAACCACGAGGCGTAGTTGGCGATGTTTCCTTTGCAAACTTTAAAAAACTGCAAGGACGCAAACTGCTGGGAACTCCTTTAACAACAATTAATGTTAAAGATTCTGAAAATTGTCCTCTGGAGTGTATGGCAGATACACGATGTCTGTCAACAAATGTGAACACAACAAGCGATGTTCATGGTCTGTTGGAGTGTGTTCTGTTGGAGTTTGACAGATACAAAGATCCAGAGAACTTGACTGAAGAGACTGAAGTTGATCACTACACCTTGCCGGTAAGAAAAGTTTTCAGATTGCTGATATAAAACTCAAATCAGTTGGGTTTTTTTTTTTTTGGTTTGTTTGTTTGTTTGTTTATATGTTGTTGTTTTTATCAACTACAAATCAAACAGAAAATATGAAAAACAAACAAACAAACAAAGTGTAAAAATATTTTGACAATTAATTATTTATAATATCTTTAGCTGAAGTTATGAAATGAAAATAGTTAGGAAATATGAAGTCTGAGTTTCTCTTTTAGTAAAAATTTTAAAAAATGTACTCGTTTAAGGTTTTTATCCCACTCACCCAAACATCTCTTCACATTGGAATTCACTAAGATCATCAAGGTTTATTCTTGAGATGTTGCAAAAACTATCAAGAAGCATTATTTCAAGTTCGTCTTCATCACTGCTATCCGAGTTTGTACTGCTATCTTCGTTTAGCATAACAGTAATGACATCTTTAAAATCTTGCCTAGGGAAGAAAATTGCTCGAACCTGTTTTTCACTAGAAAGAAAGCAAAAATATAGCTTTTTACTACACCAACCTTGCTGCAGCCGCCATTTTTTAAAAAGAATTTCCCACAATTCCCTTGTTCAGCTAACTAAATGATAAATGCTTTGCTAAATGGAAAACCTTTCCAAACCTCAAACTTCAAACGTCTGATTTCAAACTGCGGTTCGCGGTTCATTTGAAAACACGCGATGCTAAAGGTCTCTAATCTATCAATCTATCGTAGCGCGTGTACGTTGAGAATCTGCAAAACTGTACCCAGAAACCTTTGGGTACCGCCGTCATTTAAGCTTCGC